>JAUTXW010001890.1:532500-717500 GCA_030620095.1 Kuschelorhynchus macadamiae
TAGAAAAGGGTCTTCAGTTTTTCAGTTGTTTTTAGTGATTAATATGCTATAAAACCGCTGGTAAAATGGATGAATGGCTGCATTTAATTTAATTTAAAACTCGAAGCTAGAACATTTTCTCCAACAAAGCGCCCTCTTTTATCAAACGAACGGACTAACTTAAGATCATTTATAATGATATTTAATGAGGATAAAAATGCCTTTAAAACAAGCGATAGTTTATTAAATTTGGTTCAAGCGAACTGAAGTTACAGCTCTTTCAGTATTTTCAATTGTTACACTTCCCCACGTCGTTACCGTAGTAACTAGAAAAAAAATTTAATACAACATTTATAGAAGATTGTGTAGAGATAATGAAAAAGTAATTTCTGACCTACATTGCCTCGAAGAGATTTGTAGAAAATAAGGATTTTGTATAATAGCATAGCGCCTGCGACCCCTAGCTGTATAATTAGGAACTTAAAAATATTTTCTAGTGAATTCTTATAGTCATATTTGTTAATACATTTTTTTATATATATTTATATATATATATATATAATTTATATATATATATATATATATATATATATATATATATATATATATATATATATATATATATATATATATATATATATATATATATATATATATATATATATATATATATATATATTTATATATATATATATATATATATAAATATATATATATATATATATATATATATATATATATATATATATATATATATATATATATATATATATATATATATATATATATATATATGTTTCGTTTATTTTCTTTAACCATATATAAATATTTTCTTGGGCATAGGTTAACTCATTGACAAGTAAAACTATAATTCAATCGACGTTTCGCTCATTATATTGATCTTTCTCAAGATATTTATTTTCTACAATAAAAACATGTATAGTTAATATTTACATTTTAAAATGGCTAAAAACATTACTAAAAAACACTCAAAAGCATTACATTTTAAATAAACAATGATCATAAAAATAAAAATACATCTAAAACAAAATTAATGTTTACGAATGTTGTTTTGAGATAGCAATAATTTCGACAGGTTTGTAATTCTGGGAGATGCAAACGAGATAATTATTTTTTTTTTTATTATAGTTACTTAGATCTTTATTGCTATACCGAGTATGGGTTTATGTTATTACTGAAATGTACAGGGTTTTATGTATGGAGTGGTTTATTTATATTTAAATTAATTTACTTAGATAATCAGATTATGATAAATTTGGCTTAAGTTATTGATGTTTTTAATTTGTATCATTTCTTTTATTGTGAGTTTTTAATAGTCAGAGAATGTAATTTCATAATGGTTTTTCACTGGTTTTCACAATTGTTACACTTCCTCACGGCGTTTGATACAGCATTTATATGAGATTGTGCAGAAATAATAAAAAAGTAATTTCTCACCTACATTGCCTTGAAGATATTTGTAGAAAATAATGATTTTGTATATTAGCATAGTTCCTGCGCCACTAGCTGTACAATTAGGAACTTATCATAAACTGACATGCAGAATTTTAAGCCAACGTGGCGCTGGTAATATTTTGTTTTACTTCGTAGTCATCCTCTTGGCAATAAATACAACATTTTGATATGTATAAAAAGACCAATATGTAATAATTACACTCTGACTATTTTTGCAATAATTTCTAAACGACAAGAGAAAATGTTTTTCGGTTTTTGCAGTTGTTTTAACTAATTAATAGGCTATAAAACCGCGATAAAATCGATGAATGGTTGAATTTAAATTTTTAGAGAAATCGGAGCTAGAACATTTTTTCCAAGAAAGTGCCCTACTTTAGCAAATAAACGAACTAATTTTAAGATCATTTATAATGTTATTTAATAAGGATAAAAATGCCTTTAAAACAAACCATAGTTCATTAAATTTGGTTCTGACCTACATTGCTTTGTATATTAGCATAGAGCCTGCGCCCCCTATCGGTACAATTAGGAACTTAAAAATATTTTCTAGTGAATTCTTATATTCATATTTGTTAATACATTTTTTATTCCAAAGTTGTAAGATGTATGTTTTTGGAGATACATCCGCTCGCCACCCTTAGTAGATCACCCTGTATATATATATATATATATATATATATATATATATATATATATATACAGTAAAAAAATATTCCATATAATATACACGGTGCACAAAAAAAATGTAAACGCAAGTAAAATAAAAAAATCATTTAAAGTTTTTGTACGAGGTGTAGTTTGTAAATAATTTAATTGCCAATAAATAAGTAGAGAATTTCAAATTAAGACATTTTATACATATTCGTCACTAATTTTCCCAAAAACTGTGTCTACTACTACGGTAAAAAGAATAAATTGCTCCTTCTACAAAAAAAATGTACACGGACATCTTATGCGAGTGTTATTGCACTTCGAAATAAGAATCATAACTGACTATTGTACTTTGGTTTAATAAGAGTTTATGCAAACTAGGAAGTACTAAATAAAAATTAAGGCGTAGAAACGTCTGGTACTTATATAACTTTCATCTTACAGATGACACTATTTTACAAATCAGAATGTTTAAAGGTTGGATACCTAATATTAATATTTTTCTAAAATATAATAAAGCATTCTTAACCAATAAAATTTATTGGTATCGTATAATAGCAGTTCTGTTTTAATTTGTTTTGTTTTTATTTGTATAGTTAATATTAATTTTACTGAATTTTCTTTTAACCTAATGTGTCTTAGATGTTGATTTTTCGTAAACAGGTATTTATCTAATGTTTTGTTCTGTATTAAATTTGACTAAATTTAAATGAAATAATTCAATGTACTTGTTTTTATTTAAAACGTAATTTAGATTGTACTAAATTACTAAAATTATTTATATTTAATTATTTATGGCTGTTGCGACTTAAATGCATTAATATTTTTTACCTACTTAAATTTTCTAAATAATTTTAGTTACTTAGAAAAAATATAAATTCCTAAAAATAACAATTCTGCTTATTAAAAAAAATCATTATATTTTATTTATTAAATTCAAGTAAAGTAATAAAAACAAAGCAGAAACACAAAAGGACAGTCGAAGCGAAACAAACGAGAAAAATTCCATGCATTTTACAGCTTATGAAAGCCTAATATAACTTTCAAATGAGTTGCAAGTTTATCCAAATATGCTCTCATATGGTTGTGCCATTAAATTCTTAGTTGCAAGTACTTCTTAGGAGCAAGTTTTAAATCAAATTATTGTAATTAGTGGGCACGTGTCAGTATAGCTCATCATGCAGAATGCGTTCTCCCTATGTTAATTTAGTTTGCCCAGACGGCAAAATTGTCACATTTCTTTATAACTTTGGTAAGTCGCTATTTCAAACCCAATGTCAATTTTAAAGCATCAATAACATCAAACATTGAACTTAAACTCCCGAATAAATATAATGGTATTTATACGAAAGATTTATTACGTAAAATGTAAAATTTAATAACTAAAGTGAGCTGTTAAACACTTGAGTTTTTTGTTAAATTGGCACATGAAATAATGTATCACACTAATTGGCTTGTTCGATTTAAACCATACCTTATTTATAATTCTCTTTCAAAAGTATGTTTTCAAACTACTTGCTAAATTTCAAAGTGGCTACGCCACTGAAAACCGGAAACCAGGTGTTGTCATTTTGACGGGCCATCGTTTTGAATCTTGGGACCTTCTCAGTCTCGTCAAGGTCACGGCTAGGCTCTTTCCTGTACATTTATTTATTCAAAGATAGAAATAAATAACTACTGCAATATTATTTTCATTTTTTGGGATCCGCCGACAATCAATTCATATCTGGCACCTTTTTAAGTTTTCTATACAATCATAGAAAGCATTAAAAAATAGTTTGTTAGTCATAATAAAGTGGGAGAGTGTCCACGTGGTTTTAAGTGGACTCATTTATCAAATAAATAACTGTGGCGATATTATTTTAATATTTTGGGGCCTGCCGACGGTGAAGCATTCATATCTGGTACAATTTTATAAATGTTCTATATAATCATAGGAATCGTTAAACAATAATTTGTTAGTAAACATTATATGCATATAACACCTTAAAAATAGTTTGTTAATTTGTAAGAAACTTTAAAAAATAGTTTTCGTTGTTATAACAGTTTATTTATATATTGCAGAAACCCTATATAAACCAAAGTTAATTTTTCTACGATTAGACAGTAATGCTGCCTTAAATTCATGAAACAGGACTCACTTAAGATTTGACTCGGCATAACTGCTAAATGAATTTTAATAATTCCTATGCTATGCTTAACATATACACCAATCATTAATTAAGTGCATCTCGCACGTCCATGATAAAATGACTGAATGATGAATTATTCCCTTCATAATATAAGTAAAAACTTCATATTTTAAAGATTATATTTTCATATTTTTCTGTCATATTAGGATGCGATGTTGCCGATTATAAGCAAATTTATAACTAAACTGGTTTCTAATTTATTAAATAAATTAAGTTTGGACAATACCACTATTTACAATAACAATAACATTTGATATTTTAGTAAATATAAGCGGCTATATATATATATATATATATATATATATATATATATATATCACAAATTAACTACAGGATCAATATTCCATAAGGGTTTGATAATAGCTTATTTATAAATACATATAAATAAAACCATATTTACCACAGTTATTAAATGATATTGATTAATTTCCCTTAATCGACAAAATAAAAAGCATACAAACTAGGGAAGCATAATCAAGGTGCATATTAGGAACACATCTCGGTTTTGAATATACTAGAGGTATTAGAATAAAACACGAAATCTCTAAAATGTCTCGACGTTAAACTAAATTTGAGCTGGAGTAAAGCAAAGCACAGTTGCATGACACCGTATCAATGTATATTGTGAAACCCTAGTTCGTCCTGTGAGGAGACTTATGGAAAAGTTCGTTCTGTCCTGTGCATCTCACTACATATACCATACTAAATGGTGTGACCTTTGAGCCTTTGGTGAGATTCTCCAATCATTTGTACAGAACTAGAAATATTGCATCGTTTCCACTCGATTTTTTTCATTTTACAATAAGTATCGTATTGGTGGACCTCACCTAAAAATAAGAAATCTGATAAATATTTTTCGAAAGACTTTTTATGGCTAAGTGTATGTCTATTTTGGCCAAGATTACCTATATTGTGTAAATAAGTTTTTTGAAAATATTCGATAGTAATTAGGATACAAATTTGGCTTCTATAGTGGACATCACACTTGCTAGAATAGGTAGGAATAGGAAAAATCGTATTTCATCTAAATAAAGAACAGAATGAAAATATAGATATTAATTAAATTAGTGCTATGAAAAAAAATAGGCAAATATCCTACTTAGATCTTAAAGTAATATTATATTTTTATTGAAAGGGATATCATTAATTTCATATACCCCAATTTCTAAAAGTAGCGTTTGATATGTCCTAAAATATTCTGGATTGAAGAAATTTAAATTATACTTACCCCTTGGATGTTAATATTTAGGTACCTACACCCTGGAGAAGGTCTGGCCTGGAATTTTAAAAATACTGATAGTATGTTTTTATTTTACCTTTTCTTTTGTATAAATAATTTTAGCATCTTCAACTGCTACTGTTAACATCGTAATAACAGAATATCCAAGATATATGGCATTAAGTAAAAAAAAAACAATTTTTTCTTAAAACTTCCACAATATTAAAGAAAACACACTCATGACATATTTGGCCATCAGTGTGGCCGGGTTCATCAGATGATACAAATAGAATAACATAAAATGAAAAATCTTTTTTGCCTGATTTACAATGGGTTTTTCATATTTACCTAAATTTATGTTAACAAAAAATATTTATAAAAGGCGAATTATTCAGGTCAGCTTCATCATTAAGTAATTGACCTGTGTATTTAAGTTTGTTTATTTCTAAAGATTCTAGTAAATTTAATTTTATGCCTTTCGGTTCTGTACTTAAAACTTTAATATTTTTATTAATTTTTTTTACAAAACATTTATAATGTTCATTTATCCTTTTGTCAAAACTTCTACCTGTCTGCCTTATTTACATTTTTGGAAAATCTTTACTTAACTGAATTTATAGGCACCTGATTTATTATTTAAATTTGTTTTTGATTTGTTATTTTTCATGAAATTGCCTAAGCAGTTATTGGTTCACATGTAGTTTTCTTAGAAAATTGCCTATTTTATTACTAGATTTTCCATGGTGCCTAAAACAATTATAGTTAGTTAAAGGGTCTTTTAAATTAGGGTAAACTGAATAGGGTCTTTAATAACTTTTTCACTTAAAATGGTGCCAGTTCATTTCTATGTAACACTCGATTTTTGTGGGAAATTTGAGGTAAACTGGATAATTAGTTTTTTTAGTAATAATTTTTTAATGTTTCGCTAGGCCGCCATCTGGTTACGGCATATTGGAATTTTACTTAAATATTACCAGATCATCCCCATAGGACCCTTAATTTTTGACTAAAATTTTAAGTCAATCTGGGTATTAGTTTTTGTAAGCAATGCCGCGAACTGACAGACAGACTGACGAAATTGATAAAACATATCTTTTGGCATCTAGGAACGCTAAAACGTGAAGATATTTACATTTCGAGGGGGTGATATTTTTACGATTATAAACATTTTATTTGACCCCCATTTTGTTCCGCTATCTTGGATTAGTACCGCAGTTTTACTAGTTCATCTCTATACAACAATTAGTCATGGCTCATAATTTGAAATCAATCCACTAAGTAGTTTTTCAGGCTACATTTTTAATAATTTTATTAAGCCGACATTTTGTTCTGCCATCTTGGATTCATACCAAAATTTTACCAGTTATTTTTCACATAATGATTGATTTTTGTGCAAACTTTGAAATAAATTGGATAAGCAGTTTTTTAGTAATATTTTTTTTTACATTTCACTAGGCCGCCATTTTGTTTTGCCATATTGGATTTTTACCAAAATGTTACCAGGTTATTCCCATATGACCCTTAATTTTTGACCAAAATTTGAAGTCGGATAATTAGTTTTTTTAGCTATGCCGCGAACAGATAGACGGATAAACCCAGAGACAGACAGACCGACGGAAATGAGAAAACATGTTTTTCGGTATCTACGGACCCTGAAACCTAAAGATCTGAAAAAATCCTGGCGGGTAATTTTTTCACGATTACAATACTTTTTACGACTTTTACGACGGAAGTAAAAATGAATGAGCTAATGATTTTTTAAAACATTTCATTTGGTCGTCATTTTGTTCCACGATCTTGAATTCGTACCACAATTTTATCAATTTATCTCTATATTACATTTAAATCTCTATAACAAACATAATGCTTGAAATTTGATATCAATCTAATAAATAGTTTTTTACGCTGATTTTTTAAATTTCTTAGGTCGCCATTTTGTTTATCACCTTGGATCTATTTCAAATTAATACAAGTTCACACACACACACAGACACATACAGAAGGCCAGACCGACGGAATTGGATAAACATGTTTTTACCATCTATGGAATTAAAACGTGAGAATCTATGTAAAAAGGAAGTTTGTTTTCGAAACCTGACGAACGGGTTACGTTACGTCTACGAAACTTTTCGGCAAGATATCCCTCAATGGGTCTACCGGCCTGTTCTTTTGAGCGGCATCGGAGAAACGCATGTCAACTTTATTTGGAAAAGAAAAATTTAAAACAGGGTCACTTCGGACCCTTCGGGCGTCTCAACGGTAAGTCCTAGGGACCTGGAAAAAACCTTTTGTCGGGGATATTAAAGGAGACTAAAATCCTAAATGGGTCTCTGTTTCGAAAATCTCGAATGATTGTAATATTATTGGAAAAGTCGGAAAAAAAATTTTTGCTGAAAATGTCGCTAATTAAATTCTTTTCTTTTCTAAGATAAAACGTCTCGTGAAAATGTGTCTTAATCTACGTTGAAATATCTTAAAAAAGCCACTTTTCTCTATCACGTTTAATTGTATACTGGAAGCGAAATCTTAAACTAAACTCTTATAATTTCACAGTTTTGACCTATTTTCTGCACTTATCGACCATTAACTCCGGACCTATAACTGCTAGACCGATCGGACTTTGACACGATCTTGGTTAAAACCAGTGGCGTAAGTACAAAGGTGCGAGTGGTGCGGTTGCACCTGGGCGGGCCTCTGGGGGCCCCGGCGCGGCGGCCAGGTTAAAGTCTACAGAAAAAACTATCGATAGAACTAAAAACTATCGATTTATAAAAGCGCACATTTAAGTAAAGAAATTACATTTACAAAGCTAAGCGACTTTTATCGATAGGCGACAAAAACCGTATCTCCGGGTATATAGACTTTAACGCGCACCAAACAGGCAAACAGCCCTTTATTTTTACTTGGCCTTCACCAGCATGTTCATTTCTGTCACAGCGGAGCGCTTTACGTCGGTAAAGATCAATCCAATAGAATCTCTACGGGGAATAGGGAGCGAAGATACAAAATAATTACTGAACTGATAGTTTATTTTAAATAAATTTGCTATTTGCTTTGGGCAGGGCCTAAAGAGGCCCGCCGCCGCGTGTCGCTGCAACACAAATTGTTTATATAATTTTCCTTGTTTCATTTTATCAGTAAGCAGATAATTTTTATATATTATTATATTAGGAGGGGACAAGTGTCTGGTATATGAAAGAGAGGACTTTTTTTTGGTCGTCAATTTTTCCCACGAGCTTGAGGCCCGTAAATACGTTTGGACAAAAATAATTAAACCGGCACTGGCTACAATGCTTTTAGGGGATAGGGTCGATAGGGGCCAAAAGTTGTAGATGTGGTAATGGCGTTGCGTGCTAATTTTTTGTGTTCTGTGTTGGGTACTAGAATAAAACAGGCGTATAACTGCAGTGATACTGATTTTATATTTTCTTTTGTGAGTATTCTGCGTTGTAGTTGTGATAAAATGAATTACAATACCAATCGAATACAGGTAATACAAAAAAATCCGCGGAAAACGAAGCAAAATTGAAAAAGCATGTAAAAATAGACAATTTTTTTCAAGTTAGGGACAAAAGTAACACCAATCAATCGTCTAATCGTAAGTCGGTGTAATTAAAATTATTATTATTATACTTTAGAATGTTGTTTTGTTTATTTGTTTCTATTTTTGTTAAGTTTTTTCTGTGATACCTATCCGATTTGCTGGAGCTATTCTGAATGTTAAAACAAGATTTCAATATTTTTTGCGATTTATGAAATATCCTTAAATTTTTTTTATTTTTATGTATTTATTCTAGAGGGCACCACGCCCCACGTTGTCTTGTTACGCCACTGGCTAAAACACCTAAAATTTTCGGATTGGAGGCTTAAACGGTTTTCTTTTTTATCGGAAGACAAGTTAAGACTTTTGTCCAAGATTTTAAAAGTTCTAAAACGGACAAATAGCTCATTTAATTAGCTTCGACTCCCGCATTAAACGTTTTATGCTAGGTCTTCAAAAAATATGTGAAACAAGGGATCGAAGAAAAAATTTCGGCTTTTTTCATTTTTGTAGCAATATTTGGTAAATTTTCATTAAAATCGCAAACGTTTTGGTACCAGCTGTTTGCAACAAGATTAAAAGTTTACATAGGGACTTTTCCTTGACGTTTCTGTGGGGAACATTTCTAAATTTGATAATAAATTGCAAATAGGTTTAACGTTTAAAAAACTAGCGTTTTTCGTAATAACTAAACAAAAATTACTTTAAAATGTTAAGGATTTGGCGGCTAAAATCTGTAAGCCTTAGGTTTTATAATAAAAAGGAGCAACGAAACAATGAACCATGTATTCATTTTGTAAAAGGTCCCTGGTCCATATAAAAAAAATATTGAAATATCAAATATTACTAATAGCAAAGTTTACTGAATAAAAATATAAGTTGCCGCAACCCAATCAACACTGGCTCCTGTTACCGAGCTGTTTGAAAGTAGTTTGGCTTCGCGCTATGAGTTTTTATCTACCAGGGAATTTCAAAAGTGTAAATAATAACTTTCGACAAAAATTATTGAGTTGAATTTTTTCGTCGGACTAGTTTAATATCTTTTTATTTAATATCTGGCAAAAATCTGCGAACCAACGGAGTAGGTAAAGACTGATAATATGGGTTTCATGCAGGATATAAAATCCATATATGTGTCCTGAGGATGCAACAATAAAGTTGCGAAACGTCGACAATTTAAAAATACAGTCTTGTTTTTTTTACTATGTCCTAACCTCAAATAATACACCACTCTAACATAAAAACAAGAAGATCGTTAACGAAAACCATTTAAAAAAGTACTATCTGGGAAATAACTACGGACCAACGTAGTAGATAAAGACTGATAATATTGGTTTCGAGCAGGATATAGAATTTATATATGTGTCCTAAGGATGCAACAATAAAATAACGAAACGTCGACAGTTTAAAAAAGTATTTTTTTACTGGATTCCAACCTCAAATAATACATCACTCTAACATAACAACAAGGGGATCGTTAACGAAAATCATTTAGAAACTTAATATCTGGGAAATATCTGCGGACCAGCGTAGTAGGTAAAAACTGATAATGTGGGTTTCATGCAGGATATAGAATTTATATATGTGTCCTCAGGATGTAACAATAAAATAGCGAAACGTCGACAGTTTAAAAAAGTCTGTTGTTTTTTTACTGGATCCCAACCCACCATAATACACCACTCTAACATAACAACAAGAGGATTTAGACACATAATATCTGAGAAATATCTGCAGGCCAACGGAGTAGGTAAAGACTGATAATATGAGTTTTATGTAGAATATAGAATCTATATGTGTTCTAAAGATGCAACAATAAAGTTAGGAAACATCGACAATTTAAAAAAAGACTTGCTTTTTTTACTGGATCTTAACCCCAAATAATATACCAGTCTAACATTTTTTTTTTAACATATTACTAGGTCATCCTCATATGACCCTTAATTCTTGGTCAAAATTTGGGGTCACTCAGGTAAATAGTATTTAAGCTATGTCGCGAAGTAATAGACAGACAAACAGACCGACAAACGAAACGACACAATTGATAAAACATGTTTTTTACAACCATCTACAGAGCAATATCTAACAGGCATATTGGCTCATATTTGTCAAAGAAATAAAACATTTTTTTGTCTCACTATATAGCACAATAACAAACTGCCGCGATCACGGAGCCTGAACAACTGTGTATGTGCCGACTGCCGGAGATCCGACCGTTACCCAGAATGTACCAGCCGGGGCGGGACGCGAGGAATGGGTAAATCGAGTCACGTGTTCAAGTGAAACTTATATTTTTATTCAGTAAACTTTGCTAATAGTTAGACCAGGGCATGCGCACTCTCATCATTTGACAGAACTGTATTTTATGATTTTACTTTTTACTCGCGTCACGAGCGTCGCTAGTTTCGATGATTTTAAAGTTTCCTGTCACTTGTCAGTCAAATTCAAATTTAGTTGACGTTGAATGCTTTTATGTCGTTAAACTTTCATTTTTATAATTTGGGAGTTTTTCTGTTCATAAGTGCTTGTGATTTTATTAAATTTGTTCTGTAACGGTGTGCATCATGTATTATTGACAATGGTTTTTAAGTGTTCAATATCTGGGTGCAACAGTACCAATAATACTGCAGAAATCCACTGTTTACCAAAAGATGAGAAGGTAAGTTTTATATAAATATTATTATTTAAAATAAATAATCTCCGAATATTGCACCATCATTTTACGAAGTTTTACTGGCCAAATCCAAATCAATACAATCTGATTTAATTTACAACTTTATCTGTTGTTATTTGTTCCAACAATAATTAGTGTAAAGATAAATGTAAGCATCACTTTTTTTTACTAGTTGTGCTTTATGTTTTGTTATATCCAACTTAGTTTGCTTTTTCGTCTAATAGCTATGCAGGTTGATATTTAAAGAACAAGAAATATGATTGTATTATGTAAAAAATGAAGTCTATCTTTAAACATTCTTTCGAATACTTTCACAATTTGTTTTATACCTCTATGTGCTTTGTGAAAAGTATAAAAGTATTTCTATATGTCTACATTATTTATATTTCTATTTCAGAGTAATTGATTTATGTCTGTAATTTTATATACTTACCATTTGTAACTGTGTAGTTTGAAAAAATGAATAAATATATATTTTCTTTTACAGATTAGACATTTGTGGTGCCAAGCTATTGATAGGAGTGATCTGGAGATTTTATCTGATACGAAAACACGACATACCTTTAGAGTTTGTGAGAAGCATTTTGCAGAAGATGCTACATTTCCTACAGAAAAGAATCGAACAAACTTAAAATTCAATGCTGTACCAACTTTACTTCTTAAAGGTATGTATAAAAGGTCATTCAATTTTTTAAATACTCTTTTACCAGATTGGAGGAATAACATTCTGAATTTTTTAAATGTGTAGTTGTTTGACAATTTTTTAGAATTATTTTATTTACAGTTTGCCCTGATACAACCAGTACAATGTTAGCTCATGAATGTGATACAGTTACAGCCCAAGAAACATCTGCAGTGGAACCTACTTCATAAGCTGGTGAAGGTATAAATTAGATTTTTATGTTTATCGAATACTTATACTTCCATAGTCACTAAAAAGATTTAGACAATAGTTTATTTGGTGCTCATTACACAAAAAATAGTATTTTTCATAGGTCATAGGTAGTAAGTAGTTCAGATTAAAACTAATATGCATAAATGAAAAAATCTTAAGTCATATATGGAAATAAAAATATACTTTGTTCAATGGCCACTGAGCATTACATTACGACTAATGATTGTTTTTCTAGCAGTCGTGAAGCAGACAAAACACTCGAAACACCGAATCCACGCATGAAGGGACGACATACCAAAAGAAAAATTACTTCTATTAACAGTTTTTTTGTTCACTAAATCTAAATTGTTCATGTCTTTTGGTGAAGCACCACACAAAAAGCATCGCATCGAAGATTTTGTATCGGTCATAATATTTATCATTTTTCATCATTGTAAATAAAAATGTATGCTCCACTGTAATATTTGAAAGTTGGCTTGGTATCAAATTTTCAATTTGATTTTCTATTTCACCTGTGATTGATTTTACTACAGCTTCTGTTTCTTTAATGAAATGGAACTGGATTGGATGGCAGTATATGGTAGACGAAGGAAAATCGTTTTTCTATAAAACAGAGTTATCGGTTGAATCATATAATCTCATTGGCACCGGACTGCATATAAAAATACATTTATCACTAGAATCATTCGAAAAACGAATATTATATTCCGACTGATCTGCCGCTCCATCACAGCCCCATTTTGATATTAAAATATATTTTCTGTCTGGTTCTAATTTAACTGTTAAAGATAACGTTAATGTCCACACTTTACTACAGGCTCGTTCCACAGTGCGGCGGTTGGCGACCATTTTGTGGGAAAAGACGACTTTGGCGTGCAGTCGAGTGATTTACATTATTATTTTACGTTCTACAACCATAGCCGTGCCAAGAGTTTAATTAAGTAGATATTTTTTGAATTGTTTTAGCAGTGTAATTGGTGAGAAATGAGTGAAAAAAATTGGAACATCGTCATGTTTGTGCAGTGCGAACCTGTTTTAATAAAGGTTATAAGTCCAAGAAGACAATTTTTCGATTTTCCAAACAATCAAAGTTACAAAAGTTTCCTGCGTTTTTGCTCACTTTTAGTCTCACTGTATTAGACAAATTTGAAACATTATCTTTTTTTTAATCACTGTAACACAAAAATGGATGAAAACACTGTTCAAATTACAGTCACAAAAACTAAGTCTTTGGAAAGTTGTATTTAATTTGTTTTTGGCGTATGTAAGATATTGTTAAATAACATATTTCTATTAAGATATATCTTATGAAGCATGTAAAGGAATGATCATATGACGTTTTATAAAACTAATATTGATTATTTTTAAGTAAAAAGATTTTTTTTTTCTATAGTTCCAATTTACAGACTCAAAATGGAGTTAATTCGTTAATTCTTGCTACTGTATTATTGTATTATGTACTATAAATATGAGTGAGGGCTCATTGGATTTGGAATAACGTCTAGACAAATTTGTAAAACTCGCATGTAAACAATTTCAAAATTTATTAGCAAATTAATATTTTTAAAAAAGAAGTATAGTTTTTTGCAAGTAACTCTAAAATTATTAAAATTTAGGAAATTGAAAAAAAAGCTTCTAAAATAAGAAGAAAGTTTCAACAAAAAAGTCCGGACTCCCGGAACTCGTATCTCTATATTATTCACAATTTTAATTTAATTTTTAAAATAGAGCTCCACGCGGGAAGCCGTAAGCCATTACAATCCTCAACACTGGGCGTAACAAGTAAAAAAAAATGTTTATACTATTAGATATCAATTTAAAGAAAATTATAGTACCTCCGATTGCACAACACTTAATTGTTGTTTAGAATATTTAACCGAGCTTTAGGATTTGACAAGCTGCTTACAGAAATCTAGGAACTCGCTGTCAAATTTGACATTGCGTTAAACATCCTAAACTTTAATTGAGCTTTTTGCAACCTGCCATCAATATATTAGTTATTAATTATTGAAGCTAAAAAAAAGTTAAAACATTTTAGTTCGTTGTTTGTTACGGTCCGTTTTGTGGCATCGCAAAAGCTTAACGCTTGCCGCTCGGAGCACTTTTCTAGACTGGGGGGCTGTGAATAAAATTATATATACTCTCGGAGCCAGTTTTACTAAAAACTGAAATAAATTAATGACTTTTTTTCTTGTCCATATTATTTTCGCTCAAAATGTCCACTTATCTAGAAGTCAGAAACTGAAGACTCAACTTAATGAAACATCAACAAAAATTATAACCTTCCCCAAACTAAAAATCTATTTTATATGAATATGACCATTTTGTTAACAAAATATAAGAGCATCCCCGGCCAATGAAAAACGCGTCTTATTTACGATGCATTTAGTAAGAAAAAATTATTAATTTCTTTTTGATTATCTAATTTAAAAAAGTGACAATTACTTTTTGACTTGTTTCAAAAATGTACAGGGTTGTGACACATACCCACAGGGTTTATTAACGAAGATAGAGAAAAAGTGTAAATATAAAAGCTTTAGGGTTTCTTTTAAACCGTCAAAATCCGTTATGAACTACAATCGTATGCCTATCTATATGCCCCTAAAAATATAACGAAATACGTTTCTTTAAATGGAACACCGTGTATTTTATAAATTTTATGAATGTTTTTTTTCCTGATTTCAAAAATATATAGTTTCATTACTTTGGCGCAACCCGTTTTTTAATTGTTTTGCATTATATTATAATTTTACCTTAGACTTACATGGCAAGTAATGTTGCAGTTAAACTAAAATAATTAATACACGCTTTACGCCAATATTATTATATTATGTATTTTTGAAATCAGTAGAGAATATCCTTTCATAAAAATAGACAATATACGGGGTATTCCATTAAAAAAAACGTATGTCTTACCTTACACTTTTTGTATTTAAACTTTTTCACTATCTTTGTTAATAATTAACACTGGGTGTCATAACATAATAACTCACCCCGTACATACAAGTATCTCAAAAAGCAAAAAATGTTCCTCTTTATGTATAAGTTAATAGGTTTAAAAATGCTTTTTGATTAAAATAATATTTAGCGTTGTTTCTTTGTTTTAATTATTCAGGTTTTTGTAGGAATAAGGTTGTTTTGCTTACTCCTAGAAACTTTATCCCAAGATTACATGTTTCAAATTTTAATCTCAAAGATTAACAGCCAAATTCAATATTCCTCTTTTATCTAAAAGATTTCTTTTAATATTTAGTGGTTGGAAACGTCGCGTGTCGTTCTCGTTCGCGAGTCGGGGTTACCGCACGCAACAATATAGTTTCGGCGAGCATTGATGTCTCCGGACCGATTCAAGGCGTCCCATTTAAATGAGTTATCTATTGCGTCAGCTACAAGGGATCTGGTCAGGTTTTGAGCTTCGCAGTCGAGCGACTGTACTGTAGTACAGTCGCGTAAGTCTTGTTCCGACGGTAGTTTAAATAGACGAAGCTGATGCTTCGTTAGAACTCCGTTATTCTCGCTGATTTAGTGAGTGTGTCGAGCGGTGGGCACTATCCTATAATTAGTAATCATTCATAAGCATCTATCGAATAACTTTATTCGAATAAATTCATTAGTTTACTTTTGATTTTAATTTATACTTACAAGACAAGCTGGACAAGCCAATATAAACGAATAAATAAATACATTATTTGTGTTCAGATTGCTATTTTCTTTTCGATTAACCTTATAGATTTATTGTTTAAGGAGTGAACTGTGAATGTAAAGTTGTACAAAACATGTATTAAACCGTTCCATTAAACATTAAATTGTCATCTGTACTGTTCACTGTCTTATTTCTTCCACGTTAAAACACACATAAAAAAATGTTCCCAACACAAAACATCTGAAACTATCAAAAATCGTATATATTAAACCGCAATAGATCGAACAAGACACGGTAACGTTCAGGCCTCCTAAATGGATGCAGGTTTTGAATAGCCTGCGTCCATCCGAGAAATTAACACGCAATATTGCCAAGTGTGTTGAGGAAGCCGGCAGACGAGAGTAGTGAACGCAGTCTTTTGCCAAAGATGATTGAAACTTTATTTCAAGCTAACCTGTATCAAATTTCAACCCTAAAAATTAACAGCCAGATTCAATATTCCTCTTTTAACTAAAAGATCTTCTTCTTCAAGGCGTTCCATTTAAATCAGTTATCTATTGCGGAAGCTATAATCGATAACATTTTCATATGTGTGAACTTACTGACCTATGATGCAATTTAAATGGGTTATAGCAGATTTAATTTGCGTGAATTTAAAAGATCCAGGAATTGATTGGGAAAATTATGAACGACTTAATGAACCAATTATGAAGAAAATAATTCTAAGAAAATGTGGAAGTCATTAAAATCTTTTAACGTTAGTTCAAGTAATGATTACAGCATATCTGAGAACTTGGGCGACCCAAATGACATTTGTGATTATTCTGCCGCTTTTCTGCAAATTTTTTTTACGACTGTGATTCTGTAGTCCTCTTTTTTAATAATAACATACAATTAACAGTTTTAATTATTGCGATTTTATTTATGAGCCTTGTTTAGACGCTGCTGATATATATCGGATCCAAAAAGTACAAAACACTTTCATATGGCTTATTTCCGACCTTAGGAAATTTGACTACATTTCACATACACTTTTACAATTAAAAGGGCTAACTATGATCAACCGCAGGACTTTGTATTTGGACATTTTTTTTTTCATAACAATCTGAACTAACCCACTTTTATTTTTATCTCTTAAAAATAATTTTCTTCTCCGGACTAATGTTCACACTTGTAATATTAGATTTGGTAATAAAATTACAATGCTATAATATCGTAATGCATTGTTTCAACGAACGTTCACTTTCAATGCTTTATAGTACATTACCCGTCATAGTTCCTTCATCTACTGATACTAAACATTTTAAAATTTACTTGGAAGAATATTTACCTACCTACTCCAAACCTAATTATTTTAATTATGTGTATGTAACCATTTACTATAGTCGTTGAATATTTTTATTTTTGTTTAACTGTTGTTAGGTATTCTTTAAGACACTTGCTTTAAGTGCTAGTTTGCATGGGCGAAGTTAAGGGGGGGGGCTTGGGGGAGCTAAGCCCCACAAAGACCGGATGATCCCTCCCAAAAATATTCATACCTGATACATGCATTAAAAAACGAATAAAATGTATATATCTTTTCCAATTAGATGGGGCTTTCAGCAGATCGGGCAGATGTGATGTCGTAACACCGTCCATGATAGTTTGTATGATTCGAGCGGAACAAGGTTCAGTAGAGTAGCCTCAGGCTAGACTGTGATTTATTTCTGCTTTAGGATAATTAATTTGTTTTTTTTAATGATATTGATTTTTTAAAATAAACGATATTCATTATTATTAATATTTAACCCAAGACCCCCATAATTCTAAAAATGTGGAGCAGACCGGGACTAAAACCTACATTCAATGGCCTAACCAACGCCTGTATTTAAAAAAAAACATTTGGCCTCTAAAATTCGAGATCAAATCAAATCATCATCGAAACATGTGCCAACTATGCGGATGCAATAAGATCCAATATAAAACAAATTCAGAATAAGTATAAGCGAAAATGTTGCTAATATAAATGTAATTGCGATAATTATTTACCACAATTAAATAAAAAAACAATCTCTAGCAGGATTCTACTGCAATTCTAAAACCTTTACAGCGGTGCTTCCAAGTTCGAAATAAAATGAGCGAGAATGAGTTATAATCAGGGTTTAGGTGGCGAAGCAATGAAAACTCATTACTTGACCACTTGCGCAATTCAAAACAATACCTTTTTAACAAGGAAATGATTTCTCTTTAAAGTAGAAAAGCATCATTCAAGCAAGTGCCGATATCGTCAATATAAGTTAGGTTTTCTTATAGCCTGTGCGGCTAAAGGGAAACTGTCTTCCTCTTATACTCTGTGTAGTCAAATGATAGTCCTGAAGCGGTTTATCCGAAGAAGGAAATGTCTGCGCAAATAAGATAGGAATAAAGACGCAAAAGGATTAAATTACAAAAAAATATAGGCAATATTTTTTTCTAATTTAGGTTTACTGACAGGTAAATGTTCATTAAGAGACATTTCATTAGGCAATTTTCCGCTTTTATTAAAAACGACGCGAAGTTTGGTCGTTACATCTTTAGGTTTAACCACCCAATGAGGCGGTAAGTATAATGATGGCTTTCTAGGCGAGAAGCTGGCACTCGTTTCACAGTTTTTAAATCTGGAAATGCTGATGGTGTTGGTAATTACAGGGGGGTGTGCATTCGGTCCGCAATCCCTAAATTATTTGACAGCCTAGTTTTTGACCAGCTTAGCTGGAACTGTAAAGGAATTGTTCATGCTAGCCAATTTGCAAGGCTAAATCCACCAGTGATAATTTAGCAATCTACCAGGTTACCTTGTTAGAGGCCTTGGAGAGAGGTGAACAGGTTGATGCCGTCTACACCGACTTCTCCAAGGCCTTTGACAGGGTAAACTTTAAAATTCTTCTGAAGTTGAAGGCTATGGGTTTTTCTGAGCACCTAATTGAGTGGCTGGGGAGTTTTCTTACAGGGAGAACTCAGGCCGTGAAGGTAAATAACGATATATCCTAAACTATTGAGGTAACGTCAGCGGTTCCCCAGGGCTCCCATTGCGCCCCACTCCTGTTTATTCTATTCGTCAATGATATTGCTGAGATTCTGCAACACACGCGGTGTCTCATGTTTTCGGACGATCTAAAGATATTTAAGGTTATCAAACAGGAGGGGGACGCATTGGAGTTTCAACATGATCTGTACTCTTCTTTCGCAGTGGACGCAGGATAACCACTTATTTGAATGTTGGAAAGTGCTTTCATATTAGATTTTTTCGTTCCAAACAAAGATTTCCAACAATTTACTCCATTAATGGCATTAATCTGTCTTACTCCGAGACCATTAAAGACTTGGGAGTTATATTTGACGAAAGGCTAACTTTCATCAAATATAAGCATGTATCTGGGGTCATTGTGAAGAGTATGCGAATGTTGAGATTTGGGTTGAGAAATTGTGATGCATTCTCGGTTCGGACTATAAAGGTGGTGTATTGCTCTTTATCAAAGCCATAAAGACCAGACTGAAAAGGTGCAGCACCGTTTTCTTAGATTTATGGCATTTAGGATGGTTAGTAGCATGACTGACTACCACAGACATACTGAATTCGCTAAACTTAACTACGCTCGAAAGTAAGCGTTGCATGTTTGATGCGTGCTTTGTGTATAAACTTCTGAACGGAATGATTGATTCACCACATTTGTTATGCAAAATAGGACTGCATGTACACGGGAGGAGGCTGAGAAATAGTGATTAGTTTTATGTTCCCTTTCACTCAGCTAATTATGGCTTACATTCGCCCATTGATATGACTTTAAAGTTGCTTAATTCTTTCTGGCTTCAAGAAAATAATTTTTTATTTTTTTTATATTACTCGTTCTAAGGTGTTTTAGTTTAATATGTATATACATACTTAAGTTTGTTGATATACACATATTTACTGTAAACAATTCGTATAAAAGGGTAAATTTTGTAAAACAAAAAAAAAATATTTTAATGTGACATAAATTTAAATATTCCCTCATAGAATCTTTTAATTCCGTGTACCATTTTGGGATTTCCTAATAACCCTCGTTCTAGAGAATCAAACCTATGTATTGCCAAATCACGTATGCTTGAAAAAATGGTCAAATTACCTTTAAATAGAAGTCAAACAATATATCTACTATACGCGTCGCGCCTGTGTTCTTTTTCAAATATTTGTTCACAAAAGTTCTCATCACGAGAAAGAAATTCATTTTTAGGGATCTCCAAGGAGGAGTTTCCAAAATAATTTTTAGATGGATTCTAAGCCAGTTTCGAACGTATTACATAATAATGCGTTTATTTGTGTACTGGGCGAACTACATTTTCCCATTAAAATATACCCAAAAATAGTGTTTAGTTACCCCCCAAAGGCCCTTTAAAATAATTTATGAAATTAAGCAAGTAGTGAGCCAAGTAAAATGACATTTGGGTTTATAAAAATATTTATCTGCGCGCTTTACATTTTTAATATTAGCCCAATGTCGTGAAAGGAAAATTGTCAAAAATTGTATTTAGGATTACCGCAAGAATCGGATTGTCCTGCCCTCTGTGGGCTTTATAGCACACGTAATACTTCCATTGTTTGAATTTATTTCTAGGGAAAAGTGATTTTTTGGTAACCCTAAACGATTAGCGGCTTTAAGCGGAATAAAGGAAGACATACTTCCAGAATCTAAAAGGCATCTAATGGTTTGAGGCACTCCTTTATTGTCTATGATGTCAATAATAGCAAAACGCTTTCGCCCGTTGAGTATGAGGCAGATAAAGTGCTGCAAAAATATTGATTGTAACTTTGGGTTCCAGATTTTACGAACTGTCATAGCGCTGTCAGTATTCAGAGAGAGATTGAGAAGAATTTTTTTGCGTATTTTCATTGCGATTTTTATGTTTATTATTGACAAAGATTGGCAATACCTGAGGTCATGTATATTACTTAGGAAAATAAAATATAAACGTTCAAGAAGAGTATTACTTAAAAAATTCGCGCGAATATAAACCGTGATTGCTTTCGCACAAGTGACAGAAGAGCTTTTATTAAGGAATCATAGCCTTCCTCGGAGGAAATGTCTGCGGTTTTTTGGTATTATCACACTTGGAAGTAATATTAACTGTGCTATAGGCAAGACAATTTTTTTCCAGAAAGTCTGTCAGATTTTTTGCTCTGGAAATTCGGAAGGGTGTTCAAGTTCAAATTTCATAATAAGATTTCAATTTTTTAAACATTATTACTATAACGAAATCCCATTGTTTAGTTGGAAATCCTAATGTCTTAAGGGGTGACAAATTTTCTCAAAATGTGTCTAAGAGTTGCAGCAACGTTAGATTATCTAACGATGTCAAACGTTAAAAAAAATTGTAAATGCAAGTTTAATTAATTTATAAAAACAACAATTGACAAAATCAAAAGTAGGTAAATGCAGTGCGAAAACTATTAATTAGTAACAATAATTGTAATTCATTATATTAAACCCAAAAACAAAGTGCGAAGTTTGGTGACGTATTCGACAACCTATTTACAATAATAATACTAAATCAATTTAAGATTAAACAAATAAATGTACGGTCACTAGATTATTAAAATATGTAGGATAATCTAATGTTTGTCTTTGCTCTACACTTAATTGCGAAATCAAATATTGCATTTAAATTAATAAAAAGGTCACATAACCAATATTAAAAGAAATGCGTGAATGATGATAAGATAAAATGCGTGGCTTTCAAATATAAGCCAAAACAATAAACGTTAATAAAATTATCCCTGCATTGCAAAAGGGCACTTACCATGGTCAGTCAGTATATAGTCTCATCAAGCTGTTTAATATCTATTGTGATGAAGTTTTTTTCATAGTGCATAAACATTAAATGGCTCCTCTATATTACCATATTGTTAAGTCTATATAGCGTTATAGGTAGTGATACGGGCAAAAATAGTACGAATCTTTTGACCTATCATTGATTGAAATCCAACGTTTGGGATCTTCGACGGGGTTAGTTTTTATTTAAGTTGGGTGAAAATGTATATTTTCAAGTGCCATTTAATACTGTAAATGACAATATCTTTTTTACAAAAATTTACATTATACCAAAATTTTGGATTGGTCGAAACAGATTACCTTCAATAGTGTAATGTTTTTGTAATGGTCAGCTGTATACGTATACAGATTTATAATCTTTTTTTGTAGGAGAAAACTAGCCACATGAAATTGATAAAGTTCGGCAACTAATTAGTATAGCGATTTAAGGTGCACCTAGTTATTACATTCCAATGCTAAAAAACTAAAACACATTTTTTTTAGATAAAAGAAAATAGGTTCAATGAGGCAATTAAGATGCTTCATGGCATACCTGAGTCAAATTCTACTAGAGCAGGATTATCTCTTCTTGCCTATTGTTATTTCTACATTCAAGATTTCAACAATGCCGTCAGTTATTATGAACAACTCACAGAAATGTATCCCGAAAATGGAGATTATAAACTGTATTATACTCAGTCACTGTATCAAGCATGTTTATATGATCAAGCTTTTCAGGTACTTACAAATATTAATAATATTTATGACAATATTATTCAATATTAAAAAGAACACTTATTTACATCCTAAAATTTTTTTTTTCTGTTGCCTTCTTTTGTTGTTGGTGTAATGCTATTTCCTTAATATAATCAGAATAAATGTATGTCAAATATATAATTAATAAGAGATTAGTAAGAAATTCTAACACCCTATAAACCGTTATATTAGTACCCGACAATAATTAACAAATATATACAAATTGAAATTACTATCCGATGTTTCGCCTTCGATTGCACGAGGTATCTTTAGAGATCTTTACTCCCCGAGATCTTAACGCTGAATGAGCTCGAAGAGATTCAGGCGGGCTTTTATACCCGACTTGCCAAACCATGACCCTGTGTTAAGATCGGTTTCCACGTGTGATGTAAAACGTAACCCCTATCTCTATTGAAATTTTCAGTATGATTAAATATTTCAATAGATTCTAATTTTTTTTCGTTTAGAAAATCTTGGAACCGATGCTAGAACCTTAGTTTCCTTTGCATTTATAATATGGCCAGTGGTATGCTCGTCTTCAGCTACAGTCGATTGAACAATTTGTTTCTTTTTAATGCATCGTTCATGTTCCTTAAGTCTAGTTGATATTGAGCGTCCTGTGTCTCCCACATACACTTCTCCACAGGAGCAAGGAATGTTATATACTTCTGTTTGGAAAGGTACAATATCTTTTGGGGATCGCAAGCATTGTCCAATCTTCTTATGTGTATTGAAGCTTGTAGGTATGTTGGACCGCCGAAGTAATCGTCCTGCTGTGTCTGTAGTGTATATGTAGGGAAGAACAACATTACCTAACGGTGGCTATTTATCATTCTTCTTTGGCGGAGTTGGATTACTATATCTTTTTATTGAATGCGTAATATCTTCAGTGCAATAGCCACTCCCTCTGAGAGCTTCGGTCAGTTTCGAAGTTTCCGATGTTAGAGAATCTTGATCAGAAATCGAAATAGCTCTGAATACTAGTGAGTTAATAGCCGAGTGCTTTTGTGCTGGATGGTGATGGGAATTTGCATTTAAGTGTCGACTTGTATGCGTCGGTTTTCTATACACAATGTCCTAATGTACCATTTTCCTCCCTTTGAACACATACATCTAGAAAGGGAATCGTTCCATTAGATTCAATTTCCATTGTGAATTTGATATTATGATGTTGTTGATTAAGGTAGTCCAGAAATATGAAGAGATTATCCTGTCCATGAGGCTAAACAACAAAAGTATCATCTACATACCTGAATCAGTGTCTTAAATTGGTTTTAGTGGAGCAGATGTTAGAGCAATATTCTCAAAAGCTTCCATAAAGATATTTACTTCTACAGGTGATAGAGGAAATCTTATTGCTGCCCCTAAAGATTGTTCATAAAAAGTTTCTTGAAAAATAAAATAAGTAGATATAAGACAAGCTTCCAGTAGGTCTATTAAATTCTTATCAAGATTATTATGATCCAATATGTCAGATATAATGGAAATTGAGTCATTGACAGGAACATTTGTGTATAGTGATTCTTCATCGAAACTGACCAAAATATCTTTGGGATCTAACTGGATTACCTTAAGTTTTTTCACTAAATGAGCAGAGTTTTTGATGAAAGAATCTGATTTTCCAGCAAATGGATTAAGAAAATTTTAAAGATATTTGCCTAGGTTGTATGTGGGCGAGTCTATTACACTGAAGATCGGTCAAAGTGGTATATTCTTCTTGTGTATCTTCGGAAGTCCGTAGAACCTGAGAATCTTGGAGCTGCTTGGTTTTAATGATTTCATCTCCGCTGGTGGTAGACTAGATGCATTAATCAGATTGGTGATGCGTATTTCTATTCTATTTGTAGGGCCTGCCTGCATAACCTTATAGGTGTTATTGTCCAGCACTTGAGTTACCTTTTCCACGTGTTTCGTTCTGTCCATGACGACTGTGGCGTTGCCTTTACCTACTGGAAGTACCAAACATTCTTTGTGTCTTCATTTAAGGTTTCCTTTGCTGTCTTTTTCGGCTGCGGAGAGTTTCGACTTCGGTGGTTTTGAATGTTTAATGATCTTCGCTGTCTCATATCTGACTTCATCGGCTTGTTTCACTAGTTGCTGTTTCAAAAGAGGATACAGGAATGCTACTCGGTGCTATTACGAAATGTTGGCCTTTGGAAAGGGGAATGTTCTGCTTCAGTTAACGGCTTCGATGACAAGTTGATTACTGTATTTTGCGGAGATTTCTCTGGATTTTTTCTGTTCAGGAGGGCTTCAAACTACTTTCGTTGCTTAAGTGTAACTTCTTGAAGGATTTTTTCTACCTGTGCGTTGGTGAATTGTCCAAAGTTGTAAATATGGTTCTTTCTATCCTATAAGCTAATTTCAGATGAATTTCTAGTAGTTTATGGGCATTTGTATCTAAATCACGACGAATTGCCTTAATCCTTTCTCTAACTAATGCAATGCTAGCACGCTTATAAATCGTCAGTGCAATAGACTTGCCCAACTGCAAACTAAGTAAATATCTTTCAAATTTTCTTAATCCATTTCTGGAAAAATAGATTCTTTTATCGAAAACTCTGCATATTTCCTGGAAAAACTTAAAAATCCAGTTGGATCCCGAAGATATTTTGGTACATTTCGCTGTAGACTCACTATACACAAATGTTCCTGTCAATAACTCAATTTCCATTATATCAGAGGTATTGAATCATAATAATCTTGATAAGAATTTAATAGACCTAGTGAAAGATTGTCTTACATCTACTTATTTCATTTTTGAAGGATTTTTTTATAAACAAACTTCAGTGGCAGCAATGGGATCTCCTCTATCACCTCTGGTAGAGAATATCTTTATGGAAGCCTTTGAGGAACAATCTTAATCAACAACACCATAATATCAAGTTCACAATGGAAATTGAATCTAATGGAACGATTCCCTTTCTAGATATATGTGTTCAAAGGAAGGAAAATGGTACATTAGGACATTTTGTATATAGAAAACCGACACATACAAATTGACACTTAAATGGAAATTCCCATCACCATCCAGCACAAAAGAAATCACTTATTAACTTACTAATATTCAGAGCTATTTCGATTTTTGATCAAGATTCTCTAACATCGGAAAGATTGAAACTGGCCCAAGATCTCAGAGGGAATGACTATTTTACTGAAGATATTACTTCAGTAAAATAGTCATTAAATAAAATTTAGTTAAAATATATAGTAATCAAACTCCGCCAAAGAAGAATGATAAGGAGCCACCGTTAGTTGTTCTTCTCTACATACATGGCACTATAGACAAAATAGGACGATTACTTCGGCAGTGCAACATACGTATACACAACACATAAGAAGATTGGACAATGCTTGCGATCCCCGAAAGATATTGTACCTTTCCAAGCAGAAGGAGTATATAAAATTCCTTGCTCCTGTGGAGAATTGTATGTGGGAGAAACAGGACTCTCAACATTTGTCTCCAGTTTGTCCGTTCGCATAATTTTACAAATTTGTTATAATTTCTCTTGGTAAACAATCTTCCACGTCTAACACTGACCTAACAGCCTTACTACTATTCTTAATAGGAAAAGAACAAAGGACTGCTTCATGATCGGATAATCCGGCATTAAGCACTGAACATTGTATTACATATGTTCTAATTGTGAAAGCCCCTCACAATTAGAACATATGTAATCCAATAAGGGTGCAGAAAGAGAGGAACATCTAGTTGGTTGATCGATGTGCATAACCAAATTAAATGAATTAAAAAGATTTAATAAAAGTTGAGTATTTCTGTCATCCTTGTTAATACAATTTATGTTTAGATCACCCGCTAACACCACTGTTGCATTAAGTGGTAACTCACTTAATAGATGTTCTTGTTTTCCCAAGAAATTATTTATATTTGAGGATGGCGATCTATACATTCCGATAATATAAAGATTCTGTTCAGAACAGTGTATAACTGAAAACTCAAATACCTTTTCTTTTAATAAATTATTAAATTTGTCAAAGCAAACATATTCAAAACGTTCCAAATAATCTTTCTTAACCATAATCAATCACATCAATGTGCATACTCAGTGCTCGACAATATGCTGATACCAAGACATATTCAGACAAATAAAATGGTTTACATACCTTTAACCAGTGTTCAACAAGTACCAAAATATCAGGCCATTTTAATGTGTCCAAAAAAATTCGTCAAGTTTTGATCTGAGAGATTGGATATTCAATAACATTAAGGAGATATTATTATTTGGGATGGATGTACTAAAAAAGACGTATTGTTTACAGGCATACTCTCATGTTCACAACTCAAACTACTATGATTCAAGCTTACGTCAACATTCTCTGCAACACCAATTATTGTATCATTAATGATAGGGTGAATTTTGCTCTCCATATTACATTCATAGTTCACATTTTTACCCTTATCAGAAATACTGCTGGGCCAACTGTACAGTGTTTTAAGAGGAATCCTACTAGAACCATTATTATTACATAATATATATGAGCTCAGAAGATTATCCATTGAAAATGTAGTGTGCCTGAAGTGGGTTGCCTGTTTATAATTTTCAATAATTCTTATATTTAAATTTGAATCATTATTGAAACTACTAACTAAATGATATAGACAAATATATATACACAAACATGGAGCAGACGTAAAAAGAATTACTAGAACCCTAAACTAATATTCACCGACAAATCAACGGTATTAAATAACATTATTTTAAATAGAGTTCAGAAAGACAAAGAGTTGTAAATATGTTAATTCGAGAAAAGACCCAATTTTAAAGAGTGAACAGCTAAAAATTGTAAGAATTTCTCAAATATTTCTACTAATTAGTTGTTTTGATGGTTTATGGCTGATACCTCAGTTCAAATATCAAGAAAGATACGTAACAAAAACCACAAGCATCACGGCTGTTAAGATTTTGAAATTCCGTATTCATCTTGGTCATCGTAGCAAAACGTATTATTTACCTTCCAGTAGCTATATGCCGGAGACGGGTTCAGAAAAACTAGCTGGCCCGGCAGACCTTGCGCTGCGATCAATTTCCAATGGAATTATAAGAATATGGCGCGCATTCACCACATCGTCCAGAAATGTTATTGATGAAAAACATATTGGTTTTATAGAAAAATACGCAATAAAACAATACAAAAAATAGTGTTGAAAGATCTCGGTAACACGACGATCATTTAAAAAAAAACGTGTAAATCGGTGCACAACAACTCTCTCACGAACTTAAATATATATGTTTTTGAAATTTAATACGTTTTTTTAATACACTTGGGGCTCTCGAACGGTATCAAACAGATTTTCATAACATTTTTGGTTTTCTATCTTCTAATGAAAAAAACTTATTTTTCAGAGTGACGTTTTACACACGATAACTGCCAAAACATTTGGAATAGTAATTGCCTGGTGCCTAAACGCTTCAAATTTTCGACAACAAAACTAAAAAGACCCTGAAAGAGCATAGATACGAGAAAAAATGTTTAGATTTTGTGCGTGGTTGAAAAAGTTAAATTTGTATTATTCTTTTATTTTTATCTGCTTTTTGTCTAACATTAGTTCTATTATAAAATAAAATATTGCAATAATAATGAGAAAGCAAAAAACTTCACAATTACCCTTACAATTAGAAGCTAAATGTTTCACGAAAAACAATACTATTAATTTGAAGCCGAATAAAACCGAAAATAGGTATTTAGTTTTTTCACACAAAAGCAAATGAAATTTAAAAATTTTAATCCGTATTTACTGTTTGTTTCTACGACACGTACCAAAATACTAGAAAATCTGAATTGAAGAAAATTTGCACATATTTTTTAGGTTTTTCGTGTGATTTGAAAGACTCTAAATCATTCAGTCCATAAAACTTAGCTATTGCCGCTGTTAGAGTTAAATGAATATGTTATATTTAAATTAATTTCATTTAATTTTAGTGCCTCAAAAACGATTCCTTGGGTATTATTGAGATTGGCAGGAGAAAATTTGGATATTTTGTGGGAGGTAGCCACATCTTGGGGCGCAATACTTTTCCAATTTAGTAAGATCTACTAAAATGGGCTGTTATTGGCTATGTTATATAAATAAGTGCTACCCGATTACATTATTTGGAGCAGTAAGAGCAGCAAAGTATATAACTAATATTTATACACAAGTATGAGCGTAAATTTTCAAATTTGAAGTTTTACATACACTTTTTTATGTAAAGTCCTAACACTGGAACCTGTGGTGGAAGATAGATCAAAATACAAGAGTTCTAACCACACTACACCACAACTTGTTACGTTCTGGACGCGCGTTTCGCTAACCAAGTTAGCATCATCAGCAGATGATATAAACTCAGTTGAGTTTATATCATCTGGTGTAGTGTGGTTAGAACTCTTGTATTTTGAACTTTTTTATGTAGTACAACATTAAGTACTTTGATCCTAAAAGACCAGTGATAGGTGGCAAAGAAAGGTCCTTGAGTTCCGTTAAGTTTGTCACCTTTTTATTTTTAAGTTAAAATTTAAAAATGAAATTTTACACATTATTTTATATGTAGCACAACCGAAACGGCTGTGCTTTGATTATAAGAAACCGTAGATGTGAAATTTACGAAAAAAATTTGTTTATTTGTTTAAATACCCTTAACCCCGAACGTTCATATGTCTATGGGGGTTTTTCGACACGTTCGATTGATTTTTCATAGTTTCAGAAGTGTATGAAATAAAGTTTTCGAGATACTTACCATCATCAGGCAATGTTCCCCTATGCGACGTATAGTAGGAACGCAGTTAAATGGGCTTAACGTACTTTTAAGGGTTTCTGTGATGCGTATGACAATTTCCCACCGCCAAATATTAGGAAAAAAAAAAGTTTTTTTCAGCCGTTTTAGACCTAATTTTTAGTTGACCCCGTACCGACATCTAAGGGAGTTTCTGGATACGTCCGACTCAACTGTTTATAGTTTCGGAAGCATAGGATTTTCGGTTTTCGAGATATCGACCATCATCAGATCCGCGAACGTTTATTATTTTATACATATTTTTTACTCGACCTATCAAATGTGTTTTTCGAAAGTTATTTATTCTTAACACATATAAAAGTGCAAAAATAAATAGTAATTTACTCTCGGACTCCTTTCAAATAACGAAGATGAATAAATGCCTACCGATAGGGTGCCAAATATATTTTGAAAATTCTTTTTACGGCACCATTTGATGGAAAGGCAAACATATATTTATCTACTCTTGCATTTTTTTCGTATCTTTTCAAATAACAACGAAAAATATGTGTTTTGTCAAACATAATACCTCCCCATATATATATATATATATATATATATATATATATATATATATATATATATATATATATATATATATATATATATATATATATATATATATATATATATATATATATGTACGTCAATGGTTTTCTCAAGTTCAGGTTTTTATGAAATAAATATAATAAATTGATTGTATAAATTGCTGTTTTTTAAAAATAGTTTACTTATTAAAATTTGGAGTTTCCATTTTTAGTTCTAAATGTTGTCTGGAAATTATTAATTTGCACGCTTAAGTACGCCGAGATACCGATTTTCAGTCAAACCGGATCACAAATATTAATTTTTTTTTCGCCATATTGGAGGTGCTATTTTGATTCCTTTCTATACGAAAGTATCAAGTTGTAATACTACGAGAACTATCGACGAAATCATTGGAGTTGCTTGTATATTAATCGTCACTTGACTTTTCTTTGTGAAACCTCATATACTGTTTAGAATTTTAAATTAGTTTTTGTTATGACAGAAAACATTAGTTTATCAACCAGATTAAATAATAAAAGATGCAAATTAATTTTATTATCTAAGCTTGTTTTAACGCTAATTAGCATAAAATTAAGATTAACTAGGACATGCATTTTTTAAATTAATTTAAATTGTGGGGCGTTTTTTAGTTTATTTACTTAACATTTGACATTTCTTAATAATATTTTCTATTCATTCTTACTAGTACATTACTTACATTTCCAATATTGGAATATATATTATTATACATTCTTTAAAATTAGATATTATACCCATACAAGCTCCAAGAGGAAAAAGGAAAGAAAACTAGATGTATTTCATTTAATTGAGGTATCTCGCCTACTTTTGTAATAATTGTCATTAATGATACAATGATTATCTAAAAGTTATTCTACAGAAACATTGTAATATCTGTATAATCTGATATGTATTTATAACGAGATTTCATGTAGTAATCGTTTAAAAATTTAGGCTAAAAGCTAGTTAGGATTGGTAGAAAATTTTGAATTTCATGTTTCAACACTTTACCGGCACCATCTAGTCGAGTTTTGCAATTTATTAGCAAATTCAATTTCCCTATAGAAACGTCAAAGAAAATTTGCTGTGTATATGTACTTACAATCTTGTAGTAGTAAAATCCTAAATGGGTCTCTATTTAAAAAATCTCCAATTATTGTTAATATCGTTTGAAAATAAAAACAAATGTTTTGCCGAAAATTCTGGTAATTGATTCGTTTTTCAGATCAAACGTTTCATGGAAGTAATATCTATTTTTACGGGAAGCGAAAACTAAACTCTTTTATTTTTATAGTTCTCGCTAGACCTGGGAAGTTTAGTTCACTTTGCTGATTTGCATTTTTCGATCTCGATCAGGAAAGTGAATAGTACAAAAGATTCGATCGTTTAGTTCATTTAGTTCACTGATTGCACGGTAAAATACTGGAGAAGTGCAGCATATATGGATATTAATTGTAAAAAAGGAATGAAAAAAAATTGAGATACCTAAGTGTTTTATGTTTTATTGCGAATATTGCGAATACGAAAGTCAACAAACAAATAAAATAAATTCATAGATTTTTTTCTTAAGTTTTAAATGAGCATAAAATGAAATAATGATTGCGGCTTAAATAAATAAAAGCATATATTTACATGTTAGTGCTTAAAAATAAGGTTTGGCTAACTCGTGTGCTTTTCAGTGATAGACGTTTTTCATTTAACACTAGTCCAGCCGTAGCAAAAATTCGTTCACATGGAACTGAAGTGGCTTGCACGCATAATCTCTTTTTTATGTAATGAAATAATGTAGAATATACAAGTTTTCGGGTCATCCACCAGACTAATGGATCTTCATTCCTGTTCACAAGGGGCTCACTAATATACCGGTCAAGTTCAATTATCGCAGCAGCACTACCGTTTTTTTCTTGCACCAAGTAAGATGCATTCTTATCAAAATGAGACCACAGCAGTGACTTTTTAACGTGGAACTTGAAGATGGTAGTGGTTGTTCCGGTTCCGATGATACGTCATTTGCACGAGAAACACTTAGTTTTTTTCACAGGTTTGTTAAAGCCGCTGTGTATTTACTTTTTTCTTTGAACCTAAATTTTTTAAACCTAGGGTCTAAAATTGTGGATTCTGACAAAAGCTCATTATTTTCTATATCAGCAAAACGCTTATAGAACTGGATAAGCATTTCTGTTAGAACTAGCTGTAACTCCTTGTTTAAATTTGGTTTGTTTGACCAATCAAAGATGTGAAAATAAATAGCCCGAACAAAAATAAGTATTTTTGATGAAGTAACACTTTTCTCAGCGCTAATTTCATCAGTTATATCTTTAAAAATCTGTAGAATATCTACTAGTTATTCCAACACTGACCACTCACTAGCGGTTATCAGGTTTGGCTTTCTAATGCCAAAGTAGTGACAATAGCATCTTTAATTTTACAAGCCCATCAACCATGTCAAGGGTAGAATTCCACCGTGTTCTTACATTTTGCTTCATTTTCAATTCAAACAATCCCATTTGAATCTAAGTTTTATTTAATTTTACTAGCGCCGTAGAACTTCTTTTGAAAAATGATACAATGGCTTTTAGTTTTTCTAAAATTGGATCAATCGATTTGAGACCATTTTGAACTAAAAGGTTAATTGAGTGAGCAAAACAACCTCGGGATCTCCATCTACCTACTGACATAGCTGAAATAATGTTCGCCGCATTGTCACTGACTACGCTCACGATTTTGTTTTCAATTTTCCACTCTACAACTTTTTCAGTCATAAATGAAGCTAAATTTTGTACAATGTGCTTTTCCTCAAATGATATACGATCTAAAAGATGGGCTCTTAATTTTAATTGAAATTGTTCCTCAATAATGTAGTGAGCAGTAATTGCAACAAAGTATTCATTGTTTTTAGAGGTCCAACTGTCAGTTGTTATGCAAATGCAATTAATGGTATTTAGTTTTGCTTGAACCATATCCCGCTTTGATTGATAGAGCTGTTGCAGTAAATTATTACTGATAGTTTTTCTGGATGGTACTTTGTAATTAGGACACAACATTTCACAAAGTTTCTGAAACTCGACCTCTTCTACAATTCTGAATGTGTGAAATCCTTTCACTATCCAACGTAGTAATTGTTGATCAATTTCTTTACTTCTCGCTATAGAAAGGGGTTTCTTTACGTATGCAAAGCCTGTGATATCAGACTGAGTTTTTTTCTTTTTTTCGTTTGGATAATATGACACTACCACTGTCGTTACACATATTTGTACATGTACCTTCACAAGCATCTTCTTCTTTGCCGTCTGATGTTTTCGTAGATATAGAGTTAACATTTTCTGTTGCTGTACATTTACCGTTGTTAGTATCTGTCAATCTTAATTCGCTTCTGGTAATGCTAATTGTGGGGTATTTTGTCTTTAAATGTCGAATTAAATTGCCCATTGAACCTTTTTTTGTAGATAAAATTTGTTTACAAAACAAACATTTCGCGGAACATTTATCTTTTAAAACTTCAAAGTGAAACCATATACCACTTCTTTTTGGGGCCATTTTTACTTATAACCACCAATAACACTTTCTTAAAATCACCATTTAAAAACAACAATCTAAATACTGCGAATCGAGTTTTCACTGACGCTGCTGAACGCGCCACCTACAACACTGATATCAATTATTGCCTAATTTAACTAACAAAACAACACAATCAGTGCATTATAATACGTAATATAGTGTATCAGCGATGTCTATGTAATATAAAGAATAGATTCGTCTTTTTCTAATTTTTGTTTCTAGAATGAGATAGCCTTAATAAAAACCAATCAATCCGCAAGACGTGTGCTAACGGAGGCAGGAGGCGAGCGTGAATGCAATCATGACTTTCGGTCACCGTAGCGTTGGTTGGTTAAGTTCGTTTCAATCATAGCGGCAACGAGCGAACGGCGGTCTTTTATTTTAGTTTAGTTTAGTTCAGTTCAGAGATTCAATCTTTTGAACTAGTTCGTTCGCGAACTACACAGCTCTAGTTCTCACCTATTTACTGCATTTATCTATTAATAACTCTGGACCTGTACTTGCAAGGCAGACTTTGACCCGATATTGGGTCATATTTTGCCTAAAACCGCTAAAAATTTCAGACTTAAACAATTTCAGAGATACGATTTTTTTATATCGAAAGACAAATTGCGAATTTTGTCCAAGATTGTGGGCTTATGCGGCCCCTTTTTTAAAAAACTCTAAAACTGACAAATAGCCCATTTAATTGCCTCCGACTCCCGTATTTAGCATTTTTTTCTAGATCTTCAAAAAATATGTGAAACAAGCGTTCGAAGAGAAAATTATTAAAATATTTAAAAAATCAACCTAAAAAAACTACTGCATGATTAATTCGAAATTTTGTGCAAGCATTAAATGTAATATAGAGATAAACTGGTAAAATTGTGGTACGAATTCAAAATCGCGGAACAAAACAGCCACCAAATAAAAATTTTAAAAAACCTTATTCAAAATTTGTAGAAAAATTAATTGCGATATACGGATAAACTGGTACTAATTCAGTATGACGTAACAAAATGAAGGTTTGTGTCAAAATAAAAACTACTTATTGAATTTAGTTTAAATTATGCCCAAAAATCAAGTGTGGCATAGGTAGAAACTGGTAAAATATTGGTACGAATCCACCGCCTCTACACAAACTGAGTCTCCTCTAGCGGATACCCCCGTTATTATTGAAGGTTCTAACACACTAGCCTGTAATAATACGCAACGGTGGCACTATGTAATGGTAAAAAATCTTCCTACAGGCTTTACACCTAGCAACATAGTTCACTACGTGAAGGAAAAGTTGGTTTACGCAGCAACCTATGGCCCCATGGCGTTGTAATAAAATGGTCAGCTGAATCCGATCCTTCTAAAAAATCTGCAGCTAACCACCCTCCTCCCACCACAACCACGAAACTGCACACTCGAACTCCGGCAAAGCACTGGATGTCTCCTCTCCAGTTACTCAAAAGGGCATTATAATAACTTCAGACAAAGAGGTTATTGCTGCCTGCAAATCAAATGCCTTTTTGAGCGACAACTGCTACACTCTTTCCAAGAAGACTCATCATGTCCAAGAACTCGCTTTTGATCCAATGACTCCCCCAACAGTGAAACTTACGTTGGCCGAAAAAAGTTCTGATAACCGTTTCCTCATGTCAAGACTAAGAAAGCCTGCCATTTTAAAGGCCTTTAAGTTATATCTCGCCTGAAGGCATTCCTATAGATGATAAAACCCTGCATAAGATTTATTATGACTTCCATGATGCTTATGGATTCAGAACGGCGGAAGTAGAAGCTGACCTCGCTGTCTACAGATCCTATGTAACTTCGGAGAGAACGATCCATCTTCAAAGGACCAGAGAAGGCCACAAAACTACTTTTCCAGCAATTCCCTGATAGATAACTTGACGTGTCCTGGGGAACTAGATTCCTCAAAACCTCCTTTTGTTACGGGTCTTAGTATGGTTCTAATTAATATAGCTTCTCTAAGAAATAAAACTGACGAGTTGTACCTATTTTTAGAAGAATTGGAGTTCTCCCAACTTGTTGCAATTACTATTAATCTAAACGAACCACTTTATGTGGAGAGATATTCCACAATAGCTAGATATGACAGAAATAACTCAGCTCATGGAGGAACACTGATTCTTTCTTTAATGGAGATTTCGTCTCGGTAACTAAATATGACCATATGTTAGCGGATAACTTTTATGAATTTTCTTTAGTATATAATCAAAACTTTGTTCTCTATATAATCTGTATTTATAGATCACCAAGTTCTGATGTACAATCTTTCTTTAATTACCTGCTAAATTTGCTAGATAGTCTACCAGTAAAAGGCAGGAAAATTCTATGCGGGGCCTTAATATTGACTATGCTACTGTTTGTGCCACTCAGAAATATTTAATTTCTATATTCGACTCTTCCAGTCTTGCAATGCATGTATCGTCTCCAACTAGAATTTCAAAATACTCTTCTTCTATCATTGATTACGTAACGTCTGATTTTTCTCCATCAGAGGTTCAATCTCAGATTTGTAATACAGGTCTTTCCGATCACGAAGCAATATTTTCCAAATTTAGTATTCCTCTTAGACCCTTACGGAGACCTCGCCATATTTTCTCTGTAGCCAATGTTTGAGAATTTCATAATATTTGCTTAAAACCGACTGGAATTTTGAATCTGAAAATGTTAACTCAAATTTTAGAGCTTCTTAAAAATTAAATTTTAAGTGCTTTTAATAGGGCCTTCCCGCTTAAGACTATCAAACCTAAGCGTCATAAACCTTGGAGCACGAAAGGACTACGCATTTCTGCTAAAAATATACGTTCCTTCATATATAAAAAAAATTCACCGACTCCATTCTTATTCTCGACTATTACTCTAATTATAGGAGGATCTACATTAAACTAATCAAGTCAGCAAAAAAAAAATACTATCAAAAAGTGTAACAAAATCTAAAAACGTTTCAAAGGAAACCTGGTCCATTATCAATTACCTCAGAAGCAAATCAAACCCTGTGACTCAGATTTTGCTAAGACCAAATGACCTAAATGATTATTTTATTAATATAAGCAAAAATGTTACCTCTGGTATCTCTCCAAGTTTGGACCCTCCTTTGTTTCTCCCTCTATCGGAAAATGTCGCAGATAGCCTTTTCTTAAGCCCTGTTAGCAGCATGGAACTATTGAAAGAAATGAATAACATCACAAGCAAACCTACATTTAGCACTAATGGCCTATTAATTAAAATATTCCTGAACCTGCCGCTCCCAGTCATAGATGCCCTTACAACACTAGTAAATGAATCCCTTGTTCAAGGTATATTCCCTGAACGCTTTAAAACAGCTATGATTATTCCTCTTCATAAAGGGGGCGAAAAAACTATCTCTTGCAATTATCGTCCAATTGCTTTACTACCAGTGCTATCAAAAAGCATTGAAACGTTACTAAAGAATCGACTTATGCCGTTTCTCCTTAAACATCAGATAATATCCTCGGATCAGTTTCGATTTTTACCCAACAAGTGCACCAATGACGCCATGTTCTCGGTGCTTAGCGACATCTACTTATGCCTCAATAACAACCACCCCACCGCCTAAGTTTTTTGTGACTATGTAAAAGCTTTTGATTGTGTTAGTCATAAAATTTTGATAAGCAAGCTGAATTTTTATGGAATCCGGGGTATTTCTTTAAATTGGTTAAAATCTTATCTCGGGAATAGGCAACAATTTGTAAGGGCAAAAGGTTCTGATTCTGGTTATTAATGATATCACCAACCTAAAAATTAATGGAAAAATCTCTGTCTTTGCTGACGACACGAGCATAACATGAAGTGATTTTGATACGTCTTTACGTTCTAATATTTCCAACGACCTTGTTATTATTAAGGCTTGGTCCAATTCCAATCTGCTTTCAATGTGAATAAAACGGTGGTCTTATCTTATAAATGGACTTTACAACCATTTCAGCTACTTAACAGCAATATTAAATACGTTGAGTCGGTTAAATTCCTAGGTTTGAATATGAATAACAACCTAAAATGGTCTAAGCATATTGACACCTTAAGGAGGAACTGCACGCAGTATTATGGATCATTTGCAAGCCTCTCGCCGCTGCAATATTATGTTAAAACTATAAGAGATATGTATTAGCTTCAATGTGATGTCAATAGGGAAATATGTATAGTTGGGCGTTAAATGCGATTTTTCATGAAAGAATCTAATCTAGAATTATAAAATAGAAGTAGATGTGTCCATTTTCGACCATTTTTCGACCACTTTTTGACGCAAATGCCGTCGCATATAATTTTTTTCCACAAAATGGCTCTTTACCGCCTTGCATTGATCCTTTGTCTACATAACTGCAACATTTGAAATGGTAAATCGTACTCATGTCTTTGTATTTCTGCAGCGCGTGAACCCTTTTGAACCCATTTTTAAACGAAATGTAATTTAAATTGCCTATACATAACACATTTTTTCGAGGTCCGCGTGCAGGAAGCTTTTTCTAATACGTAGGTACCTTTTCACCTTACTTTGAACTTGACTAGACCTTGTCGCTAGTTTTTCACGTTTTGCGTGCAGTTCTCCCTTAACTAAAAAACTTTCCACCGCCTGCTTTGCCATTCGATCACTTTCAAAAGAACTGGACGTGTCTTCCGCCAGACTTACTTATTTCTGTCTATTCGAATCCCATCTCCGCTATGGCCTTCCCTTTTGGGGCTGCTGTACCACCGAGCGATTTCTTAGTATTTTTAGGCTTCAAAAGAGAGCAATCCTCTGTTTGGTCTATATAATAGAGCGCACTGCCAATACTATTTCAAAAAACATGAAATATTAACACTTCCTGCATTATTTATTTTAGAAACCATCTGTTTGATAAGAAAACAATTAAGCACATGCTGGAAACTCTAGGCAGGACATAAACCTTCCCATTCTTTCCACAGAATTAACAAAAAAATCAATTATTTACAATGTCCTAAAACTTTACAATCATCTTCCAGAAAATTTAAAACCATCCCTATGTTTGCACTCTTCCGAAAAAAAAAACAAAGCGTACCTCATTGAAAGACCTTTTTACTGCGTTATTGAATACTGTCATTAAAATGTTTTTTATTTGCTTGTTCACACAATTATGTTGCTGCAAGGCATTTGAAAATATTTTATAAGGAATGAACTGTCTTATAGTCCATTAACATTAATTATTTTTGATACCTATTAGATTAAATTTATACATAGGTATTATTTATCAAAAGCAGTTATTTTATAGTACAACATAAGGAAGCATGAACATAGTAAATTAGTAGTTAAGGATTTTGTCCCACGCTTTTATTAGCTCCACTCTGTTTGTTTCTGTTTATTATTAACCTCAAATTTGGCATGCAAACATAGGTCTCACTTTGACAGTACAACTTGATCATTTCGTATAGAAAACATTTTAAATGACAGCTCTAATATCGGTATCTGGGCGTACGATTGCAAATTTATAATTTTACCTTTTAGAAGCAAAAAATGGCGGCGCCACCATACCAGGCCAAATTTTGTGCAGATTGTAGACTGATCTGGGGTCGAGGTATATAGGTACTCAACAGCGCAAATTAGAAATTCTATTTTCTTCAAGTACGTAATAAAGCAGGATGAAAACTGATTAAAAGATGTCCGGGCCTAAACTAAAACTATATATAAAATAATAAGTACATTAAAAAATTTAAAAATAATATTAGTCTACAAGTATAAATACAATACTTTTTGGGAAATATACACGTAAATTTACTGCACGAATAAAAAACTTGAATGGCAGTCTTATTGGTAATAACAGCTATTAATAGTAGGACCAAGTCAATCCTATCTTCCTCACTTCATTGATATCCCACTCTTTATTCGTATAAAAAATGTATATATTTGTAATTTTTTTTAATACCTACGTTGTATTTTGTACGGGGTGTTTTATGTTTTAGTAATATGTCAGAAAAGTCACAAATCTAACAGTAATTATAAAATTTTGTGTTGTTGCTTTGAAGATCCACTGGTCCTGGTTCGATTTACTAGCCAAAATTAAATACTAAATCTCAAGATCTATCAAAATCATTTACTTATTTTTGTCCGAAAATTTTATAGTAAAACGGAAAAGGGTTTCAACCTCGATTCTGACTGATTTTGGGTGAATTTCAACCTACTTTTTTATTGGTATCTAAATTTTATCTAGGGGAGTTTTTTTTGTAACATAAAGAAATTTATTTTGCATGTTTAGAAACTTTAAATACACTTGCTATAAATATTTTATTATCCAAAATCATTTTAATATTGTTTTTCACATAAGTTATATTTCAACTGTTCTTCCTTTGTAGTGTATGTATACCCTTTTAAATTACTCTATAGAGCGATTTGCTGTGTTTAAAATTCATATTATGTTGTGCAATATTCTCAACTCAATTTCTAGTATGTTAAAGGCTTAATATGTCGTGTAGATTTGTGTTTATTTTTATTTTAACTGCATATTTCAGAATATTTTGGATTTTTTATAATTACATAATATTGACATTTTAATTAATTTTTTGTTCTTTGTTACCAGATAATCTGACAAAACATTTTTTTTCGTGAATTTAACATTTCCGGTCTATTATAGTCAAAACACAGCTGCTGAGGTTGTGTCTCGGTTGTGCTACATAAAAAACAGTATATGAAACTTCAAATTTGAAAATAAACTTAAAAAAATAACAAAGGTGATAAATTTAACAGAACTTAAAGACCTTTTGTACAATTTATTACTTATCCGGTCTATTATAATCAAAGCAGAGTCGTTGAAGTTGTGTCGAGAATTGTGCTACATAAAAAATAGTATGTAAAATTTCAAATTTAAAATTAACTTTAAAATAAGCTATTAAACTTAATGGACTTTGAGGGATTTGCGATCTAACGCACATACTTGTCATAACACTCGACACGGCGAGTGTTACATTGTCCGTGCCTTTTTCCAAATTCCGTATTCGTATTCTCCGTGGATGTCCTCGTGTCAAACTGCATTTTTTAAAATTTCGGCCGTTACATCTCGTAGACGGAGATGGTGTCAAATAAACTTTTGAAATTTGGTACGTTTTTAGAGCACACTTGGGGCTCCCGAGCGGTACTAAACGAATCTTCATATCACTATTAGTTTTCCGGCTATTAGTGAGTGTCGTCGAAAAAATTGAAATATTTATTTGAATTTTTTTGTCAAAAACAAGGGGTATTGAACACCCTGTGGTAGGTAGGAAAAGAAATTCTTGTAGGTCCATCTTAAAAAAAAAAAGCCTAAGCAAATTAGATAATCGCATCTTAAAAAAAAACAATTTTTTTGAATTTGTTTTTTTTTTCTGAGGTTGGCTAAAAATTGTTTTATGAAAATTGTTATAAGACAAATTTAATGAGGAGACAAAAATGTATTAAACTGCGTTTCAAGTTTGTAGCTAAATGTTTCATGAGAAACACTACTCGAGTATAAACAACCATTTCGTTATGTCAATTTAAGCTACCTGAGCAATTTTAAATTTTATTATAATTTGGCCTTACCTCTTGCACTTTTAGGGTAATTTTTTCAAAACTACATTGATACCTCGAGGTCCTGCAGAAACAACCGACTCTATTGGATAAAAACTAAAAAAGTTAAATTTTTTTGAATATTTGATATATGATATTTTTACTTTGAACCTGAATATAAAAGAGACCATTTAGATTTTTACAAAAACAAAAGAGATTTAAAAATCTCGATTTTTTTTTACAACTTTCCGATTTACCATTTCATTCCAAAATGTTCCAAAATAACAGAAAATTGGACTTTAAAACTAAAATGCACAATTTTATTTTTTTGAGAGAATATTGGCAGATAAATAGGGTATGCCTTAAAAGACCTGGAGTCGACTTTACTGTCACATTATTACATTTTGATTAGTCGAACTTTTAACTCAACATAGATCCAAAAATTAGTAAATATTTTCTCAATCGGCTAGAAGGGACGGTAAAAATAGATATTGACCGTGAAGTAAAATAAAGTCCTACCATCTGGCAGAAAACGTATGACATTGCAACATATGTTAGATGCTCAAATTTGTTTGCCAAATCAACGTACTTAGAATAGGAATAATAAAAACAGGTAAAGCTGGATTTATAAAGTTGAGGTTGCTGTTGATGCTGATATACCGTTCATAAAAGTTGGGACTCTGGCCAAATTTTAAGTTGTGATGCTGCTGTTCGGGTTATGCTCGTAGATGACTAATAAAAATGTTTCGTAGAATCATATTAAATAAATAAATAAATAAATAAATAATGCCTTTATATTACGAAGTAAATTACAAAAATAGAAATCCGATTTGGGTGGCGGTATCCAACTAAAGCTGCTCTAATACAACCACCCTAACTAAGTCACTAAAAAGCCAAATTTAATAAAAATTAGTACATTATTGGCACATATTAATTTTAAATAGTAATTCACAAAAGAATATTAGTTATACATAAGTTCAAGTGTGTATTACAATGTCAATTTACTTAATTTATACATATATAGAAACAAATACACATATATATCAAATACACATATATAATATTAATATAAATATTATTATAAATATTATTATATTAAAAATAAATATTAAACATGTGTAATGAAATTAAATGTGGTTGACGCAAAACGGCCATTTAATCTGTTTTGTTTATGGTTGGTTTGCTATTATCGTTTGTAATATTTTCTATTTTTCAGTTCTTGATATTTTCTTTATTAAAATAAATTACACAAACACAAACGAATTAGAATGTGTGGATATCTCTTTTCGGTCTACTTGTGATATGTATGTATTTATGCTTTTATGATTTCGAGCGATATAATCTATTGAATCATACGGGTTTTCGCGTTTTTAAATAAGCAGGGGATGTTTACCTGTTCCAATTTATTTATGATACGGGATGTACAAATTTTCAAGTCCGGAGGCATTTTTTATTTTTACAAACTTTTTATATTGTGGGTGTATATGTAGGGGATATTTAGCCTGTTCCAATACTTCCAACTCGGTTAAATATTCTAAACAGCAATTAAGTTTTGTGCAACCGCCTGGGAGTGTAATAGCTTTTAATAAAAAATTCATTTCTGCTGGGCGGATAAGAAATAAAGCATAATTTGTTTAAAAATTCTGATTTGAAAGCAGTAACTTTTTCCCAGTGAAATATTTTTCGGTTTAAGGCATTGATTTAGGAGTTTTGAACTGATACTTTTAAAGGATTTGAAAAATCTTATCGGAACTTTTGAACTCTTTAATTTTTTAAAATAAGGTTTTCACAGTTCTATGTAATTTTTAAAGGCGTTCCCTGTAACATTTGAGGTGCTTAAAATTTTTAAATGTGATTTTTACAGTTTCGTGTAACTTTTTAGCGGCGTAATTTATTTGAAAAATAATCTGAAATCTGTCAAAAAAAAATTGTTTTTCACAGTAACTTTTGAACTGCTTAAAGTTTTTAAAAAAGGGTTTTCACAGTTTCATGTAACTTTCAAAGGGGTTTTACTCGAAAAATATTTTGACAGCAGTCAAAAAAATGGTTTTTCCCATAACTTCTAAACTACCTAAAGTTTTTAAATACAGTTTTCATTGTTCCAGGTAACTTTTAGTGGTGTAATTTATTAAAGAAAATATTTGTCATTTAGTCAAAAAAAAATTTCCCATAACTTTTGAACTGCTAAAATTTTTAAATACGATTTTGACAGTTTCATGTAATTTTTAGATGCCTAATTTTTTTAAAAAAATATTTTGACATCAGTCAAAAAAACTAGTTGTTTCCGTAATTTCCAAACTGCTTAATATTTTTAAATTCGGTTTTCACAGTTCCATGCAATTTTTAGAGGTGTAATTTATTAAAAAAATATATTTTGACAGCTGCCGAAAGAAAATGTTTTTTCTCTGTAACTTTTCAACTGTTTCAGATTTTTAGATACGGTTTTTGCAGTTTCATGTGTGTTTCATTTTTAATTAAAAAAAATTGTCAGATCTCAAAAAAAATATTTCCTGTAACTTTTGAACCGCTTAATATTTTTAAATACGATTTCACAGTTCAATGCAAGTTTTATTGCCGTAGTTATTAAACAAAATTGGCATCTGTCAAAAAAATATGTTTCCCCTAATTTCTGAACTGCTTTAAAATTTTAAATAGGAGTTTCATAAGTCAAGGTATATCTTTTTAGGTAATTTGATTTACAAAAAATATTGACATTTATCAAAAGAATTGCTTCCTCCATAACGTCTGGACTATTTCAAACTTGTAGATACGGTTTTCATAGTTCTATGTAAAAAATATAAATATTTAGGCAGCTGTCAAAAAAACTCTTTTTAACTTTTGAACAGCTAATTTTTTTAAATGAGATTTTCACAGTTAGTGTAACTTTTATAAAGCGGGATAATAAGTGGAGAGTGTTATTTAAATTATAGCCGTTAGGTTATGGTCTACATATAGCTTGTTAGATTTGCCTATGCCGAATATTTATTCGACTCTTCGTAGACTTTTTCTCGAGAGTGGTTTCTCCCTCGGGACGTTGGATTCTGGTTTTTTCGAGTGAGTTCTCTTTATATTTTTCCAAAGTCAAAGCTACCGTGGTTCTCAGTTTTAGTTTTGGTGTGCGTGGATCACTTCCTATGAAAAGCCTCTAAGCAATGATAATAGAGAAATCGATAGCCTAAAAACTTTGTTTAAATATCGATAAAACTAAAATTTAACAAGAGTTGATTAACATTGACTATTCTTCCGAATATATGAAGGTAATATCACATTTAAAACAGATCAATTTAAGTTTCTTTTCGTATCAGAGAACTGTTGAGGGAAGAACAACTTCTAGTAAAGTTGATTTTGAACTGACATTGACCGAAAATTTAGCAACGACAAGATCAACTGTGTGAATGTTGATTTCACTTACGTGTAATTGGAATTAACAGAAATAATTACTCCACGGGATAATACCACGACCGGCATTAGATTACACTGTTGACTCTTGATGAGCTAAAAAAAAAATGAATTCGTGATCGTTGTATAATTGAAATTGATCATTGAGCTTGCAACATTGTAGGACATGTTCCAGACAAGCACCATATGGCCCCTGTGTTGTCGTTGGTGAAACGTGAAATAAAAACATTTCCACATCCTTTTTCCCAACAAAAATCAGGAGTCAACAGTGTAATTCAATATCGGTCGAGATTTTAGCCAACGTAGTACTGGATCCTGATTGCATTTGACTTTCTAGTCTGTGGCGGCTTGAGGGGCTGAAAAAAGAGCAAAATCGCGATTGTCATCTGACTTAAATGAATTATTGCGCCTGTGGCGTTGCAGAACATGTTTCAGACAGGTATCATAATGTCTTTGTGTGAAATAAAAACATTTCCACAAACTTACGTCTTCTTATTCGGGGTAAAGATTAAATAATTTAGTTTTTTAATAATATTTAATTAAATTGGCTTTGATGAATATGAGTAATTTAATTGTTTACATGTAACTTGTAGGTATCTAATAAGCTGATCGAAAACCCCAAATATACAGGTCAAATAACAAAACTCCAGGCTGGAATCAAATATAGCCAAGAAGACGTACTTTCTGCCAAAAATTTAGTAGATGCCTATCCAAATGATGATCCTGACAAAGAGGTTAATTTGGGTTGTTTATTATATAAGGTAATTTATATATAATATAATATAGCTGACCTAGAAAATTCTTTATGGTAGGTTCTAGTTTTCAAAAATGTTTATTCTATTTTTCAGAAATTTCTAAATATAAATTAGAACATTATGTGCCTTGAATATTCTTTTGTCGTACCAATGTGATTCGAAAAACGCACTGTCCGCTGCAAAACATAAGTAGAGTATATTGAGGGGTTAAGCGGGCTCCCCCCACCACTTTGTTGATTGGTTGACCTACTTCCCCACCTGACTGATCTCGCCCACTTGTATTCACTCCACCTAGATAACTCCCCCCAACAGGTCACTGATTTTCCCCGCTTCCGCAACGTCTTGGCTCCACCTACATTGATCGGTCGTGCCCCTCGCCTCCGTTCGCTATTGAAGGGAGATGTTTTATTTAAATCGTAGCAGCCAACACAGCAAGCCATTCTTACAGTAGTATCAGTGTTTTAAAAAGTAACAACATTTATATATTAATTAAAATGAGTACTCGCCACGTACTTTTACAAAATTCTAATAATGTAATTTTTGAAAATATGGAGAAAATGTGTTCTATCTACGAGGATGAAATATTATATTTTAGTGTTGAAGGAAGAAATATTTTCAATGTTAGGCAAGGTTGGTTAAGTAATGTAGATAAAAATAATTTTGAAGAGGAGCAAGAAGACAGTGAAGATGAGGGAAAGAATGATGAGAATGATGTGGGATGTGGTGAAGAAGGACTTGTCAAAGTAAAAAAAAATTAGTGCCAGTGATGTTGTGAAAGAAAATTATGTACATCGGGAAATTTGTGTATTTCAAAATTATGTTGTTATAAAATCTTCTTTTGGTGGTGTATATAGTGTGTGTCCACCATGCTATTATTTGCACGCTTTGGAAACACCTGTTGAAAAGCACAGTTTTGTTTCGCCACATTATAGAAGATCAATGAAGTGTTGTGAAAAAGACTTGCGCTGCACATTGTGCAACGATAATCTCTTTCACATAAGTATTGTTGAAACTTGTTTAGTATGTAATAAAACTGAAGTGCAAAAAATTGAAAATCATAAAGTAAACAAAACTAATTTATATGATTAATATATTATTTTTTTGTAAATAAAATCGCAGAATAACTTTCAAAATTAATAGTAAGTGAATAGTCATGGTCGAGTACGAGTCACAATTATTCATCGACATTCAAGGTTGTAATTAAGGTGTGGAAAAGACCAATTTAAAAAAAAATTTGGCTGAAAAATTAATCGTAAGCATTGCAGTCAGTGAGGAACCCAAACTAAGCAAATTTAAGAAGATTCCAGAATGTTATTTTCATAAAAATTCAAGCCCCTGGCACTGTGCCTTGACTAATGTAAAAATAATATATGATTATAAAAACTGTTATAAAACTTGTTAAATAAAAATAAAATTAGATATATTACCAGATAATTTAACTATTGATAAAGTAAAGTAAAGTGTAATTCAGTATTGAATTGTCTAAACACATAATAATATTATAATTTGGAATCTACATTCAAGAAGCTACCTAGAACGTTTCATTAGCAATTAAAAAAATAATAATAAAATAAAATAAAAAATAAGTTAAAGCATATATTATATTTTAATTACAATTAATATTACTTAAAACTAAAAAAAAATACTTATATTAAATACTACCTAAAACTAAAAATTATACCTATAATTAATTGGTTTTTGTGAGTGACACCATACCGACATTTACAAACAATTGATAGTGTTGTTCACAAAATTGAATAAATTCACCATAAGAAATGTCACGACTGTTAACCGACATTTTTAATAATTTAACTTAAAATAATACACAAAATCAGTAACAGATTCAATCTGAAGATCCCAACAGAATCAGGAGAATATAAAGCACAAAAGAAAACATCCAAATACCGCCTCGGGCAACCAAACTGGGTACCACTGTTTGTCTCTAGACAAAAAAGAAAACGTCAGAGGACCACCCCATAAAAAAAAAACAACGTCGAGTTCTCGAACAGATGTTTGACACCAGTTGCCCTTGGTAAGTCTCCGTACCACGTCGTACCAGCCCAGCCAATGAGAGTGACTTAACAAAAATTGGTTTAGGCGGCTTGGGAGATGGAAATCGTATTTATTGTCCGTCAGTTACTCGAAAGGTTCCTATCGTGATTCTCAGTTTCTGCGTTGTAAATTCTCTTGTGTAATTGTGTTTTCGTGCCTTTAAGTGTGCAAATCCATAGTTATCCTCTTACTAATTCTCACCAAATCTTGTGTTTCTACTTCTTTTTAAGTTTGCAAATCCCTGTTAAGTTTTCCTACATTTTGTGTTACAGCTTTGTTTTGTGTTTTGTGTTTCGCAGGTTTGATTTTTACTTTTTACTTTTATCCAACATGAATTCCATACCTGATATTGATTTTGATTTAAAACTTAATTTAACTTTATTTGATCTAGAAGAGGTTTGCTTATTTCATGATTTGATGGATTGCCATTTGTGTCAATTTAAACCGGACGAGTTAGAAAAACATTTTATCGATAACAATACGCAATCAGAAATTGGTGGTGACGATTCAGAAGTTGGTAGCGACGGTGACGCTACCATTATGAATAATTTAATTTCATTTTTTTATAATCAAAATAATCAAATTAATCAAAATCTTCAAATTAATAAAAATAATGAAGTTCATCCTGGGGAAATTAATTCAGATATTAAGTTATTTAATAAAGTCTCCGAATCATTAGAAAACCTCAAAATGGATTCTTCAAAATATTTCACTTCTAATGCGGAGTTTAATTTGGAAAATATAAAGTTTGAAATATTAGACGATGTTTATTCAGAGCAGGGAGTTGAGGGGAAACAGGGTGAAACTAAATTTTATATATATCAGGGAGTCGAGTTGAAATAGGGTGAAACTGATTTTCAGATATATCAGGAAGTCGAGGAGGAAAAGGAAATTATGGGAGAAATATTTCAAATCATTCAACACAGCCTTCCATAACGTGGCTTAGACGACTGATTTAAATAATCTCTATGACGATATATTCAAAGTTCTGACAACCAAGGCAGATGAACTACCAGAACGAAATTCTGGTAAGTTAATAAATTACTTGTAAAAGTGTTAACATTTCAAGTGCGATTGCTTCTATTTTTTTTTATTTACAACAGTCTCTCTTTTTAAGTACTAATTATTTCTCTTTTGAATTGCAGGCTGGATTTTACAACAAATTCTCCATTTGGAAGTAAACATCAACAAGTACAATCCTTTATGTGGCTCCTCTTATATTTCAATTCAAGGATTTCGGGGCAGTGTGGTCAACATTTTGAATGAAGATGATTTTTGCTTCGCATATGCCGTTGTATCAGCAGTATGTAAACCTGCAGGTGACCCTAGGAAAACTTCATCGTACCCGGACTTCAGAACAAAAATAATTTATCAGTAAACGTTTATGGGGTTGAAAATTTTTTTAGAAATGATGTACATGTAAATGAGATTGTAGGACCATTACACTATAATAGACATAAAAAGAATTTACATATCAATCTACTATTAAATGCTTCTGATGACGGTAATAGTCATTATTTTTTGATAAAAGATTTATCTAAATTACTTTTTAAACAACTATCAAAAAAGAAATGTAAAAAGTGACGGATGTTTACTATATTTTGGTACATATGCGAAATTACAAAGACACTTAGAATATGATTGCACATCTGTGCGAATTGAATATCCTTCAGACGAACTTATTTTAGACAAGTTTGGAATCAAATTCCAGAAAACATATCAAAGTTTAAAAATATTCAAAAGCAGTATAAAGCACCTTTGGTAATCTATGCTGATTTCGAGTACTATCTAAAAAATATTGAAAACAAAAACCTTGTCCCTACAACCTCCTATACAGTAAAAACTGCTGAAGACGTTCCATATTCGTTCGCTTATTGCATTAAATTATCATTTGATGAAAATCTCACATCTTTAAAACTTTATCGTGGAACTGATTGTGTTGTAAAGTTTATTGAATATGTTGAACAAGATGTGAAAAAACTTTATGACAATTATTTTAGAAATTAAAAGCCTATGAATAAGTTAAGTGGTACTTGCAACAAAAATTATATGATAATGCATTTGTGTGCTATATATGTCAAAAACCTTCTTCGGATGGAAATTTTAAAAAATCTATGGACCACTGTCATTTTAGTGGTAACTATAGAGGCGCAGCTCATCCTATTTATAATTTACATTTCATATTTCCAACTTACATTCCAATAATTTTGTATAATCTGAAAAATTACGCTTCCCACCTATTTATTAAATGTTTATGTAACAACAAAGAATCAATTATTGCTCAAAATAAAGAAAAATATACATCTTTTAGCAAACAAATTATGGTAGACACGTATGTCTCTAAAAATAAAAAGGTGGTTTACCTAAATTTACGATTTATAGACTCATTTCAATTTTTACCAGAATCTCTTGAATCACTAACTAATATTTTAGGTAATTCCCAATGTCTTGAAATTAGAAAACATTTTTCAGACCCAGAGCAATTTAAATACGTTAGGCAAAAAGGAGATAGATAAGTTTTATAATGACTTAACTCATGAAAATATTAGTAATGAAGATTACATTAAAGCTAAAGAGGTATGGAATGTATTCAATTGTTCAACAATAGGTTATTATTCAGATATATACTTGAAATCTGACGTACTCCTTTCAGCAGATGTTTTTGAAAATTATAGAAATACTTGTCATAAAACTTATAAATTAGATTCTGCCAACTACGTGACGAGTCCTTCCATGTGCTGGGATGCTATGATGAAATTTACAAATGTAGAATTAGAATTATTGACTGATCCAGATATGCTTTATTTCTTCAAAAAAGGAATTCGCGGTGGAGTTATTACTTGTTCAGTTCGAAAATCGGAGGCAAATAATCCTGTTCTTGATAATTTCAATCCTAAATAGCCAACAAAATATATTTCATATTTAGATGCAACAAATTTGTATGGTTTTGCAATGAAACAGTACTTGCCAGAAAAAACTTTGTTTGGCTATCTGAGGATGAAATCATTGAACTAAATGAAATTAATATTTTAAATCTTTCAAATACATCATCTACGGGCTTTGTATTTGAAGTTGACTTAGAATATCCTCAGAATTTACATGAAAGCCGTAACGACTTTCCGCTCTGTCCCGAACAATGTTATTCATTATGGTGCCTTGAAGCAATGCTTAAAATTTGGACTTAAACTTCTGAAAATACACCGAAGAATTAAATTTACACAATCTCCATGGCGTTGCTAAATATATTGATTTCAATACTAATTTGCGAAATGATTCTAAAAACTAATTTGAAAAAAATTCGCACAAATTGGCAAATAACGGTATTTTTGGGAAAAACTATGGGGAATATCGAAAACCGAATAGATATTAAGCTAGTAACTCAATGGGAGAGAGAGCGAAACAAATTCAGTGCTGAGAAATTAATTGTAAAACCTCAATTCAAAGATTTAAAATTTTTTTCGGAAAATTTAGTAGCTATTCAACTTAAAAAGATATGTATGGAATATAATAAACCTATTTCTGTTGGAATGAGTATATTGGATATTACAAAAACTGTAATGTGCGATTTTTATTACGCATATTTAAAAATAAAATATGGCGATAATGTAAGTTTATTGTACACTGATACTGATTCTTTAATACTAGAAATTGAGACAAAAAAATGTTATGAAGATATGAAGGAAAATCTGATTCAATTTGACACCTCTAACTATCCTGAACCAAATATTCATACTATGACAATATCCACATCAGTGGTTGGTAAATTTAAGGATGAATATAAAGGTGTACCTTTAGAAAGTTTTTTTGGAGGCACTTGCATAAAAGCCAAAGATAGTTTAGATAAAAAGGGAAAAGGCATTCGTAAATCTGCCATACAAAAACAATTAAACTTATCAGATTACAAATATGTTGTGGAAAAAGGTAAAAAAGTATTAGAGCCGACGTTTGCACCAATAAGAATAAAAATAAAACTTATTGTTATAATCAAATGAGAATGGTTTACATAGCTGGAAACTCACACTTTTTTACTTATAATATTACAGAAAATGACTTAAATGTTAATAATTATATGAAGATCAAATATTTTTTTGATAAAAAACCAGTGATTTATTCAGAATGGATACAATTTGTTCATATAAAAGATAATTGTAATTATATATATTTCTATATAATATTCTTGTTTCTGACTCTAATATCAATTATTTCATCTTACGTTGCTTTTGTAATTTATTCACAAACTTGAATTAAAATTTTTAGTATTTAAATTTTTTGTAGTTTAATTTTTATCCTTTCCAACGTTAATTAGCTCCTCTACTGTGGTGGGAGATAGTAGGCTATAAAAATGTGCCGCGAGTCATTCTTTACTTAGTTTTATCTTCTACTATCTCATGATGTTCAATCAACAGAGCGCGGCATCCAATGTGTTTAAAACATCCATAAATTCTGTCGAAAAACAAACCATAGTTAATTCTAAACAGTACCCTTTAAATAAATCCAACTCAAAGTTTGTGAATATAGGGTTGTGTTTAGATACTGATTTTTTACCATGTATTGAATTTAGTGGAAATAAGAATCAATCTATTGTTCCAAGTGAAGATGATTGGAAGGAGCTACTAAAATATCAAGGTGTTGTAACAAACTACTTTTTCTCATCCAACACCTTTCAAGAAACTATATTTTTGAAGAATATATACATTCTATTTGAGAAACTTGGTGTAATTCCAAAAGTTAGGATCACAAAAAGGATAATTACGTATGTTTTGGAACTGAAACTGTGTGCACATTATGGCAACACGTGCCCCTAATCGAATACAGGTTAAATATTTTACAAAAACAGATATTCAAGAGTTACTTCGACATTTTTAAAAGTAGTCTGTTTTTCGAACCCAATTGTCTTCAAAAAGTATATGACACTCTATTCCCAAGTGAAAACCCCAATAGTGAGAATCTTTGTATTATGCTTGTATTATGCTAGAATTATTACTAATCCATCCAAACCAGTTAGAACAGAAATTAAGGGTAAGAAAATATTATGAAAAAATCAGTAAGTTTTGATGAAACAAAAAAATCAACTTCATTCGATGCATGCATGGAAGTTTGCATATAGAAAATTTCGTATGCTGCCTCAAGAATTTCTAGACCAACAACATTCTAAAAGGAGAATTTACTTATGTGAAATTATTTTAAAACCTGTATTGGAAAATATGTTAAATAAAATTATGAAATAAAAACCAGTATTATGAAAAAATGTGTTTTATTAATCAATATTTTACAAAATATCCGTTTTAATCCCATATTTTTTCTTATAATTTTTTCAACAAGGTACATGTCTGAATATTTGACTTTTTGTAATTCTTTTCCATAAAAGCCTTCTTGAATTTCTGATTTGTTTTCATCTTCAAGTAAATAGGTTGTGGGATTTATAAGTTGCAACTTTTTTATTCTAAAAATTTCATTTGACCAGTTGGGTGTGTATTCTTTAGAAAATAACTCTGTGTTTGCTTATTCGAACAAAGTCACCGACATTAAATTTTTTAAAATTAGGATCAGTTGTTTTCATATGAGCAAATGAAGATTTTAATATACTTTTTTCATTTCCTTTATTAACAGCATTAGGTTTTTTACCAGTTGTAGAGTGTATTGTATTATTGTACTCTCTAACGATTTCAGGCAATATATCTAACCATTTATACTTTCCTTGTAGACTAAATGTTTTCCACATTCTATTTTTTAATGTTCTGTTCACTCGCTCAACGATACTTGCTTTCAAATTAGAAAAAGTGCTATAGTGATTGATTTTAAACTGTTCCATTAGCTTAGAAAGTCTTTGGAATAAAATTTTGTTCCTTCCTTTTTGAAACGCCTTACAGATGTTTAGGAGCTCCTTCTAAATCTTTGAGAATTTTTCTCATTACAGCAGCCACCTCATTACCAGTTTTTGTTTTAATAGGTAGTGCCCAAACGAATTTAGAAAGAAGTATTGATTACCACTAAAATATATCTATATCCTTTATTACATTTTCAATAAGGTTGCATTTTAACTAAATCTGCTTGAAACAAATCGTTAAGTCCTTTCAGTATTACTCGTATTCTTTTAAAATTTCTTTTAGCGGGTTTATGTAATTCATTAACGACCTCCTCCTTAATTTTATTCATTTTTATTCTTACAAATTAAAACTAATCCTGCATATAACACTCCAGGTGACGAGGAATGTTTGGGCGATCTTACAACAGAAATATTATCACCATTAGCGAGTTCATGACCTTCTCTTCTGAAAATGCAAACGATAAGGTAATATCATCACCGCTAATGGTATAACAACGTCTTTTTTCGTCATTCGAGAGGTTTATGGTTTTCGTAGAATGTCCAAGAACCATGGGAAGGATAGAAAAATAATATAAATCTTGATTGGCATTTAGAATATGAGTTCCGAATTTATTTACCGACATATTGAATATCTATTATACAACTGTTGATTTTTTTTCAATGGCTTTTATTTATAGAATTATTTTGGCTTCTCGTAGTTCTTCAATAATTGAAACTATTTCATTATTGTGATTTGTATGTCCTGCTTCGACAGATGCCATTAAAAGTCGAAGTCTTTTAACAAGTTCGTTGATGTTATCCCAATATACATAGTCAGTGTCTGTTTTGTTAAGTTTCAAAAACCCTATCCCCAGTCTCTGTCTCGTTTGATAACATGGAGCCTTAGGTCCTGTAAATGCTTCTATTAGATTTTTTGCTGGTGTTCTTAGAGTTTTTGTTTTGCCTTTTGCTTGCAAGTAGGGTCCTATAATAGTCACATATTTGACTGAGCCGTTTTCTTGAACCTGCTCATTGGGATCATGATTTCTGCGATATGCGTTAGTTCTTGATAGAATGTCCATATACTGACCCAAATTTTCTTTCTTGTAACCAACTGGTTCTTTTTTAAAAAGTAATTCATATAAACCTGGAGTGCCAGTGTATGTCACACCCTCCACTTTTATATCCTTGTTAATAATTTCAACTGGTTTCATCGTTGTTCCAAGGAGAAATTTGTTTGTTTCCAGATCATGTACTATACCATAATTGTGATCAAATATAAATTTTGTATCTCTAACTCCTTCATCAATATATTTTCTTCGTAATTCATGAAAATCTTCCAACCATTCCTGATATTCTGGAGTGTTAACTAAATGTTAAATTGTTTGTTCTTACACATCGGATAAATTTAAATTCTCTACAGTACTATTATCTGAGGGAAGTGTAGTTTCTGCTACTGTGCTCGTTTCTTGTATAGTAGGAATATTAGATGTATTGTATAGTAGGAATAGCAGATGCAATGCTTCTATCAAAAAATGAAGGTATTTCAGTTGGTAAAACAGGTGTCTTCCCGATTTTTCTTTGATTTGTCTTTGTTGGAGTGGAAGTAGTGTAAAATTCCTTAAAAGTACGAGGTTCTTCTTTTAGATCGATTTAGGTCCGATTGTTGCAATAGTCTAAATTAGTTGCTGTAATGGTTGTGTTATCGGTTGATATGATTTCTCTAATTGGCTTTGTGTCGTTAAGGCTTCCGACTTTAAAGTTTGGTATTTTTGTTTTACTGCTGTTCTTCATTTAACTAGCTCTCTTGCTAATCGTTTATCCATGTTTATAATTGTTTAAAGGAATCAAACTTGTTTCTATATCAGCCTTTCTCGATTACAACAAAACCGTGTTCTTCCTTCCAACAGTTTTCACAGAGGGCTTTAAATTCATTAAATGTCATGTCCATCATGCAATGGTCATTATATATGTGTTTTAAACTAGTAAGTTCCTGTTTAAACAAAATTAGAAGGTTTACATTTTCACGTATAAACCTCTTGAGAATTGATGAATAACCTTGAAAAATAAAAAAACAGTCCGTATTTTTGTGTCTACCAAATGTAAAATAATCCCTTATAATAGTTTGATTGTGACGAAATATCATCAAATATAATAACTGAATTTGGTTTGATATCGTGAGGTGATATAATACCTTCATCATTGTCATATTCAAAACAACCAATCTCCTTGATTGGTTTTAATAATTTTCTTAAATACTCATATTTGGGCTGATAAAGTGATTTTGAGTATTAAATATTTTCGAATCTAAATCCGTTTGGATGTTCAAATAATGTTAGAATGGAGTTTGTTTTCCCTGAGCCCGATATCCCTACACAAAGACATCTCTTTGAATCACCACCAAAGAGATCACCATGTTTTCTAAATGGTTTGTTCAAACTTTTGTCATCATGGTTTTTTACTGGTAGGGATAAAGCTTGTTTTTCAATCCACATCATTAAAAGTAACTGACGATTTGTCATTTTTTCTGTTGCGCTGTAGTTTTTTTCTATGTGTTTAGATGTCTGTTTTGTCTTAGTCGCCGTTTTTCCTGTTTGTTTTGTTGTTTGTGTTGATTTGCTATTGTTTGCAAGTGTTTTGAAGTATTTGTGTCTGTTTTGATGTTTTTTGTTGTATTGTTTGTGTCTGTGTTGCTGTTTTTGCTGTTTTTTACTGTTTTTGCTGTTATTTTACTGTTTTTTGCTGTATTGTTTGTCTGTTTTGTTCTTATTTGCTGTTTTTTTGGTGTAGTATGTGTCTGTTTTGCTGTCTCTTTTGCTGTATTGTTTGTCTGTTTTGTTATTACTTGTTGTCTCTTTTGCTGTATTGTTAAGGTATTTAAAGAAGATGCACAGTATGATTTTCTTAGTTGAAAAACTATATAATAATGATCATACACAACACGTGAATAAGAAAGGCAAGAAGGAAGGTTCGGGATTAGTAAATAAATTAATTAATAATCTACCTATTGAACTGAATATTCCTGGTTACAATTATTGCGGTCCGGGAACACAATTAGAAAAAATATTAAGTAGAGGAGATATTGGTATAAACCCTTTAGACGCTGCTGGTAAACATCACGACATTGCATACTCACAATCTAACGATTTATCAAAAAGACACGAGGCTGATAAGATTCTAGCAGAGAAAGCTTGGCAAAGAGCAAAAACAAAAGATTCTTCATTTGGTGAGAAAACTGCGGCTTTGATGGTTACAGGAATTATGAAGAGAAAAGGAAATTTGGTAAGGGTGTAAAAGTGTCTAAACTTAGAATAAAAAAAGCGCATTATAAAAACTCCGAAAAAAATTGGGGGATTTTTACCTCTCCTGCTTATAATTTTGGGAGCACTAGGCGCGATGGGAGGGGGTGCAGCAGGAATAGCCAAAGATGTTAATGATGTGAAAGCATTAAGGCAATTGCTTGTAAAAAGTCAACGACATAACAAAGCTATGGAGAATGTTGCAGCCGGAAAAGGTTTATTTATAAAACCATTTAAAAAAGGAAAGTGATTATTTATTAAACCCTATAAAGGCGGTTCAGTAAGGAAAACAATAAAAAAAAACTCAAATAAGATTTCCGCAAAGAGCTTTAACTAATATTGTCTTAATAAAGTATGCTAAACTTCTCGAAATTAAGAATTTTTATTTGTGGGTGTAGGTGTTCTTATGTGTGACAATCTTCCAGGAAAAATTAAAGAATGTAATATATAGAGAAAACACCCTATATAAAATGTATTGTATCAAATTCAACTTGTTGCAATAATGGGCAACCACGCAATAACCTGTTTTGCTATGTCAGCAGGTCAACCACCTTCCCGAGCGTATATAGCAATTAGATTGCATTTTAAAACAGATTGAAAATATACTTTGGGTAATGTTAAGGTGAACATGTAGTTTCATTTTGCTACCCTTTGTTTCAACGGCTAAGTATTACATGGCGACCCTGCCACTTGACGATTTTTTTGTGAAGTTATTAAGATGGGTAATGCCAAGTCCAAAGAAGAGATTGTAATTAATCAGGCCTCCAATGGCGATGCAAGGGGTGAAATAGTTGACCAAAATAAGGGATTAAGCTTAGCAGAGATTTTGCTTATAATTTTGGTTGTGGCAACGGCAATTGTTGCAGTAGTATGGGCCATTAGACATGTTCAAAGGAAACTAAGGCAGACAATTAGAAGAGAAATTTATAAAAATGAGCTGCGAAAATCCAAGGATGATTTAAAGATGGAAGAAAATTAAATTTTTTTTTAGGGCGGTATTTTTCGTGTAAGAAAAAAAAAAAAGAAGAAAGAAAAAGTAAAGACAATTATAAATGGAGTTAGAAAATTTGTTATGTGTTAATGTACCTGAAAATGTAAATAATAATGCAGGCATGTAAGTTTAATTATTATAATATTATGTTATTGTTTTATAATTATAATCGCAAAAATATGGACCCAATTAGCAAGTTTAATAAGTGAATTAAATTTTTAATTTCATGGGAGACAAACTTATTGAAATTTTACATTCATTTAAATATATTCGAATAAATTTGGTAAAATTAAATAGCGAAAGACGAAAAAGCCCTATTGTCGAATCAAAAGTTAAAGTGGCAAAAACTTTATATTCTCAGTTAGGTAAGGAAATTACTGATTAAAACGTAAAAATAGAAAAGTCTGAAATAGACAAAGAAGATATTTTGACTTTTAATAACATAATAACAGAAATTAAAAAACTTTATAAGGAAATTTTAGAGTTTGGAAATAAAAATATTAATAAAGATAAATTAAAAATGTCTTCTTTTGATCTAAAAATAGCTACAAACCTTTTACCGGTCATGGATGATACAGAATCTACAACTTCTAAATTAATAGAGGCTTTAGATTTTTATTCGTCAACGCTTGATAATGATAGTCAACCTTCTTTAATTAAATTTGTTTTGAAAACGCGTATTTCTAACAACGCCAAATTACGATTAGGTTTGACTTATAATTCTGTAAATAATTTAATTCTAGATATGAAAAAACATCTCTTAACTAAAAAATCAGATACGGCCCTTCAGGCACGCTTGTTCTCGGCTAAACAGGGTGAAAAATGTATAACGGATTTTGGTAAAGAGTTAGAGGATATTTTTGTAAATTTAACCATTACGCAAGCAGACGGAAATGCCAATGCTTTTGATATTCTAAGACCTATTAACGAAAAGGTTGCAATAAAATGCGGACTTAAAAATCAAAGGCTGGGCACAATTATATCTTCCAGAAATTTTGAATTCTTAAAGGACGCAATAAGGGCAGCTCAAGATGAAGAGCTGGGTAATCAAAATAATTCAGGACACATTTTTAATTTTTCTCACAGAGGAAGGGGAAATTTTAGAAATTTTTCCAGAAGACCAAATAATAGAACAGGAAATTCTGGTAGATATAATAATTATCAGAATTTTAATAACGGAGGAAATAACAATTCAAACTGTCGGCGAAACGCTTCGACTAATCAAGGTAATTTTAATAATCAGCGGTTTTCTAGAAATCACGGTGGTCGTACATTTACGAGCGGTAATAGGAGAGGATCTCGGGCAGTAGGTCACCGAATGCATTTTGCGGAGCACACCGGAAATTCAGAACAATCCTCAGCTGATATACAAGATTCAACATTTTTTCGTGCCTAAAAATACTAAAAATAAACAGTTTAATAATATTTTTACCTATTCAAAAAACTACTCGAATGCTGTTTCTTTTTGTGTCAATGGTAAAAGCTTAAAATTTTTGGTAGATACGGGTGCATCATTAAGTGCCCTTAAATTAAGTTGTTTAAATTCAAAAATACAGTTACACAAAGAAAATATTGAAATTAAAGGCATAGGAGGTAATTTAATATCTGTGGGATATGTTTATTTAGATCTTTGTATAGAAAATGCGATATTTAAGCAAAAATTTTATATTTTTAATAATTTACCATGTCAAAGTGATGGCATAATTGGAGAAAATTTTTTGAAAACTTTTAAGGCTAAATTAGATTACGAAGAAAATACCTTAACTATTTTAAATCAGTATAATAAAATAAATACATTAAAATTAAATGCGGATAGTGAGAATATATTAAGTGTTCCCCCTAGGTGCGAAATTATACAGTATGTTCCTACAGGGTTAGAAGATGAATGTGTACTTATGCAAGGTGAATTATGTGAGGGTGTGTTCATGGCTGGTGTAATTGCACAACCGATAAATGGTAAAGTACCAATTAAAATTTTGAATACAAGAGAGACAGAGGTACATTTGAGAAATTTTTCGCCAAAAGCGGAAAGTTTAAGCAATTATGAGTGTCATCAATTTAACAGCCAAGAAAATTCGGCTACTCGAGTTAAAGAACTATTTAAAATTCTTAAGCTTAATCATCTAAACCGCGAGGAACGAGATTCTATAGAGCAAATTTGTGCCAAATTCTCAAATATATTTCATATGCCAGGAGATAAGCTTACAGTTACTAATTTATATAAACAGTCAATTCAAGTTAAACCAGATACTCAGCCGGTCTATAGAAAGCCATATAGGTTACCTCAAGTACATAAAGAGGAAATAAATAGGCAAATTTCTCAAATGTGTCAGGATGGAATAATTGAGAGTGCGCAGAGTGAGTGGTCTTCACCTTTGTTGCTTGTACCAAAGAAAAACGATACGAATGAGGGAAGAGCTAGGTTAGTATTGGACTACAGATTTTTGAACCCATATATATTAGATATCAAATTTCCGATTGCGAGTGTAGTCGATATTTTAGACTCCCTAGCAGGTGCACTTTATTTTTCACATCTAGATCTTAGCCAGGGCTATTATCAGGTCGAATTAGAGGAAGAAAGCAGAAAATACACAGCTTTCACTACAGATCGCGGTCAGTGGCAAATGCGAAGGTTACCAATGGGGTTAAAAATTAGCCCTAGTGCCTTTTCAAGGTTAATGACCATAGCGATGGCGGGCTTAAATTACGAAAAGTGCTTTGTTTATCTTGATGATCTTATAGTATTTGGCAGAAACCTTAATGAACACAATAAAAATCTAATAGATATTTTTTCTAGATTGCGAAAAGTAAACCTAAAATTAAATCCTGCTAAATGCGATTTTTTGAAAAAAGAAATTCTGTATCTGGGTCATATAATAAGTTCTGAAGGAATATCACCTGACCCTGATAAAATAAAAGCTTTAAAAGATTATCCTATTCCAAAAAAGGCAGATGAAGTTAAACGCTTCGTGGCTTTTGCCAATTATTATCGAAAATTTATACCACATTTTTCAGAAATTACAGTTCCTCTAAATAAATTATGTAAAAAATACGCTAGGTTTGAGTGGACGGACGAATGTGATAAAGCTTTTAATTGTCTTAAAAATTCGCTGATTAAGCATCCGGTGTTAGATTATCCCGATTTTTCGAATGAAAATGAATTTATTTTGCAAACAGATGCGTCTGCTTTTGCTATAGGAGCAGTGTTATCAAATAAAAATAATAAACCAGTGGCGTTCACTAGTCGCAGTTTAAATAAAGCAGAAATTAACTACCCTACTATACATAAAGAACTTTTAGCAATTTATAGAAAGCGGTATTGTCAATTTGGATAGTGAAAAAAATTATGGTTCTCATTGGGTGGCTTACTTAAAAAATAAAAAAAAAGTTGTATATTTTGACAGTTATTGAAACCTAAAACCCCCTCTAGAGCGTCGTAAATATTTTAATTCAAAGGGGAAAGCAAATGTTTATTACACTTACGATGTCAAGCAAAAATTTAGCGACTATAATTGTGGACAGCTAGCTCTTAATTTTCTATATAAGTATGTGAAATAAATTATTTACAGCATTTCTTAAATTATTAGCAAAATGTCTACAACGTTTGCATTGACAGGTAATTCTTCTACTTTACCATCTGATTTTAATTCTCCTATCTATAAGGATGATGGCAAGGAATATTATTTAGGGTTGGCCGATTTTGAAACTTTCATGAGTATTCCTAATATAGAAAAGGGAAATAATAGAATTTATATAGGTGATAAGGAAATTATTATTTCTGATGGATATTACTGACTTGTAAAATATTATAAAAAAAGAAATGCTTCTTGTTTTTAAACTAACTCCACCATATTTTAATCTACGACCGAATCTTAATACATTAAAATGTAATATTGAATGTGGTCAAGAAATTGATTTTACCAAAGATGATTCAATAGGAAGTCTGTTTTTGTGTTGGATCTTTTAACAATGGCAAACCAGTTCACATAATTCATCCATTTTTTCCTACCGTATCACCTGGGTATAAAATAGTAGAATCTCCATTGCCTATATTATACTTTCTAGTTAGCGTTCAAACAATTAACAACATTACAGTAAGAATTGTAGATCAGAACGGCGACCTTATAAATTTCAGAAACGAAACTATAACTGTCAGATTTCATTTGAAAACTGACAGTAATGGTTACTAGATATAACAGACTATTCAAAATTCAACCTATTGCAGTTAGAAAATCTTTTAAAAAAGGAGAGCGTAACCACAAAGTTAGTAGTTTCAAGAACATCAAATAGTTTCAAATAGTTAACAACAGAAAACCGTCAATTTCTTCAATCGTTAGGTTTTAAGGTTTTTAATTAATGGATATCTTAAACGTGAATAAAAAACTGTACGTTGACAATTCCATCATATCTTCCGAATTGCATACCTATCAGCCATTCATATCTTCAAAATTTGATTATAATGATGAAATACGTATTCTAATCCAAGAACTAGACACATACACATTACCGTCAGAAAGTCTTCTATACAGGAAGGAACTCTAGCTAACTCTGAAGGAAAATATACTCAAAAATTAAGGTTTACAATGGTATTGCGTTTTTGTTTCGAGAGATACGTTATGAATTAAATGGAGTAACTATAGACTCTGTAAGAAATGTTGGTTTGACATCAACATTAAAAGGATATTTGTCTTTTAATAACAATCAAAGCGTAAAGCTTCAAAATGCTGAGTGGTTTCCAAACAGAACCGAAAAAGATAGAATTTTGGTAGATGATAAAGGTAGATTTAATGTATCCATACCCCTAAAGATGCTCCTTGGATTCTTCGAGGATGATAAAAAAATTATTTTAAATATGAAACAAGAATTAGTACTCATCAGAGCAAAATTCTTCAAAAATGATTTAGATGCTCTGCTCTTTATAGATGATACAGAAACTAAAACACTTGAATTTCCAACTCCGAAAGTAACGATTGAAAAATTATATTGGAAAGCACCACATATCGAGGTAGATATTCCTCAACAGCTTGCGTTAACGAAAATATTAGAAACAAACAAGGACATTTTAAGATTACGAAGTTGGGAATGTGTTGAATATTCAGAATTACCTGAAGCGACACGTCATACATGGCCTGTAAAACAACTAGCAAACTGGAAACACCGCGTCATGCTGTTATTGCCTTCCAAATAGATCGAAAAGGACGCGTAAATCAAGATATGAGTCAATTTGATAATGTTGATCTTACAAACATAAGAATTTTTTTAAACTCGGAGAGATATCCATATCATGATTTATATTTAAATTTTAAGGACAACACATTTTGTGCTCTATATGAAATGTTTGCTAATTTTAGAAACTCATACTATGGATTGATAAGTGAACCAATATTTACACAACTTATTTTTCACATTGATGGCTCTCTCATCAGAAGGAATCGCTTCAAAGTTGTTCTGTAGTTATGAGGGTTGAATTCGAAACAATGAGAATATAAAAAAAATACCTCTGTTTATTGTTTTATTCTACACGATAAAATCTTTAGCTATATCCTCTAACTAAAATAGTTAAACAACTTTAATATGCATACGTCAGTTACTAGAATGTAATATTTATAACATGATCATTTTTCAAACCAAATTACAAGATCTGAAGAAACAAATTAAAGTGGAAATGGTTAAAAAAATTCAATATTTAAAGATATGAGACTCGTTATAGATATTCAAGGATTTAAAGTGGAGAATAATAAATTAATTGTTAAAGAATTGACAGCTTACGATGGGTTTAAAATCAGTCAGCACATATTTAAAGCGCCATTTCCCTTAAATCATTTACCTTCGATACTTTTTAATGTTCTGACATTGAAAAATTATGTGTGTGTGTTCTGTAAACAAGAAAAAATTATGCAAAAATCGGTGTCAAACCAACATGTCAAACTTCTTTTTTTCCTTAATAGATGTCTAGCATTGAAAGAAACCTAGAAAGAACACTTTTTGAAATCGGAGTTAAACTAATAAAGACAGAAAATAGTCATTACACTCATGGTACTAGATTCAAGACTCGCAATACTGTCTTGCTGTGCAGTAATAAAGAATTAGTTTGAGGCGGATTTCAAAAAGTCAATTTTTTTAATATGGAATAAAATATTTTTTCTTTTTATTTGTTTAGGTCAGTTTAATTTTTTTTATATAACTTTTTACGAAATGAATAGAGGTAGAGGTTTCTTGTATAGCACAGAGCAAAATCTTCCTATTCACCAATAGAGGTCAACTGCTTTCTTACTTTTTACTACAATATCCCCTTCACCTAAATGAGATTCTAAAACGATTCTTTGGCATATGGCTTTCAAAAAAAAATTATTTTAAAATTCTCCCTTAAGTGAGTAAAAAGGAGTAAAATGTATTTTTACTCTTTCAAACTGAATAAGATTTTAAAACGATTCTTTTGTTAATGACTTAGGAAAATAAAAACCTAAAAAATTGTTTTTCAATTTTTCGGGACTACAACCTTGAGGGGTGAAATTTCTGCTATTTTAGCAATAACTCCTCAACTAATTGAAACATAAGAGGACTCATAGAATAATGCCCTAAAAATGTGTTAACATGTCTTTCTAAATTCAAACCTTAAGGGAGTAAACTATCCTTTTTTTAAAATACCTCAAAATTAAGTAATTGACTTTTTAAAATGATTCATTCGTTAGTGGCTTTTTTTTACAATATTTAATAAAAAAATTGAGATTTTAAGTGGTTATAGGTATCCAGCAACAACCGATTTATTTAAAATAAGTAAAGTAAAAGATGTGAATTATATTACTTTCTTACTATATCTCTATTGCTAAATAATTTTTTAAAAGGACTCTTTTGTCATTAGTTGTCAAAAACAATTATTTGTGGATATTTCGAGATTCTGCTGTTAAAGGCGTAAAACAGGTGAAGGTGAAATGCGTTTTTACTGATTTTGCAATAACTAAAATTGATTTGAAAATAAGTAAATATGTTTTATTACTTTCTTATTTTCAGTGTTATAAACAACGGAATATTCTGGTTCGTGACACTGTCTTCGCGAACAAGCGCGAGCCTTCAAGACCTTATTTGTAATTATTATAATGTGTGTTTAAAAAATAAGATAACACCATAATAATAATATTTAAGCAGTGTTGGTATATAATGCTACGATAGTAATTCAGTGTTCATGTGCTAAAGATAAATGATCTCGAGACTTAAACTTAATACTTAGAATACTTTTGTTAAAATATGTATTTTTATTTCTTAATATATGCATGTATATATTTCATGGGTATAAGATATTCGTGTATAGGGATGATCTTGTTATTTGCGTTTTAGATTCGATACGTATATTTGATTTCACTATTTTATTAGCAAAAATTATTTTTATTTTATCATTTTATGTAGTTTGTTTCTTCTTTGGAAAATCATTCGCAAATTGAAACTAAATTTTAGGAAACTTACCTTAATAATTAAAATAAGAATTAAACTATGTGTTGATATTTTTTTTACAATGTACATATTAGAAATAAATGTAAGAAAACAAATGCCGTCAACGTTTTAAATAAAGGAAGCAAAATCTAAAAAAAAAACAAAATGTTTTATTTATAATAGACGTAATAAATGCTACTATATGTACTAAAAAGAGAATTAGACTTCTTTGTCCCCAATGAAACTATTTTTGAAATAGTCTTTAAAAGGGCGAGAATAGAGAGGGTGTTTATGGAATAGTTACTACTTTTTACAGTTTTGAGGTAAAAAAAAATAATACTAACTCTAAGATTTTTGGAATTAGTAGCCATTTAATAAGCCTTGATGACTAGGTATATTTGATTATGAAATTTTCGTATTATTGAAAATTTTAATCTGCAGTTATGACAAACACGGGGTATATAATATAAATATAAAGTAAAATTTTAAAATAAAAAATAAATATGTCACCGCGTTCACAGTGGAATAAGAATTTTAAAATTACAAAATCAAAAATCGGTAAATTTTATTTACCCGGAATTTCCCGCGTTATGACCTTTTTCTTTTATTGGGAACAGAGAAGTGTGACCCAACTTAATTCCGCACATAGTCATTTATATAGTAGCACATATTTACTGTCTTTTCAAACACTATTATTGGGCGCCATTTTGTTCCACCATATTGGATTCGTCACCATATTCGATCAGTACCAATATTTAACAAGTTTGTATCTATGCCAAACTTGATTTTTCAGCATAGTTTAAAATAAATTAAATAAGTAAATTGTTTACACTAATTTCATAAAAACATCGTTAGAGTGCCATTTTGTTTCGTCATGTTGAATTCGTACACAGTTTTACCACTTTATCCCTATATCATCTTATCTTTATAAAATAATTTTTGATATTGTGCATTTTATGTGGGAAATCTGCATCTATGTTGAACATATTATACACCAAGATATTTTATTTTCTCAGTAGAGGTTACAAACGTATTTCAGTTTCAGTCGACATGATCACCACAATTTAAATTATCACTTTTAAGTTCTCTTTTTAAAGGGAACTCTTTAAGTGGGACTTTATATGTTTTAGTGCGATACTTCTCCTAGGCAAGACACGAACTAAACAATGTTTATAAAAGAAAAAAGAAAGGTCCCCAGTTCTTTTTGGGCCTAATTCCATTTGACCTGTTATGAACCATGTTAGCCTCCGACAACATCCAAACAAAAAAAATCAGAAACTCCAAAAAACTACGAGCTCAAGATCATCATAATTCTTATTAATACTTCATATCATTTTTGAGTTCTAATTGTCTCTATGCAAACATTCTAACTAAACTAACAATGTTGTAGCATCTCATTTTTATACATCTTACTTATAATTTTACTAAGATATTTACTCACCACACCGGACGTAGAATTTTCTCGAAAAACAAAAAAAGCATTTTTTCTGTCATTTTGACAGAACATTTGCCCGTTATCTTTATTTTCCCCCGGGTTCTGGTGTTATTAAGTTTCCAATAAATAAAAGTCGCAAATTTTCCGTTATCCCATGGGACTCACCAAAGTTTATATAATAATTTTTTCAAAAATCGTTTGTCGTAAAAACTTTTTTTGTAATAAAAGTTAAATAGCTTATTAGCATAAAACTTTTTGTTTGAAAGTTTTTTATCTTTTGTAAAAATTGGACGTGTCCAGTTTGCTTTTGATCGTCGTAAACTTGCTTTTGTTGTTTTTTGCGAAAAAAGCGTGAAAATATAAATCTTTCGAAATCAAAAAATTGATTTTTTTTTAAAAGCTGAAAAGGACAAAACATATATTTACCAATTCAGTGGCTGCATAAGCGGTTGTCTACCAACTCGTTAGCGCCAGCGTCTTTTAAAGCCATAGCATGCTTTATTAAGTCATCTGTCATTCCTTCGTTGCCAAAAATGTTTGTTTGATTTGTAACTTAATACGACCAACTGTAATAACTTTCATATCTTTCTGCTTCTCATCAAATTATGTTTGTTTTTCAATATGTTATTATCACTTACTACTGATCTGTTTTTTTTCACTAGCATTGTTTTCGTACATTTCATTTAAAAAATTTAAAGAATTTTTAGATCTCGCATTTCCGTTGTTGTCGCAAATGTTGCTGTTATATATATATATATGTATATATATATATATATATATATATATATATATATATATATATATATAAACGTTATCTTTTAAGTTTATTTAAATAATCTATACAAAAATCAACTATGGCATTTATTATGTTTATTTATAAAAAGGAGGTCTTTATTCTACGAAATGGAATTTAACCTGCTATTTAAACATTTAATTAGGTTGCCATTTTGTTTTGCCATATAGAATTGACAAAAATGTATCAGTTTATCTCTGTTTTAGACTTCGTTGAAAATTTTCAACTTAATTAGTTAAGTAGTTTTTTTATGCTAATATGGTAAACATTTAATTCGGCTAAAGGCCGCCATTTTCTTTCACCATATTGGCTCGGCACGAAAATTACCAGTTTATCTTTATACCAGATTTAATTTTTATGCAAAATTTGAGGTAAAAAATATCCATTTAGGCCGCTATTTTGTTTTGTCATATATAATGGACATAATTTTACTAATTCATCCTATTTCACACTTGATGGTTGTGCAAAATTTCAAGTCGACTTGATAAGTAGTTCTACCATAAGCTGTCTGGTGTGAATGTATCTGATTGGACGAATCTCAGAACTGGGGTGCCTCAGGGCAGTGTTTTGGGACCCATTCTCTTCCTTCTATTTATAAACGACCTTCCTCTGACTGTCAATAACAGCTGTGTTACACTCTTTGCAGATGACACTTCCACTGTCGTTGGTTGTGATAATTATGAAAACCTTTGCACAGGAGTACATGAGTGTGTTAAAGATATTACTGCTTGATTTTTGGCTAATGGACTCTGTCTAAATAATGCAAGAATCAACTTTGTTATTTTCACACAGAGTGCCCGGGGATAGAAGCTTATCCATCATCAAGTCTTGTACAGCAAGATTCTATTAACCAAGTCGAGAACTTGTGCAACAGACTCTCCTCCAAAAACTATGCTATTTTACAACTGAGAGATTATGAGTTTATAGAGATTATTATGGGTTCCTTGCTTGGAGAAATACAAATGGCTTTAGTCGAGTTCTTGTAAGCCAAAAGAGAATTGTTAGAACTATGTTTTGGCTGCATTTTAGAGAATCTTGGTCCGAGTAGAAAAGATTCTGACAGTCATAAACATGTACATTTTACAATGCGCTTGTAAGATTTATAACAACTATAAAGACCATGTGAGATGTGGAGACATCAGTCACTATAAAACTAGAAACGCCGACAGACTGTACATACGCAGTGCACGACTAATTCAGGTACAGGAAGGTCCACATATCACTTCACTAAAAATATTTAACCACCTACTTCATGCTTTGCGAAACCTTCTCCAAATCAATATATTTAAACGACGATTAAAATCTTTATCAGCTGAAAACCCCTTTTATTCATTATTCGAATTCTTCTTGTTTACATTTTGACATAATCTATATTGTCTAATGAAATAATGTTGCATATGTATACATATATATTTGATAAGATTACTGTAATTTTTGCAATTTTTGTTGTTATATTTTAGACCTAAGTTTTATTTTTACCTTTATTGATAATTATGAAATAAACGATTTGAATTTGAGTTGAATAATGACTCCTCATCCAAATTTTACCAGTTTTTATTTATATCACAATTAATTTTTTTGTATAATTTAAAATAGATTGAATAAGTAATTTTTCTTCAGACCGATTTTGATTTTGATTTTTGACCAAAATGTGAAGAAAAGTCAATAGAAGGACCTATGCCGCGAACAGACCGATAGACAGATAGACCGACGGAATTGGGAAAACATGTTTTTCGGCATCTAGGAGCCCTGAACGTGAAGATCTGGAAAAATCTCGGAGGGTGATTTTTTTTCGACTACAGTACTTTCCTTTGCGAGGAAAGTAAAGAGGGATGTTAGCGAGTTAAGTTAGTCTTATACTAGATGTGTTAGAGTAAAGTTTATTAATTGTGTTGTACAAGGTATTGAACCAAAATGAGGTAATTTATTTTTTGTAAAGAAGTGTTTGTTATAAAGCAGACCCTCAACAATATTAATAAACAAGTAATGTCTTCAAAGCCGTTTTAATATGTTTGTTTTAGACTGGTAATAGCTTGATTAAATGTTTATTTATTGTAAAGAATGCAGGTTCCTAACGTGCAAGAAATCACATTTTTTCGTGTATTTAAATACCCGTAGGTATAAATAATTATACAATGCTCTTTTGCAAACTGTCCGTTTCTTTATAATTTATTTACATTTCTCGCTATAGCCATAGTGACACTGTCAACTGTTTGGATCACGAATTACTCGACGATGTCTGCCCAGCGCAATGATGCTGTATGTGATAACAGCAACACAAAAATACTGATTTTGCTTTTTTTAAACGTGCATAAAAACGATCTTAAGATTAACTCAGGTAAGTTTGCCATTCTCCCGTACTACTCGATTAAAAATTAACCGATTTAGGTGTTTCATAGCATCCTAGATTGAGAAACAAAAATGATAATACAATTTAATCGATCTGTCAAAATCTGACAAATTGGGTTTCATTCTACCTGATTCTATTCTCAACAAAAATAAATACGGTGTCCCATTTAAAAACTGTGGTCATGTCCGTTCAAATCGGAAGTGACTCAAAACAAACGAATGTGTCCAAATCTTTGTCTTACATTCATATACCAAATTTTAAAAGGTCATCTCAAAAAACATAAAGTTATAAAGGGAGCCACCTCTAATCCTATCTATCCATATTATCCTCGAATTAAGTTGTTTCTTCCCAAAATTCTAAATGGTGGGCGCAAAGAAAATCCATATTTTGTATAGATCAAATAAATTTATTTTTATTCAGTTAATCGGTTTACAAAAGTAAGTTTAAATTTCTATTATGCCGCCCATGCTTCACAAAGAAATCGCCGACTGTTGATGGATATTTAGTTTTTTATGTTGACTCAATTTACTTTAGATACACTATACCTACCTAATCTTTAATTTTTAAGAAATGATCTTTTGAACCATGTTGCTATAAGCAATAATATTGTTATTAAATCCTTCAATAACATTAAGAACTTTGTGAAATTAATTTAAATTTTCCAATATGTCAAGTCTTAAGGTTTTTTCAGAGGTTATTTATTTTTTAATCTTTATTTGAATGAAATATTTATATTTAGTTATCTTAATAATGAACAGATGACTTTTATTTTACGCTAACTAGGCGCGTATACAGTTTGGTGTTATAGGAGAGGTAATTTACAAGTTTTTCTTACATTAAACAAAACTGACGACCAAAAAAAAAAGGCACTTTTTATATAGGACACAAACCTTATACCCTTCTTCGTACAATATAATATTATATGAAATAAACTTCAATGTTCAGAATCCGTGGATGTGAATTTTAAATAATTTTGCTATCGATTCGTAGGGGGGGGGGGGTAATTACCTCCATCCCCCCCTTGTATAAGCGCCTGATTCAGTGACAATAATATTTGATAAAATAATATGAATATTTTTAATTGGCCTTTTCAACTTAAGATATTAAATAAACTTTACACCAAGGATGTTAGCACATCTTACCCACATATTTGTGAGAGGGGATATAGCTTGTTTGTCATTAACGCTGTATAAACATTTGGAAGCCATTTTACAAAAAATAACCAGAATGTACCGAACGGAGCGTGCACAAAACAGAAATGACATTTACATAATTGGTAAATTGTAAATGTTGTAATTGGCAATGCTCGAAGATATGTAAACAAAGCATCTTTTTCCATTTCATATTATTTTAAAAACGAAACCGTTGTTTTCTGTGGTATTGTTTCTAAAATTTGATAGAAGTATAAATTTTAGGAGAAATGTGGAAAGCGAAAACTCGTAATAGAAAATGAAAGATATTTATAAATAATCCATTTCAATTTTTTAATATATTATGTCGGATCCAAAGAAGAATTTAAGGAAAAATAAAGACTAGTCGCCTCAATTCTAAAAAAACCTGCTATCCATTCAATACTAATTTAAAATTTGGACGTTCATTCTTTAGATACATTCTAGTTGTGTTTCCTTCATGGACTGAATAGTGTAACTAAGTTGGAAATAACAGTGTTATTTGTAATATATTTTCGAAAATACCTTTAACGTTATTTATTTTATGCATATGTACAGAGTATCAATTGTTAGGAAGTAAGTTTTTTATTCATGAATTTTGAAAATCGATTATTTTCCTTGCTGATGGCGTCACAGATTATACAGAAAATATTTTTTGCTGCGAGTATTTTTTTGAAGAATTCTCCGAGGTTTTTAGTTTAAGTCTATTTTTTAAAATATATCTTTACAACTGTAGACAGCGTTCATAATAGTTATTTATGTACCTAAGTCATAAATAAAGCGGTTAGCGCACGCGGCGTTGAAATAAAAAGACGAGCCATTACCCGAGGGTTTTTACGGGCTAAGGGCGTTAAACGCGATTTATGATCAAGATGCATACAATGTTTTATGTCCGACGCGAAACTAAAGAAAAGATTGCAAAAAAAATATTATCAAGTGGAAGTTGTAAGGCTTCCACATCTTCATGTTATTGGCGTTCTAAACCAACCAACCAGTCTTCCACATCTTGTCATCGGGGTGCAAGTGGCGAGGCTCCTCCTTCTTCATCTGATAGCACAAATCAGTTAACAGCGGAGCGAAAATCCATTAATGTTCATCTTACTTGTATATGTTAGTTTTCATAATAAACATTGAAAACTAAAATCTGTTTTTTCTTATCAATTCTATGAAAATAAATACAAAAAAACGCATGCAAGTCCGCGAGGTTTAAAGTAGGTCTTGGATATTAAAGTGCTATTTTCGCTCTCACACACAAAGTGCACTGTAACGCTCGGTCAGATATAAAAATGTAAAACTTTTGACAACAACATTTGCATATGTGCAAATTCAACGATTCCGGTAACACATTTTACAGATGCCTCACTTTTCGGCCTTAACTATTCATATAATTATATGATCTAACCTCTAGTCGAACCTCAATAAAATGGTTGACCTATATATATATATATATATATATATATATATATATATATATATATATATGTATTTTTTTTTGTAATAAATTTGTACATATAATCTATATTCAAGTTCTAATTTATTTGACTTTCTTCATCAACAAAAAGTTTCGGTATAAGAGATTCTGGCTACTTCAGTAAAAAACAATTCAAGGCCTTTTTAGCGTAAATTACTTAACAAAACCTTCCGTTGACGAAAAAAATGAAATAAATCCCAATTTATAGAATTTGCATGAAGGTATTAGCAAATAACGATAACATCCCTAACAGAACGAAAGCTTTCACGGCTGTGCTCAATTAAGAAATCATGGTTCTTGGGATTAAACCGTGTCAAAATTGAATCACTTTCCGATGTTTGGCCTTCGATTGCACCAGACATTTTTAGTGTTCCGATCTCCCGAAATAAAGATCCATGAAGATGCCTCATGCAATCGAAGGCGAATCGTCGGAAGGTGATTCCATTTTGACATTGGCTATTCCCAAGATCCATGATTTCTATAATATAAACTGTGATATCTGAGGGTAGTGGAATTCAGTACGATGTACGAGGGAAGTTCCAAGGGAAGGCTCATTTTTTAAAACAATTGGCGGTGTTTGAACTAGTGATAAATATCCCCTATATGTAACTTTGGTGACAATATGGTCTGATGATGGAGCCGGAAGGTAGCCATATGAACTCTTTAACTACACAACATAACCCCGTCGTGTGCTCGTTAGATTTGTATTGACAAGTAGTTTTAAAATTTAATATTATGGAATATGATACTATGGAGTTGGTCTAATGATGGAGCCGGAAGGCAGCCATAGGAACTTCTTAACTACCCATCACTCACTTCGTGTTTGGGTTCGTTGGATTTGTCTTGACAAGTACTATTAAAATTTAATATTAAACAGATGAATATGCAAAAGTGATTATATTAAGACAGATAATTGAACAAATTAACATGCACAAAAGTACAAAATAAAATAAACTTAAAAAATCTTTCATTAATAAACTATTGAACTAAATAGTAAAAAATAATATTTATCAAAGGTGCAAGCAGTACATACTTAATAAAACTTACATAAACAGAGAACCTTGAAAAATTTGAATATTTTCTTAAACACTTAACACAACTTGAAATAACATCACATACACACACACACTTGATATAAAGCTTCAAACTTTTAAGAAAATATTCGAATAAAAGTTCTGTGTTTCTGTAAGTTTTATTAAGTCTGTACTGCTTGCGGCTTTGATAAATATTATTTTTTAATTTTTAGTTCGATAGTAATAAAAGCTTATTTCTAAGAAGATATTTTCCGTTTACTTGTGTTAGTTTTAATTCAAAAACTAAACATTTGTTGTTTATTTTTAGTAATTTTAATAAATTTTGTTTTTTTATTTTTAGTAATTTTAATAAATGAGAGCAGGAGAGGCCTCACTCTCCGTTAACTGTAAGTTCTTGATTAAAATATTTAATTTCTTACATTTTAAAGAGCTTTATTTTTTTTAAGTTTTGGGTAAAATAACTGAACAAAAGGAAAATAATTCTCCATCTAATAAGGTTTTAAGTTTTTTTTCTGTTGTAGATTTTAAAATATTAGTTATCATTTAAGATCTATCCTCCGATATTGCGGTCTAATAGAAAATCAACAGATGGCGGTGCGGAAATAATGGCTTCTTTGCACTGTATTTTGGATTTCGGCAGCGACATGTGCAACATTGTCGGACGGAAAAGAAAGATTGCCTTTTATTGTTAAAATATATTTACTGGTTTTTAACTGAAGAACTGATTCAACAACACTTTCATATGATCGTTACGAAAGGCAACTTTTATAAAAATTCACAAAAAATACCTATAAAGAATACTTTATACTATAATATTGTATAAATAAAACTGGGAACTTTCTTACTGATTTTTTCAAAACGTTAATTATCAAAGTTTCAGTTTTAAGGAAAACGACCCTATCAAAAACAATGCCTGTGTTATTTAGAACAGCAACACTTTTCGTAAGAAAACCGCCATAAATACATTGTTCTTACACATAATCTACACTTGATAACTTCCAGGTGGTTTCAGGAGTAAGAGTATCGATTAGTTAAATCTTGTTTCCGCTTGATACAAAACTCAGCACAATTAATAATATTTCATATAAATATTAGAAATTGATATATTATTGATTAAAACAGCAGTAAACACGTCAAGTGCTTTTTAGCTATCTCAGGTCGATATTCCGTCACTACATTTTATTAAGCTATATGTTATTTTTTAGGATGGTAACTATGAAGAAGCCTTAACGAAATTTACTAATACTATACAGAATCAGGGATTGAAACCTCATTTGGCATATAATATAGCACTTTGCTATTATAGGATTAAAGAATATGGACTTTCCTTAAAATATTGTGGTAAGAACAGCTAAAAATATAGATAAATAAAAATATAAAGAGATAATTTATTTTAAAAAGTAAAATCACACCACATGAGCATGAAATAATTCTCGGCATAAAAGAAAAAAATGGCAAAAATGGTGTAAAAATAACAGTGAAAGATAAAAATTTTACGAAAAGTAACAATACACAAATGTACAAAATAAAAAAAAAATGTTATATATAAAACAGAAAAAAAAATTTTACGATTAAAGAAAGTATCGTGAAACAATAATCTGAAAATCATATTTGTCAAGACATAAATAACACATTAAGGAACCCCGCACAGTCCTTATGGGAAATGGCTTTCAGTCAATTTTTCTAAAAATTTGTAGTTCTTGACGACCTGAACAAAAGCTCTCGTATCATATTGTAACTCAATCCTGTGACTAGTTTTTGATATACAAGGTATCAAAGTTCGAATTATGTGTTTTTTGTATTTAATGTAAAATTTTACTTTTTTATTTTTAAACGCGTAATGCGCTTACAAATAAGCAGGCTTCTTAAAATGTCTTCTATTCGCAGCTATTGCAGTGAGATGATTACCGGTAAAAAATCGCTGGACTAAACGAATACAAATACTCGTCTAGGAGTTTATCGTCAGTTTGGATGGTATTACAAGTACGTCGGACTGTTTAAACTATCATATTTTGAATAAAAAGATTAAAGGAAGATGTGTCAATTGCCAACAGTGTAACTTTAACCGCCAAAAACGGTTGACCTTTTTATGTCAGAAAATTCACTCAAAAAGAACACGAAAATTTTTCGTCAATCTGTTTCGAATATTTTCCAGAACACAATTAAACAAATAAAACACACACCACACTTTTTGTCCTCCACACATCCAATATTTAACTGAGACATTCCTAATAAATCGATAGGTAGAACAGACAAATAATTAAAAAAAAAAACAGCGACAAAACAAGAAACTAATATTTTATTTACTGATCCAACTAAGGCTTATGATAACATTCTAACCAACAAAATGTGGGAACCTTTAATAGATACACATATAAAACCCTTACTTATTACAGCTTTACAAAATCTATATGCAAACTCAAATTCTAAAATTAAAATCGGCAACAGGTTCGTCCAAATCGTTTAAGTCTGTCTAACTCAGAAATGTCATGATATTGATATTTCTTTGGCAGATACTACAATATACACATTACAACTTGCAAATGATGAAGCGATATTAGCGGGTGACAAAGCATACCTAGAGAACATAACTACGAAATTTAAAGAAACATTATAATATGAAGAATGGGATCTACCAATGAACATATAAAAGACCAATTAAATTTGTGTTAGGCATGACAGAGGTAATCTTGAGACCAATGGCACGAAAATAATTTAGAGGTAAGGTGTGTGAGTACAAGTTCTTAAGGATTATCTTTGACAAAACTAAAACAGATGGCAGATAGATAAGAGCAAGAAAAAATCACGCCTCGTCTCTCAAATCGAGACGTGATTTGTTTTTAACTCCCGTCTTGCCTAATTCTCGTACACAGTTTCCTCGTTTCATCTCGCGAGATTCTCTTATTTTCTCGGCCTTGCAAAGAAAAACGTCACCAAAAATATAAAATGAGTTTTGCGAAAATATTAAAAGATTTTTGTAATTTTTTAATATCACTCTAATCAAAATATAATAAAATAATCTCACCTAAGAAACAAATATTGATATAGTATATCTTATATCAAAAGTTGTTTTACATCCATACGAAACTCCTAAAGACCAAGGATGCTAAAATTCATGATAATCTCAATCGGAGGCATTCAAAATGAAAAGTTAAATAATATAATTCGCACAGTGGTTGTCTCCATTATAGCCAGTAGTAGAAATGTAATCTTTGTTATTTTCTCCAAAAATTTCGTTCTCCAATTATTCTAAAAATATTTTCTTATTCGTGGGTTAGGACTGATTAATTTCTGTGCGACGTTTCGTATCTTTATTGATACTTTTTCAAGCACTGGAAACCAAACACAGCGTAAAAATTGAAAAATAATAAATTGACATTAAAAATATACCCGAATTGTTAGTGTCGTTGTGTCCGCACTTTGCCCATAATTCCTAGATGTGACGTGAAGGAAAACATTTGACAACAAAAACACACGCACACGAGAAACAGTTCTCTAATCAAAACGTAATAAGGCTACGTGTAGTCAATAAAGTACTGATTTGTGCGTGTTCCGTTGGAAAAGAGACAGTTTTTTTTTGATTTTTTTTTCTCCAATTGGTTTTACGGTGACATTAAGAGTTCCAACTAGATGATATTATATTAGACTGTCCTGAATTTTTAGCGAGCAAAAGTTCAGGTACCATTACACTTTTATTTGTATAGTACAAAGGAAAACATTAAAACTAAAAGTAAATGTTTGTATACTTATTCAATAGTTACAAGTGTAGTTAATAGTTAAAACAAGACAAAAGTAAACAAAACTTGAAGTTTAGTTATTTAAAGGTCATAGATGGCGCTATAGTGGTTGCACGTTTACTTATCATCGGTCTACCCAAATCGTGATTTCTCAAGTTTAATTACCTTCTAAATTATGTATAGTTTATAACAAGATAAACTAATTAATCGTTCTGTGAAATAAGGGCGTGAGAAGGGTAAAACTTGTTAGCATAAAGGCAAGTTTAATTAGATCGAGTGTCTCATCTGTCATTAGTGTCAATATGGTGTTCAAAAAAGCCGAATTGGATCAACTTAAATCGTTAATGTCGGAGATAATCGACTCAAAAATCAACGAATAATTCAAACAGTTTATCATAGACAAAGTTGTGCAATCAGTAAGGGATATATTTGGTGCCGAAATGAAGAAACTAAATGAAAAAACGACCCTACTCAGCGAAGACGTGTCAAAGTTAAAGGCTGAAAATGGACGGTTGCGCCGATGGCTAGACGACCAAGAGCAATTCTCCCGCAACAACAACATAAGAATATTTGGAATGCCATACTCCGACGGCGAAAATATTTGTCAGTCTGTAATTGATCTTTTATCGAAAAAAATGAACCTAAATATTTCAGCAGGCGATATCAGGAACTGCCATCGTGTGTACGCCAAAAACCAAAGTGACGACAAACCTCCGGCAGTGTTGGTCTCCTTTCGAGATATAAATAAACGTTCGGAAATACTATCGCTCCGAAAAAATCTAAAAAACTCGGGGTTAGTGATCAAAGAGGACCTTACTAAGGTAAGGCTATCCCTCCTGAGTGCTGCGGTCACGAAATTTGGTGAAAAAAGTGTTTGGTGCCGGTTCGGAAACATTTATGTGAAAGTGAAAGGCGAAATTCTAAGAATTGATGACGAAACGGATTTAAAATCAATAAAGATTGCCTAATAACAAGTAGGTTCACTGTTTCTTTATTTTTGTCCTTTAAATACGGCAAACAGCTGTAATTTTGCATAAAAGTAACTAGGATAATCACTTACGGTTTGGTATTTTTGCGAATATATAAATATACTTTTAGTTACTGTATCTGTATATATTTAGGGTATTTTAAATGTTGCTTAGGGGTAAATAAACAGGTTAAAATTTTAAAGAGACTTACTTATTCATTTCATTATGATATTATTTGGGAAAACATATATTTTATTGACATTATTTTATTGTTTATTTAATTATAAAACAAATTGTCTTAGGTGGTTGCCTATAACTACAGTAATGTAAGAATAATGGGTACGTTTTTGAGGGTACTGATATGATATTGATTTAAGTCGAACCATTGTCTTTTTTTACACGTAATAATATAATATAATATTTATAAAATTTCTCCTATAAAAATGTATACATTTATAATCTCTATTTCGCATATATTCACGTGCTTATTCATTACTTCATGATATTGTATTTGGAAAATACGTTTTTTATCGACAGACTGTTGGTTTATTTATGAAATAAAATGTATTGGGTGCCTATCTATACTTATAATATTGTAAATAGGGCACGTTTTTGAAAATACTGGATGTTAGTTTGAGTTAAACGATCGTTCTCTATGTATAATAGCATGATCTAGTGTTTATCCTCAATATATAATACTTATTTCACATGTTCACATACTCCAAATTGGATTGTTGTGTTAATATTTTGAAAAATATGCAGTTTGTTCATTTGTTTATTTAATAATAGTCTTAGGTGTGCCTGTAATGATGTAATAATGATGGGTATGTTTCTAAAAGCACTAATTATTGGTTTAAGTTAAATGATTGCTTTCTGAGCATAATAACATAATCTAATATTTATAAAAAAAACAAATTTATATAATTTGGCCGGTGTTTGGCGCGTGAGAATTTTTTTTTCTTTCTTTTTTTTTTCCTTACTTGCTTCTTGTTGTCATCCTTGTTGACTATAAGAGACTACGGGAAGGTTGCTTGACCCTTTTTTTTAAACTCTATTCTGTTCCCTACTCTGCTTTTTTATCGTTCTTTCTTACTATAATGTTTCAGTGTGCACACATTAATGTCAGATCGTTATTAAATAACTTTGATAATTTTAAGGAGCATGTTTTAAATTCGCATTATAGTGTAGTAGGTGTAACTGAAAGTTGGCTTTCACCAAATATAAGTGACGATGCTGTCAGCATAGAAAATTATAATCTTGTCAGACAGGATAGGTGTGGGAGAGGAGGGGGACTCGGAATTTACATAGATGGGAAGTTCACCAGTTCAATAGGATACAAAGAATGTGTGGAATGTATTGAACATATTTGGGTTAAAATTAAAGTTAATAATGAAACTGTTATAATAGGCAACATTTACAGACCACCTATGGGTGTCTATAACGACTTTCTGGGAAAGTTCGAAGATATTCTAATTCAGTGTTACACAAAGTGTAATAAATTGTTATGTTTTGGTGATTTCAATGTTAATATGCTGAACCTTGACTCAAACACAGTTATATGTTTGTTAAACATTTTAGAAACCTTTAAGATGACTCAGCTAGTAAGCGAACCGACAAGAATTTCTAATACATCTGCAAACCTTATAGATTTAATATGCTATAACTCAGATAACATAAAAGAATGTGGAGTAAAAGATATTAATGTCTCTGATCATTTACTTGTATATTGTTGTCTTGATTTTGGAAGAAAATCTGTAAAAAAAATAAGCTATACGTACAGGGCGTTGGACGGAATCAATATGGTAAATTTTCAAGCAGATTTGGAGGGGTTACCTTGGAATAGTTTATATGAAATAAATAATATTGACTAAAAAGTAAGCTTTCTAACGAATAACTTGCTTTATTTGTTTGATTTACACGCTCCTCTAACAACAAAGGTAAAAAGGGAAAAAAAGTACTGTCCATGGATTACTGATAATATAAAATACATGAAACAAATTAAGAACGAAGCATTAAATCATTTTCGAAGAACACGTAATCAAGAACACTGGAATTATTACAAACAATTAAGAAATATAACAACCTCGGCTATTAAGACAGAAAAGACAATTTATTTAAATACTAAGTTTCGTAACTCTACACTAAAAGAAAAATGGACTGAATTAAATAAATTAAACATACTAAATAAAGAATCAAAAGAAATCCCTGATAATGTGAAAAAAATTGAGGAACTTAATAACTATCTTACCCAGATATCTCAACGTAATGCGCTCCCCTGCAGAGAAATCTTAGATTATTATAAGAGCAATATCAAATATGAAAATGCATTTGCTTTTGAAACTGTTGATGATTATGTCATCTCAAATATCATTTTAAAACTCAAAAGTAAAGCATTCGGTGAGGATAACCTAAATATCACTCTAGTTGTGATTTGCTGTCCATTTATAATCCCATTTTTAACACATATTATTAATTGTTGTATCACAAGATCATATTTTCCAAAACAGTGGAAAGCTGCTAATATTCTACCTTTTCCCAAAAAACAAAATCCATCTGAGTTCGGACATCTTAGGTCAATTTCAGTATTACCTATCTTCTCTAAAGTTTTAGAAAAAGTTATAGAATTTCAGATTTCATCATACGTTTTTAAAAAAAATATAATTCCATATAAACAATCCGGATTTAGAAAAGGGTTTGGCTGCTCCACAGCATTAACTGACATAACGGATGATATTGTTGGGGCACATGATGTGGGAAAAGCAACGATTCTTGTCTTATTGGATTACACCAAAGCTTTCGATATGTTAAATCATAAAACTCTTATTGCTATACTTAAATATATTGGCTTTCAATTAACAGCATCAGACTTTATTCTCTCATTTTTATCTGACAGAACGCAAAGGGTTGTCATCGATGGTAAATTTTCACAATCATTACCTATCAACGTAGGAGTTCCACAAGGAAGTATTTTAGGTCCTCTTTTGTATAGCATTTTTACTTCAACATTCATAGAAGCATTACAATTTTGTCAATATCATCTTTACGCAGATGATACACAACTTTATATATCATTTAAACCTAGTAACGCGGCGGAAGCTAACTTTAACCTGAACAGTGACCTTGAAACAATCAGTACTATATCAAAAAAACATTTACTTCCAATCAATACAAGTAAGTCGGTGGCATTACTATTCTGTAATGAATAAGAAATTTTATCTTAAACGAAATTAATCTGAAACTAGATAATAAAGTAATTACCTTTCAAACTTGTGCGAAAAACTTTTTATGGACAATAAACTGAAATTTACAGAACATATAACATCCTGCCTACGAAAAGGGTTTTCCATGCTTTACGCTCATAGCCACTATCTCTCAAAAGAAACAAAAAAGAACCTATGCGACTCTCTAGTTATATCTCATTTTAATTTTTGCGATACTATATATGGACCATTTTTAGATGTAATTAATACGAAGAGAATTCAAAATTGTTGTATTCGCTTTATCAGTGGTATAAGAAAAAGAAATCGGGTCTCTCATAAATTGGCCGAACTGGGATGGCTAAATATGTATAATAGACGAGTTCTCCATTCACTCTGTTTTTTTTATAAATTCATAAAGTTAAAAACACCACCATACTTACATAAAAAATTAAAATTTCGGACAGATGTACATAATTTAAATGTTCGTAGACGCGATATCTTAATATTTCCGTCTCATAACAAAGAGTTTTTAAAAAATCATTTTCGTATTGTATTTCCTCTTCTATAAATAAATATAAAATTAGAGATTTTTCTCAAACAGCTGCCTCTTTTAGAGTAAAAATCAGAAAATTATTGTTCTCCGTTTAATCTGTGGACTCTCATATATTAGCAATATATCTGATAAGACATTAGACCTGCGGCACATTTCCCCTATCTTCCATGCCTTTTTTTTTCTTTTTTTTTAATTCCTAATCATTTTCATTTTTTTTTTCAAGCAACCTTTCATCGTCTCATACACTTATTTTATTGTATTTAGAGCTAACTAGAAATTAGTTCTTAAGTTATTGGCCTCAGCAGCCCATGCGATTTTATCGCTGGTAGCTGAAAAAACGGCCCTTATTTTCCAAATCCATTAAAGTATTAATATATTGTATTTAAATTCTCTATCTTGGAAATAAAAACTGTTTATTATTATTATTATTATTAAATATACAACTATTAAAACGGATTACAGAAAAAATACGAACATAAAAAACAAATAATATTATATGAGGTTTTGCTACTATTAATTTTTTTTTATTTATATAGAATTATAGATACATGTTATTAATGCCCTATTACCTAATTTTTGTGTTTTTCTTTCCATTTTTTTAAAATGTTTGTATATATTGCGAATTGTGAATCAGTCCTGAGGTTTATGGTGTCTGATAAATTAATGTGAATCATTTCAGTGATGTTTCGGTTATACTAGTTGGTCTCTCTATCCATAATTTTAACATAATTAAATAGGAAGCAGTGGCCTGTGTCAAAATGATGAGTTGCCAAAGCAGTTTTATCCTTCTTGATGTAGTTATGATTGCGACAATCGTTCTGATGTTGATTAATTCTATTGCTCAAATATTGTTTTGTTTGGCCGACATAAAATTTGCCACAAGAACACGGAATACTGTAAATGAGATTTGATTGTTTTTCTATGGGTGTTTTGTCTTTAATTTTAGAAAATAGGGTAGTAATGGATTTTATATTATAAAAGGCTAATTTAGAAATTCCTTGATCAAAACATTGATTTATTTTTTGTGACAAGCCACTGATGAAAGGAAACTTATAATATTTAATATCTGATTTGTTATTTTGTGTTGTTACAACTGTTTTCATTTTATTTTCGAACCGATTAATACACTGGTTTATGAACCCGATCGGATAGTTATTCTCTCTTAAAACGTTCTTAATCTTTTTAATATTTGTGCCATAAAAATAAGGGTGGCTGAGATTTTTAGTTCTATTGAGCAATCCACTGACAGTCCCAATTTTTTGAGAGATTGAGTTATTGGAATAAAAGTTGAGTATTCTTCCAGAACTTGTTGGCTTGACATACCAGTTAGTCATTACCTCACCTGTATCACTTCCTATCACTTCGGTGTCAAGAAATGATAGTCTTGTCGACTTCCTTCTTCAATCTTTGTTATATTAAGTGTCAGGTGTCGCTGAAGCCAAAAGGTTTTGTCTTCAGATTTTGTTTATGAAAGTCTTTTTTATTGGACCCAAGACATGCTCCAAAGTAATTTGTTTATTTTATAACTCAGTTAAGGTTTGTTTTTATAGTCAAGTTGAACGCCCTTTGGTAGCCAAACGGTTCAAGTTTTCGACAAAAACACAAAAGATACTGAAAGAGCATAGATAAAACAAAAACAGGCAAAATTAATGAGGTGGCAAAAGATACAAAGATTGCTTTTCAACCACAACAACAACTCAGCTAAATACTTCAGGAGAAAAACAACTTGCATGTAAAGCATTCAATTTTTTCCCGTTTGATGGTATTCGTCCGCCACTAACCAACATTAAATTTTATTATAAAACAGCAAAACGCCCTAAAGTTCTAAAATATTTTTTTTCGAAAAGTACATTGTTACCTCGAGGATCTGTCAAAATATCGACAGAATCGGATAAAAGTTAAAAATTTTTGAAAACTGAACTAACCATTATCGGTGCCCTTACTTTAAAGCCGAATATAGCCGAAGTTTTAATTTTTTTTTTACATAAAAGCAAAGCGGATTCAAACATTTTAAAATATTTTCTACAACTTTTCAATTTACTATTTGCTTCCACGTGGTACCAAAATATCATAAACTCGAACTTGGAAAAAAATTTGGTGAAAATCGGTAAATTGAAAAATATTTAATTTTCATAAAAGAATATCGTCAAGCTGTCGCTGGGTAAATGCTTATATAGGGTCGATTGTAGACGATAAATAGGCGCACCTTCTGGTAAAAACAAATGTTTGGTAGAACTGATAATAAACTGAGCAGTGGCGTCCGATATGGGCACATTTTTTGAAACACGATTCAGGTCTCGAGGTTAATTTTTTTGAAACGCGGCATTTTTTTTTCAGATATACCATCTAAAAGTATCTTGAAAAGAGTTCATAAACCAGCAATATTGGGGCATGGCATGTCGCTTAAAGAAACAAAAAAGCTAAGATAATGGGGTAACTTTAAAGGCATTTCGCAATGCCGAAACCCGATCTACTTAGTGAAGGTGAGATGAGGGTTCGATAGGAAAAAAGGAGATTCGAAATCAAAGGGGATATAGTTTTTACATATACATGTAACTTTTAGTGATGTAAAACCTTGGTTATAGATTGAAAAATTTTGGCGGCTTGCGTCGTCCATTTGAGCTAAGTGTTTACGCTGGTTCTTAGCCAGAGTTATAGATTGAAAACGTTTGCGCTTTGCCTCGCCTGTGAAACTAACCTTACTTTAATGTTTATATTGTTTGTATTAATTGGGGTGAAAATACTCAAAACTTCTAGAAGCATTTGCTTAAAATTAAGGACAATGACCCCAAGCAGTTTTTAAATGAATGAGAATATTATGTGTATATATTAATGTCAAATTTACGAAGGATGAACGTTTTAAAAGGCCCTCTAAAATCCAGCAATTTCATTGGTTGCAGTTTAACGCAAGCGTCGATTTTCTCCAGCCGCTTCCGTCAAAGTTAAAGATCGCCATATTTTCGACGGCTAGCGGAAACTGAAACGGATGACGGCAAAAGTATAACCGTACTCATTGATCTCAAGTAAACTTCAAGGACAACGCAAACGGCGAGGCAAGACGCAGACGTTTTCAATCTATAACCCAGGCTTTATTTATTAAAAAAAAAATATTTTAACAGTTGTCAAATTCCGTATTGTAATCGTAAAAATATCACTGTCTGAGATTTTTTCTCTCTTCTCACGTTTCACAGGGTCACTACGTATCGGAAAACATGTTTTTTCAAATCCGTCAGTCTGTCTGTCTGGCGGTCTGTCTGTCGGTTTGTTCGCGGCATAGCTAAACACTATTTATCCGATTGACTTTAAATTTTGGCCAAAAATTAGGGTTATATAGGGATGATATTTTAAAATTTTGATAAACATGCAATGTGGGAAGAAAATAGCGGCCTAATAAAATTCCTAAAAAACTACTTATCAAACTTGCTCGAAATGTTGCCGAAAAAATGTCTGTGACAGGGGGATTAACTGGTAAAATTTTACTACAAATCCAAGATGGAGGAACAAAATGGAGTTCTAACGAAATGTTTTATGTATGTGTATATTTATGTCCCCTCAAAACCTCTTTAGTGAATGCGGGTGTTAATCTTCTTTCCCGTTTGGTCGTATTCCTCCGCCACCGACTAACATTAAATTTTACTATAAATCAGGAAACGCCCGGGTATTTTTTTTCCTAAAAGCTCATCGATGCCTTGGGGCTTTGCCAGAAAACTGGCACCATCGGATTAAGACTAAAAAAAGTTAGGACTTTTTAAACTTGAACTTAATTCCACAGGGTACTTTTATTTTAAAGCCGAATAGAACCAAAGTTATTTACTTTTTTCATAAACCAGCAAGGCAGATTCAGAAACTTCAGGCTATTTTCTTCAATTTTTGAAATTACTATTTGTTTTTACGGCGTACCTAAATTCTTGAAAATATGTTATGTATGTTAACAAAAAGTCTGCATATATTTGTTTATATTTTTATCATAATTTGAAAAACGCCCACAATATACGTACAAGTCACAAAAGGACAAAACATCAAGTTTCCTTGATTTTTAATCTGACACGGCGTGATTATAGGTCACTCCTAATGAATACATTCTAAACTGCTTAAAATTATTACATAGAGTTTTCACAGTTCCATGTAACTATAGTCGCGTAATTTATTATAAAAATTTGAAAGTTTAAAAAAAATCTGTTTTTCGCTTGACTTTCCTTAAAATTTTTAAATACGGTTTTCTCAGTTCCATGCAACTTTTAGTGGGTTAATTTACTTAAAAAAAAATTTGACAACCGTCAAAAAAAAAATTGTTCTTTTTCACGTTATTTCTAAAGCTTTTAAAATTTTTAAATACGGTTTTCACAGTTTGATTTAACTTTTAGTGGCGTAATTTTTAAACAAAATATTTTGACAGCTATCAAAAAAATTGTTTTTTCCCCGCTATTTTTGAACGGTTTAAAATTTTTAAATACGGTTTTTACATTTCCATGGAACTGGAAAATGTAGCGTAATTTATTTAAAAAAATATTTTGATAGCTATCAAAAAATCAGCCTTTTTTACGTTACATCTAAACTATTTAAAATTTTTAAGTACAGTTTTGATAGTCTCTTGATCTAACTTTTAGTGACGTAATTCGTTGAAAAAATATTTAAACAACTGCCAAAAAATTGTTTTTCCCCATAATTTTTGAACTACTTAAAATTTTTAAATACGATTTTTACATCCCCATGCAACTTTTTGTAGCATAATTTATTTTAAAAAAATATTTGACATCTGTCAAAAAACTGTCTTTCCTCGTAATTTCTAAACTACTTAGTTTTTAAATACGTTTTTCACAGTTTCATGTAACTTTTAACCATGTAATTTATTTTAGAAGAATATTTTTAAGTCATCCTATTCCCGTACATACATTCTAACTATTTCTCTAAAAAATATACGTAGAAGACTTTTATTTTTGAAATTTTTTTCCATCTCCAAAAAGTAAATTAAAAATTTATTTGAGAGTTCAAAAATAAACGAAATTTTAGATGTTAAAAAACTTTCGGCAAAAAGGTCTATCACTTAAACCTATATACAATTTAATGGATCTGAATGAGTTGGCGTTTGACGTACTATGAAAGTTAGTTTAAAGCAAATACTTTCCTTTTCCCAGGAAAGTAAAAATAAGAAAACAGGATTTTTTTTTAAATATAATAGTGCTGCTGAACTTTTGAGTTTTGACAAGCATCTATGCCCAACAGTTATTTGTAAATATGTAGAGACCTTACTCTTGATTGTACTTGACGCAAGAAATAACTACTTAATATATAAATAAGATGAAAAAACATGTTAAAAAAATGTAGAATTTGTGGAAAACATCTTCTATAAAACGAAAGGAAAATTAAAAAATAACTAAATCGTTTTTGTTTTATATTTTAGAGTACATTATCTTGGCTAGAAAAGAACACAAAAATATCTCTTTTGAATAGTCATCGCTACAAGGTTACATAATAAATGCTCTGTAAAAGAAATTTGTTACTTACTTATTTGTACTTAGTGCTAGACAAGGCCAAAAACCGCAACTTAATATCCTAATTTAAAAAAAATATATAAAAACTTGAATTTTGTCAAAAATATTGCATATATAAGTTGATCTATCCAGCGGTTTATTAGGTACTCTAAAATATGTAAAAACCATATAAAGCCGGATAATGTACGGTTACGGTCTACAAAAATATAAAAAAAATAACATAAAAAGTAGTTTTTTAATTTTTAACATCTGACACATAATTGAAATATAGGATTGAATATTTACATTATTGGCTTTGGTAAATTTAAGAATTGGTATAGGGATTAATTTAAAAACGTAATTTGCGAAGCTACACCTTAATTTCTATTCTAACCTATACATGCCCTAATTCGAGAAAACACTCAGTACATGCACTTTATTATTACAAGTTTTGTCTCATAATTATTTTTAGGAACGATCCAATCAAGGAGAGAACTTTTATTAGTCACAGTCTCGGTATGTCACAAATAAAAAGCTCCACTCAATTAAGGTAGAACTTGGAAACTTTAAACTTGTTATTAACAAATACAAATTGACATATAGTTTAAAGCAAAGTATTCTTTACATTAAATAGCAATTACTTAAGATTTGTTAGTTTCGAATTGAAATATATAGCTCGCAATTTACTAAGAAAAAGTTTGGTTAATAATTGGAAAACAAAATTCGTTTAAAATTATTAACACTTAAAATTCGCAAAAGTTATTTATTAAAGCAAAATAAGCAAATCAGAAAGTAAAAGGGTCGCAAACTTGGAGAGACTTTATCAGATAACACTAATATTGCCTACATGGGGATGTGATTAGTTAAGTCATTTAAAATTTAACAAAATTAATTCACATCATATTATTACATAACTCAGTTACAAAAAATACTTAAATGTTCAAATAAGTTATTAAATGTTTTCAAAAATTCACTAAAAATTACTTGCTTTAATAATTATGAGTAAGTTCACTGTTTAAGCAAATTAAAAATTAAAGTTAACACTAACACTAACATTTCAAGGGAGTTAAAAGCACTACCGGGTTATTTAAAAATAATAATAAAAAACACTTGTAAGATTTCGAAGAAACAATGGTTAAGCATAAAAAGTAAACTAATAGCTTCGAATGAGGTTGCAAAAATTCAGACTAAAGGTTGCTTATTTTTGTGGTCTTCTTCAAGATAATTTTAAGTACCACATAATCTTCTGATCTTCCGATTACCCCAGCAAGCTGTAAGCATACATGGGTATTATGACATCCCCCGTTGAAGGAAAAATTTCTTATCGATGGCTTCGGTACTATATGCGTTAACTTTACGACTGACTTGAACTTACTGAAATCTAGCCAAAAAACGCGCTGGTTTTGTTAGTTTCCCACGGTCTCCGCCCAAGATGCACGTTTGGACCAATCAGAGCAAAGTTGCACTCTTTGAATTCTGGGAATATTGGTTATTCTTAATGTAGAAATAGCAGCGATTTTGTGGAGCTCCACGAAATTGTTTTTTATTTTTCTTACGTTAATTTGATGTTTTAGGGACTTGCCTATGATTTTTTCTGGATGTTTTCTATAAATTCTATTAAAAATCAACAGTTTCATTTAGCCGGGGCATTATCTAATAATACTCCACGTATACTTTAAGTGGGGATCGTTGCCGTGGTCTTAAAAGAGTTGTAAAATGAAAATTGATCAAAATCATCTTTTTCGTTCCGAATTTGAACGAACGCGCTAGGTTAAAATTTGTAAGTTCCAACCGATCAGCTACAGCTCTCGATCAAAAACCCCAAAATAAAAATAAAAAAACTCTTAAAAATAGGAGATATGTCTAGTTCGAGAGAGGTTGTGAAAATACGCCAAATTTTCCAAATAAATCATATGTGGCAAATATCAGAGTTAGTCATCTTATGACAAATAATAATATTGTCCTTCCAGCAACAGAAACATCCTTTTTTCACCAATTCCCTCCATGGATTGCTCCAAGTCCAAATATAAATCTATCCTCAAAATGTGTCTAATCATCACAGACTCCCTAAGCTGTGCTTTTAATGCCAGCTTTGTACACTTGTAGCCTTGTACCCTCATTCTTCCCTCTCTTTCATTTTCAAAACTTAAATAGAAAAGAAAATATAACATGGAAAAGGTACTCACTCTCTTATTCTTCAAAATGAAACCCACCTGAATGCAACATATGCAAAGTGCCAAACCATAAAACACGTTATCTCATGCTGCAAATCTTAGAACTTCTAAGGACAAGAAATCACTTATCAGAAAATTATTTTATTTAATTTAAATTTAATATAAAACCAAATTATCGTGGAGCGCTAATTGGTCAAAGTAACCGACGTGCTCTTTCTCTAAAATCTTTTAAAAACCACTATATATCTGTGCTAAGTTTTTGATAAAAATGTCAATAAAAGTGCCTAAATTACAGTTGTAAATTTATATGTGCATTTGGAAAATAAATAACCAAATAGTGGTTTATTTTTACCTTTGGATATAAAATGTTAATGTTTGATATCTTGTGTAATATAATATTTTGGTATTTGGCTAGTTAAATTAAAATTGGTATAACCAGGACCTTCTCGTGACTCCTCTTGTCATTGATGAGATTGCATAAATGTAAATTTTCAGATTATTGATAATATATCTGAGTGTTTTTAAATTTAGCTTGTTTCTTCTGTTTTTATCTTTTTATTTTTTAGGATATGTTAATTAGGGCATATAATTAAGGTATAATTCGATGTTTGGCCATGTAACTTAATTGCATTGAATTATTTCTTTCTGTCCAACTAATTATTAAAATCGTGGCGCTCATACAAGTCAAAAATCAAATCGGAGTAGCCGTGGTATAAAGTTAACTAATCAATTTCCAATTCTAATAACATATGGATACATAAATTTTAAAAGTCAATACCCCAATATTTTTTTATTATTTATTTTTATTTTATTAATTTATTACAATATATTGTTAAAAAAACAATCTTCAAAACGGAAACAACGTCTTAAAGAACATGTAAAATATATTAAAAAGAAAAGAAACACTAGGAAAAAGTTCATTAATTTTCACTTTATAACTAAAAAATCGATAGTTTTTAAAACAGACACCAACAGATATAAATGGTGCAAACTATTAAAAGTGAAAGAAAATAAGTTAAACTAGCACTAAGAATAACTAAAATTCTCAAAACTGGAGGCGTTTTACCATTAATACCAATATTAGCTGGTTTAAGTACTGTAAGGACATTAAGCGGTGGGGCAGCTGCCATATCAAAAGCTGTTAATAATACACGTTAATTAACAATTAAAAAACAACACCGCTATAATCGAACTATGGAATCTATAGCCTTGGGCAAGGCACCAGAAATAGCAACAGCATTACCTAAACATGGGAATTCTCTGTTTCAGAGGAATGCGGGTTCGTTTACCAAAGAAAATTGGAAAATTCGAATCAATTTATACAGATAAATCGATAGACCTAGAGAATCCAAAAACGCTGTGAGAAAATTCCGAAGGGTGATATTTTCCCTCGTAAGAGGGAAACAGTAAATGCAATCTCAATCTTTTTTTTTTGCACGAGTTAGTGCTCCAATTTATATCTTATATACTAAAAAATACAATTTTACCCATCCCTGTATACTGAAACATCGTTATGTGTGTTCTTTCAATGACTTTCTCATGGGAACCAAGCTGACACGCCAATGCAAGATCAGCAATTTTCCTAATATACCCGTAGAGCGTCAGAAGCAACGCCGAGTTCCGGCATAGACTTCGTACAGTAAACTTGTATTTCTTATATTCCATATTCAATGTTTAAGTTGTAATAATTATTTTAAAATAAATAATTTTTTTTTAAAATAGTTTCTTTATGACTAAAAACATAAAGACATGGTTTGAAAAATGTATCCCATTTTGCAAGCTTAAGGAAATTTAGAAAATATTACATTTAAATATGTAGCATTAGGGGGGAATATGCAAATATTGTATATTACATATCTATTATGGTAACACATTGGTTTTGAACCCCCCCCCCCGGACAAAATCGAATCTTCTGCCGACTGCTTATTGGCCCCCCTGGAAATGGTTCTGCGGGCAACTATGGCAATATTTTAGGCACTCGTGGAAAATATCTCACACTAGTGATAAAACCTAAAAATCCATTTTTTTTATTTTGCTAAACCATGCCAAAAATAAAACTACACAGAACGTTTTACAAAAATATTATATAAATGAGAAGGTTCATACTACCAGTAACTATACATAACAGTGATGAAGATAATTAAAATTGTTAGAAATACTTTATAGTCAGTTAAAAAAAAAAGAGAGGTTTTTGAAATAATTGGGCAATCAATTTAAAGTTATTCAAAATGTCTGCTATAGAAATATAGGGAGAACTGCACGCAAAAAGTGAAAAACCAGCGATAAGGTCTAGTCAAGTTCAAAGTAAGATGAAAAGGTACCTACGTATTAGAGAAAACCTCAAGCACGTCCGACCTCAAAAAAATGTGTTATGTATAGGCAATTTAAATTACATTTCGTTTAAAAATGGGTTCACGCGCTGCAGAAATACAAAGACATGAGTACGATTTACCATTTCAAATTTTGCAGTTACGTAGAGAAAGGATCAATGCAAGGCGGTAAAGAGCCATTTTGTCAAGTGGTCAAAAAATGGTCGAAAATGGACAAATCTACTTCTACTTTATAATTCTAGAATTGATTTGTTCATAAAAATTCGCCTTTAGCGCCCAACTATATATATTTCCCTATTAAAATCACATTGAAGCTAATACGTATCTCTTATAGTTTTAACATAATATTGCAGCGGCGAAGGCTTGCAAATGATCCATAATACTGCGTGCAGTTCCCCCTTAATCGGAAATCTACGGTTCTTTTTAAAACAAATCCTTAACTGTGAGCATAGCATATTTTTCATTGCTTAAATTAAACAGCTGTTTTTAACAGTGCTGCAACTTCTTCGATAATCCTATCTCTTTGCGAAACTCAGATTTTAGGTAAACTTCTATAACTACTGTAAATAAACGTCTAAAATGTGAGAAACTTACGTAATATGCGGGTTTTTTCGTTCTTGTATATTTTCCGTCTCCCCTTGCAATTAGTCTTTCATCTCGTCTTGCTTCATTTCGCGAGAATAGAACGAGGCCGAGAAAATCGCGAGACGAGATTAAAACCGGAGTAGCGTTATGTTTGTGTCACTTTCCTAATCAGGCTAATTTTACGTAGAGCGTGCCTCACGAGAGCGGGTATTTTGATTTTACTTATAATACTTAGAAATTTATAATTTAGCTAAAATAAATAGTCAAAAACCTATTTCATGGGTTTCTAAAAATAGTAAATTAAATTTTAATTTCTGGATTTCCGGACATTCCGCCCTTTAAGGGGTGACAAGGGGTAAAATGTGTTTTTACTTTTTTTACAATATCTGTAATTAAATAAGTCTTGAAACATTTTTTTTGGTCTTCTGTCATTAAGTGGGTGAAATGTGATTTTACTTGTTTTTAAATACCTCTTTAACTAAATGAGATTTTTAAGGTTATTCATTCGGCAATGGTTAAAAAAAAAGATCTGTTTCTGTATTTTTCGAAATACCTTTCAGTTAAATAAGATTTTAGGGCGAATCTGTTGTCAACAGATTTTTTGAAATTCCATCCCAAAGGTGGTAAAATGTGATTTTTTATCAAAGGCTTTCAAAAATAATTATCTACCAATCAATTACTGGATTTTAAGAAATTCTACATTTAAAGGGGTAAAAAGAAAAAAAAACATGTTTTGACGTTTTAATTAGATACTGAAAACCCTATTTTAGAAGAATTTATAATTTAACCGTCAAAATCTCGATGGAATGTTAGCAAAGCAGTGTCGAGTATGTTTAAGAAAAAAAAAACACTTTTTATATAAAGTTGAAATGTGATACAGCTCTAGACGCCCTTCGGTGTATAAAAGTATGTTTTGCTACAGCGAAAATAAATGTAAGGGCGAACTCTTATCTATTGCTGAAATTAATCTACCGACTCTTGATCTTAGCGAGGCCGATTTTATGTTAAGAAAAATTTTGAGAAGATGACAAAGTTGCAGGACATTTTGTAAAATAGGTCTGTTAAAGATGCTACATTTAGAACGTCGGATAACATCGAGAGTTTATAATCAAATCATAGCCGTACGGTTTTGATCTACTAAGAATATAAAAAAAATAACATAAAAAGATAGACTAAGCTTCATAGCTTGACACAGAGCTTGTTGCATATCCAGCATTAGATAAATTAAAAGTGCCGTTGTGATTTCCATTTCAAGGAAGAGAAGTTTAATAGTGTAGCAGATCAAAAGTAAGACCTTTTCTATTCATATCTGGTCTGGCCTTTGTATGGAATTTTTAATATCATTTTACTCGTTATCTGTAATAGTTCATTGTTGAATGTCCATGATAATAATTCATGAGAAGTTAATGTAGGTAAAGTAGATTTAATTGAGTGGATCTTTTAGATTTAAGGTCTGTATTTCTTTCAATGCATGGTTTTAATTGATACATAATATATATTTGTTTTTATTCATGGCTGAGTTTTATAAAAGAAAAAGTTCTACTAGTTTGCAAAATTGGTAATTTGATATTACACAACTGAGACTTTTGGAAATACCAACTCTTAAGTTGTTTTTAATATTTATAAATTAAATGGTCCACTTTTTTATTTACTGAACCACGCCGAAAATAGCAACACAAAATATTTTTTACAAAAATATTGTATACATAAATGAGGTTGATACTACCAGTAATTATACATAATAGTGACGAAAATAATTAAAATTCTTAGAAATTAGATGTAAGGGCAAAATCTATCCATTGCCGATTAGCGTGGCCGATTTTATGTTGCCTCTTTCTGTGTTACCGAAAGAAATAATTTATGTATTTAGGCACCAAAAAAATTTAGTTTATAAAAAATAATTACTTTAAATAGTTTCAACTTTCGAATATTTGTATTATAATTTTTATATATTAGTTATAGGTATAGACACATTTTTCATTTCCCCATTTCGATTTGTACGTATAGCGAACTGCGATTAAAGTAGCGTTTCCACTAAGAAATCTGACTCCATGATTAACAAGTTCTGAAACAAATCTGTTAGAACTTTTTACTAAATTAGACATCTTCGTCTATACTTCTTCCTTTTCAAGAAAATTATTTAACACTTTTATGATTTTAATTCTGGCTTTAAAAGATCTCACTGCATCAAGCTTATGAGCGCTTCTAATTATTCTATTTTTTTGGTATTTATTACACATGCTGGTAATACAAATTTGGATTTTTTAAGAACTAGAATGTAAAAGCATTTGTGTTTTTTACTAGCCGATATTATTGAAAAAGGAATTAGGGATCATCCCGAACTAAGTATAGGAATGCAAACAGAAGGAATTGAGGTTCGGTCAGTTGGAAATACTTTGACGCTTCATGAGACTTCCTTAACAGAAGCTTTCAATTTAAAAGCAGCAATAGAATATCAACTGAAGAACAGTAAGTAGAACTATATCATATATATTTATATTTTGCGTTTAATATATTCACACAGGTTTCTTATCATGTTTGAACGCTGCGCACATGTCAGGTATTGCTTGGTATAAGAGTTTTGCGAGAATAAAACAAAATTTAGAGTACCTAGTCTTGATTTCGGTCTCATTTGTGCAAAAATTAAGTTAAAAATAAACAAAGACATTATACACCGAACAGATGATCCATCAAATTTAAAATAAAATCGAATAAAAGTTCCTTTATTCTTCGAGATACGCGGAAAGGTAATTAAAAAAAGTTTTCTGGAAATAAAAGTTGATTTCAAATATGAAATCCCGGCATACTATTCATAAGAATAAATACTCAAAAACCCATACAAAAAAGTTCAACCCAGTCGAGAGACACTGTATAATCTACTAAACCTAAAGACAAAAGTGACTTTTTTTTATATTTTGTGTGGTGTTATGGAATGAAGTTTTTAATTATAACAAATAAATTTCATGTTGCCATTTAAATAAAAAAAAAAAGTCAAAAAAAGAAATTTTTTTGTTACTAGCATTTTATCGTTTAATATTCTTTGGTACAGTTTATATCAAAATATTCTTAAACGAGGGGTGCAAAAATTTAAATTTTATACATTTTTAAATATACTTATCGATATTATTGAGTAAAATGTGTAAGTGTAGTATATCGTGGGAACGGTTGCTCTGATATTTTTATTACAAGAAATCCATCTACTAAATGTCAAATATGTTTTCAAAAAAGGAAGATGCGATAGGGGTATATACTCGGAAGTATTTTCGTTGTTGTCGGCCAAAGCTCAAACCACAGGGAAAATCTGTTTTTCTTTATATAAAAAATTCTTTTTGAGCTATGTTACCACCAGAACTGGCTCCACGCAGGCTGTCCTCCGTTTGTTAGGGAAGATCAGCAGTTCGTGGCAACACTAGCGTCCAAGGCTCCTTGGCCGGTGGAGGTCGATTTCCTGCTGAGAAGCCAGAACCGGCTCAATTTTGAAGAAGTAGTTGTTAGTAGTTTTCTTTTCCATATACCGGATTATTAATACATTATATGGGCTATACAGTGAGGACCTAAAGTGCTCTCCCTGTAACTTTTGAACTGTTCGGTATATTGAGATGAAATTTAGGAATGATAATATATGAGCAAGTTTTGCATTTTTTGAGATAGCAGTGACCGTTTTAAATGTCGAATAACTGGTCGCGCTTTCGTATCATTTCTTAAATGAAAATAGATGTCGAGTAATAATTTATTTTGAAGGTATTTTTATGTTTAAATCATTCCCCAATTTTGGAAACATTTCATGCAGTAATTTCAGAATGAAGAGAATTTTGAAAAGCCACAAATTTTACCCATATAAAATGAATATTACACTAATTTACATGGAGGAGTTAATATTCAAAGCTATAGGTACTGGAGTGACGAGAACTACCATGTTTTTCGGGAGGGATACATACAATTCACCCAAAAAAAGAGGTCTGGGAAGGGATGGATCAGATCATAGGTCCCATTTTTGTGGTAGAAAATCTAAATGGCTTTAGGGATCTAGATACGTTGCAAAATACAATTACTGCCCTATTAATCATGTTCCGCAAAACCTACATGAGTAGCGGATGATAGATGTATTAGTCGTCGAGGTTTTACGGGAATGACCAGCTCGGTCACCAGACCGCTTCTCGATTTTTTTCTATGGGGATAAGTCTGAGAATTACAAAATTGCTCCTGGCTCTTTACATGGACTTCGACAACGAATCACAGATGTTTGTTTAAGAATAACACCGTAAAAGTTCATTATTTTGTTAAAAGCATTCCCAGAATCTACAAGAACATTGAGTAGCAAAAAAAGCGAAAATTCCCCTCTAGTTGCTTTTTTATTACCGGTAGGTCGAAAGGCCCAAACATAATTATTTTTCACGATAGTTGTGAAAAGGAGCCCACCACGATTAAAAAAATGCAAAAATACAGAAAATTTAACGTCTTATTTGCTGTTTTCTGAAAAAGGAAAAAGAGTTTTTGGTATATTTGGCATTTTTAAATCAAATATTCACAGAGCACAATTTTCTCACTGAAATTACCGATAACGTGAACTGTGAGTATAACCGGCTAATTCATTTTCTGACATCTATAGCTTTGGCCCCCGCCGCACATACGGACAAATAGCTATATTAGATTGCCAATAATAGTTTTAGCAATATACTCAAAAAACATTTTTAATGCTCGTATCACGATATGCAATAGTCGGTCTTTATCATCCCGAATTATTTCTTTTATTACCGTATCGTAGGAGGCTGTGCGTAAAAACAAAGTTGGCTCGTAAACGAAGTCATCTTTGCGTTTGAAATTTTACCGGAATAATTACCTTTGTTTATTGTTCTGTTATTTGAATTTCAAAAACCTTCATTATGCGTTTTTATTACGGGTAGGTCGAAATGCCCAAACATAATTATGTTTCACGATAGTTGTGAAAAAGAGTCCACCACGATTAAAACATTTCAAAAATACAGAAAATTTAACGTCTTATTTGCTGTTTTCTGAAAAAGGTAAAAAAGTTTCTGGTATATTTGGCATTTTTAAATCAAATATTCACAAAGCACAATTTTCTCACTGAAATTACTGATAACGTGAACTGTGAGTATAACCGGCTAATTCATCTTCTCACATCTATAGCTTTGGCCCCGGCCGTTGACAACCAATTAATATTTCTTGGAACATATATGCTCCCAGGAGTCAGGTAGTAGTATAGCAGGGGCGGTCCTGGGTACCTCGATGGCATCTTGACCACCGATCGGTCCCAGGAACTCTTCGGCTCACCTGCCTGCAAGAAGTGTTTACCTGTCACTTTTGTGCACCTGTCCTAAGCCTGACACCTGGTTTGCACAGGTGGGTGTTATTTTTGAAGAAGCGAGCTTCGCCGAGCCTCGCGTCATCACAAGAGCCGAGCCTCGCCTCGCCGAATTCCGAGAATTGTTTTTCTGTTAATGTTGGACGTAAGACTAGAGGTCAGGTTCGCAGATAAGAAAAGGTCGAGTACCGAGAATTGTTTTTCTGTTAATTAAAATTAATATGTTCGACGTAAGACTAGAGGTCAGGTTCGCAGATAAGAAAAGGTCGAGGATGTAGATAAGGAGATGTTTGTGTAGTATTGAGATGAGCAATGTTTGAATAAATACGTAAAATATTAGTTTTTGGAAAAATACCGAGAATAACTTGTTTTCATTTTCGACGACGTAAGACTAAAGGTCAGGTTCGCAGATAAGAAAAGGTCGAGGATGTAGATAAGGAGATCTTTGTGTAGTATTGAGATGAGCAATAATAATGTTATAATAAATAATATTTGTTTCGAATAATAGCTTATACCAGGTGATAAAAAACGTATAGCACTTAAAGTAATTAATATATATGTAAAATACAGAGGATTTAATAGCAGTCGATCACGAACTAGACTGGTGGTAATATATGCCTGTTCCAGTCGACAGAACGTGTCAAGAGTGTAAAGGGAACTCAATATCTCCAAACATCTGTGCATTTTGCCGCTGTGAAAAATTCACAAAGAGGTTAACGGACAAAAGAGGATTAATAGATATACCGTTTTGTATTATTTAAAAGAAGAGTACGAAAGAAGGAGAAGGCTGCAAAATAATGAGTAAATTTGTTTTACTTTTCTTTGGTATTCTTTTCAATGATTGTGTCCTAACTAATAGTCAACCAACGACGGCGACGACGACAAAGAAATATTATCCAGAAGAGCGCAGTTATAATTTTGTTTTAATTAATAATAGACGATATTATATTTTGAGAAATGTTGGTTTAAGAACATTTCAAGACACTGGTTATAATGTATGGTTTCACATACATTATGATTTAATAAAACCTGATGAAAATGTAAAGCCAAACGATAAAATATTTAATTTGGCTAATCAGCAAATAGGTCTAGTGGCTCACTTAAAAGACAGTGTATCAAACTTAACATATGTTCCTGTGAATATTAATGAACCTGCAGATATATATTGTAACTGGTATACTGCCAGATATTTTCGAAATAAAAATATTTATCTTGAATGTAAGCCTGTAGAACTAAAAGACATTTTTAGTGCACATTCCACTGTTTACAGCACTGGTCAGACAGAATTAGGAGACATTTTTAGTGTAAATTCTACTGTTTACAGTACATGTCAAATTATATATTTATTATAATAAGACCCTGTACGTTACACAAAATGGATTTTGAAAGAATACAATTTTTATGTCAAATATGTAATTGTTTAGTTGAAAAAAATATTAATAAACACTTAAAACATAGAGTAAAGTTATTAAAATTTTGTGATACTTGTTTAGTGAATTATGTATTTGGTGTAAATAGTATTAGGTCTATGATTTTAATGTCAAAATAGAACAGTACAAAAATATTGAAATTAAAATATAAAAAAACTACTATGGTTTATTTTATTTGTTTTTAGTTTTACTTAGTGGGTGTGATGTAAATTCACGTGATTTTTACTCACCAATAGAACAATAATAAAAAAAAAAGTGGTAGAGTTTTATTTATAAAAGAAAGAAGATTGAACTAGGCGTCAATAGTGTCTCGTAACTCGAACTATGGCAGGAGAAAATTCAATTTTGTGTCTTGATATCCAGGGATTTAATTGTACCTCTGGATTTATTCCAAAAGAACTAGCTGTGTATGATGGAACACGTTGTTCAAATTTTCTTTTCAAACCACCATATAACAAAAGCATGTTAAAAGGCCATGATTTAAAAACGATATCTTATCTCGAAAACTCATATCATGGTCTAATATGGGAGTCTGGTTTAGTAGACTTGAACGAAATAGCAAATGTCTTAGAACATGTGATGAAAAGATATGATGCCCCAAAAATATACGTCAAAGGAGATGAAAAGGTGAATTTTCTAAGAAAATTTATAAGTGCGGAAAAAATTTTTAAAATACCTCTGGAGAGTGAACCGAAGCTAAGCAAGTTTAAGAAAGTTCCCGAATGTCACTTTCACAACGATCCATATGGCACTACTTGGCATTGTGCATTATCAAACGCCAAGTTGTTATATAATTATAAATATTGTTTTTCTGTTTGAAGATAAATAAATTATTTGTAGAAAACATGTAAATAATATATAATAAATAAAACGTACATGAAACAAAATTATTTTATTAAGTCACTCTACATTATTTTTATCTATCCAACTATTATGCTTATCACTGAAACCTAACCATTTTACAAATACTCTATTGTTTTTACGTTTTAACACTTTTTCCACTAAATAAACGTCTGGATATTTAACTTTTTGCAATTGAAGTTCATAGAATCCTCCCTTGATGTCTTGTGTCTCTGCATCTTGAAGTAGGTATGTCACTGGATTTGTAAGTTGAACTTTTTTTACGCTAAAAATTTCTGTTGACCAATTTGGTTGGTATTGTTTATCAAAAACTCCTCTAAATTTGGAAATTCTTACATGGTCACCTATCTCGAATTTTGGTTTCGATGTCATTTTTCTAAACTGTGTTTAATAGCAGTTTTTCATGCTTTTTTGAAATTTCAGCCGGTTTTAAACCTGTAGTAGTGTGTACTCGATTATTATAGGAATAAACGATTTGTTTTAATATATCAAACCACTTGTATGATCCTTGAAGACTAAATTCTTTCCACATCATTCCTTTAAGGGTTCGATTTACACGTTCAACAATAGATGCTTTTTTCTCACTGTAAACTAAATAATGTTTGACATTATATTTTTTCATTAAAATCATCATTTCTTTTCCAGTAAATTCACCACCGGCGTCTGTACAGAGATGTATAGGTGTCTGTTCTTTGAATACATTTTCCATCGCTTTAGATACCTCTTTGACAGTTTTTGTTTTCAACGGATAAGCCCAAACGTATTTAGAAAAACAGTTAATTACGACGAGTATATATTTGTATCCTTTGTTTTCTTGTACGTATTCTTTCATATCAACCAAATCAGCTTGCATCAAGTCCAATAGAGATTTGATAATAACCTTTCTTCTTTTAAAATTTACTCTTGATGGTTTATGGAGTTCTTCAACAATATCTTTTTTTACTTTGGTTACAAATTTAGACATATTTTTATTCTATTATATTGGCTTCTCGTAATTCTTTAATAATGGCATTAATCTCGTTAACGTGATTTGTATTACCAGCAGCCTAAGACGCAACTAGTAGCTCCAATCTCTCAACCAATTCATTAGGATCATCCCAAAAAACGTAATCAATAGGATTGTTTGAAAGTCTCATAGACATTCCCTCACCCTGTTTCAAAACATCATCATCAGTTGGACTGGTATAATTACTCTCAGTTTTATTTATTATTGGTTCAATAAATTTTCTAAATTTCTTATTTTTACTTGATTTTACATTTTTGATAGCATTTGTTTTAAATAATATGTGAGTATAGTTTTTTGCGTCATCATTTGTATAGATGATGGGAACATTCTAATTAAATAACAAGCCATATAATCCATTAGTGCCTTTATATTTTTTTTCCTGCAATTATCAAATCAGCTCCATCGAAATCTATCGTTTTCTTACCGATAGAAAACCGTTCGATATCCTTATCAAACTTTACTTGGAATTTTTCATCAGAATTACTACTATTTGGATCCTTTACAAACTTTTTGATGTACTTTAAAGGTAAACTATGATATTGATCAGAATAATCGGAAAATGATTTTTCTCTTATAGTTTGATTTAGTGCTTTTTCATATTCCCTTTGTTTCCTAATTTCCTCTTCTTCGATTTCATCCTGCACGTTTTTTATTATTAATTTTCTAAGATTATATGGTTTCCGTGATGTCGACGACGATGATTTTGTTGTGGAAGAAAATAATTTTCTTTTCATTTTTGGTGCAGTTTGATATGCATGTGTGATTTTGTTTCCTGTAGGAGTATCCTTAAACTCTAATGAAATAGAAGTGGAGGGTATAGGTTCCGATTTTACTGACTCGTTTTCCTCTTCACTATTATGGTCCCCAAAAAGTTTCTCCTCGTCATCTTTATCATCATCATCATCATAGTTATCGTCATCAGAAAATTGTTCCCTTCTTTTAAGTTCCGATATCAAACTTTCAGGAGTGTGCTTCTTTGATCCAATTTGTTCTCAATCACCTCCAAATGTTTTGTTATAGGCTGAAATACATTCTCGTGGGCTATTTGTCCATGTTTTAAGATATCTAGTTTATTCTTTATATCTTTTCTTTTTGAAATTATTTTTTTCTTAACTGATTGATGTTTAGTTTTTTCCTTTTTATTTTTCGTGGTACGAGCAGGAGCCATGATGATAATGATGATGAACTTTCAACGTTCAACTATGTAATAATTTATATACTACAGATATATATATATATATATATATATATATATATATATATATATATATATATATATATATTTATCAAAACATAACCGATATCGACCTTCATCAATTTTATTATCCTTAAATATAGATAGAAAACCAAATGGTTCTTTCCAACAGAATGAACATATGGTTTTAAAGCTGTCAAATGACATATCAGTACCAATATGATCAGAGTATACATGATGTAAATTTAAGTCATCCTGTTTAAATAATATTAAGACGTTAGCATTGTCTCTTATCAAATGTTTGGGTATTTTTGCATATGTTTGACACAAGTAAAAACAGTCTATATTATTGTGACGTCCCATACTAAAATATTCTCTGATAACATCCTGTTTATCACACGCGACGTCATCAAATATGAAAATTGAATTTGCTTTAGCGTCAGATGGAGATAATATTTGTTCACTATTATCGAATGCATAGTAACCGATTCCTTTTATTGGTTTTAATAATTTCTCTAAATACATATATTTAGGTTGATACAGAGACTTTGAATAGACGTAGACATTTTCAAATTTCAATCCATTGGGATGTTCAAGAAGGCTTAGCATGATATTGGTTTTTCCACAGTTTGAAGGTCCTGATATGATGCATCGTACAGTAGATGGTAATAATATACTGTGTTTAATATTTTTGTTTTTTTTTTCACATCATGATTATTTACTGTTAAAGATGTTCTTTGTTTCACAATTTTGATATGTTTCTTCTTTTTCTCCTCCATGTTAAATATCCGATGTAAAACTAATTATAAAGCCATAATACGCTGTTATTTATATTCAGTCTTTATTTACTTCTTTTAAAATGAGGTATTATTCGATTGATCGACAACAACAACGAACGATTAATGGGGAAGGTTTGTTAAACTCAATGATAAACAAACTTCCATTTGAATAACATCTTCCAGGGTATAACTATTGTGGTCCAGGAACTAAATTAGAGAAACGTTTACGACGTGGTGATAAAGGAATTAACCCGTTAGATGAAGCATGTAAAAATCATGATATTGCCTATTCACAATATCAAAACATATCAGATCGTAATGCGGCAGATAAAATTTTACTTAAACACGCTTTAAGCAGAATAAATTCATCGAATGCATCCTGGAAAGAAAAATTAGCCGCTGCAGGTATTTCAGCTGCAATGCAAACTAAAATAAAGCTAGGTATGGGTACTAGCAGTGGGGATATAAGTTTGAGTAATAACCCCAATTTAAATCAGTCATACAATAGAATCCATGGTAACAAGTATCTTAAAACAATAATGGAACACAGTGTGAAGGCTATGCGTGATTATGTGAAAAAGATGGAGATTTTGCTAAACAAACTCGAAAAAGTAAAAGGTCAAACTGGAAAGGTGTATCGAAAACAAGTAAAAAAGGGAACAAAAATTAAACAACAAAAATACGATAATTATCATGAGAAGAAAATAAAGGAAAAAATGAAATACCCTTCTAATTTTATTGAGAATGATGATGAGAAACGAAAGAACTTAGAGAACGAGATTGAACAAGATTTGCAACAACAACAACAACAACATCAAAATAGGGCACTCAAACGAAAGATAGATAACTCTGATGATGATATAATGGATAGGAAAAAATTAAAATTTGAAATAAAATCGGCAAACTTATCCAATAAGCGGAAATTAAACGATGACGACGATGATAATTTTCATGAGGAATTTGCTAGTGGCCCATTGAAAAAAAAAGTTAAAAAATAGTATATATTTTCATTTATCTGGCTTCAACGTTTAGTGTATTAAAAACTTTTCCAACAGAAAGTAGTAAACATGGCAGCAATTAAAAAAAGTAAACCTCGGAAGCAGAAAAGCAAAAAGGCAAAAAGACCAAAAGTTAGCGGGAAAAAAAGAAGCAGTACAAAATTAAAAAGTTTTCAATCAGTTATGAAAAAGATTAAAGGTACTATTTTAAATCAAAAACCATCCAATATTTACGATGCTGTTAAGATAGCTATGAAAGCAGTTAATAATACCAAAATCAGACGGCCAAGAATAATTAAAATTCCAAAAACTGGAGGTTTTCTTCCTTTGATCCCTATTTTTGCGGGACTGAGTGCATTAGGTGCGTTAAGTGGAGGAGCTGCCGGCATCGCAAAGGCCGTATCTGATGCTCGTGCTGCCAAACAACAATTGCAAGAAAGCGAACGCCACAACAAGACGATGGAATCCATTGCATTGGGAAAAGGTCTCTTTTTAAAACCATACAAAACAGGTTTAGGCCTTTTTTTAGGAAATCATCTCAGGAAAAAAAATACCGATAATCTTACCTAACCGTGCCTTAAGTAACTTTGATATTGAAAAGTATACTAAACTACTCAAAATACCCTATTTTCGAGGAGTGTTTATGAAGGATCGATTACCGAAGAAAATTTACCAAAACGAATCTGGTATTATCAATTTAGACAATTTTTCTGGACCGGGAACTCATTGGACTGCTTATTGGAAACATAGAAATAATGTTTATTATTTTGATAGTTTTGGAAATTTAAAACCTCCTCTGGAAGTGTGTAAATATTATAACTCTAATGGTATTTGTAACATATTTTATAATCATCGTTGTTACCAACCTTATGACTCGTTTATATGTGGTCACTTATGTCTGAAATTTTTGTATCATTCTGTAGATTTAGAATAAATACCAATATAACTATAGTTTTTGTTTTATTTAATGTAAATACTTTGATCCGAAAAGTAGTTAAACATGTCTTATACGTTTACCTTATCGGGAACGGAGTCTGTATCAAAATTTATCCACCCATTGTTTTGAATAAAAACGAAAATTATGTTTTGGGTTTAATAAATTTTGAAAGTTACAACTCAATTCCTAACATTGATAGTAGCAATAACAATTTTCATTGTGGAGATGAGCACGTTGTTATACCTGAAGGATCCTACGAAATTAGCGATATTCAAAAATATTTGACGACGTATCTGAGATTTCATTCAAAAGAAAAGGATCCAATCACCCTTCGTTTGGAAGCGAACCATAACACTTTACAGTGTGAAATCAAATGTAACCGTAAAATTGATTTCAGCAAAGAAAATTCAATTGGCAGTTTACTGGGATTCGGTAGCAAGCAACTCGAGCCCAATAAAAGACACATTTCCGATAATCCTGTAAATATATTTAAAGTGAATTCAGTATGTATAGAATGTAATCTAGTGACAAATTCCTATAATAATGGAGATTTAGATCATATTATCTATTTGTTTTATCCAATAGTTCCACCAGGTTTCAAAATAGTCGAGAAGCCATCGAATGTTATTTATCTACCAATCAGCACACGATATATCGATGAGATAATCCTTAAAATAACTGATCAGGATAAGAAATTAGTCAATTTCAGAAACGAGCTAGTAACGATAAGGTTACATTTGAAGCGAATTGTTTAAAATGGTTTTTCTGTATAATCATAATTCTTTAAATATACCAAAGGACTCGTTTGAAAATTGTCATAAAACCCAATTAGATGAACAGACAACTATTAGTTCCACCAGAACGTTTAAGGAGTTAACATCTAAAAACAAACGTGTACTACTCTCACTGGGATTCAGTTTACAGAAGGAGGAGAAGAAGAAAAAGAAAAATCAAAATTAAAAATTGGAAAATTACAAAGATTTTGGTGTAGTTTTAAATTACGGATTACTACAAGTTTGGAAAGAATTTTTATTATATTAGTTTGCAAGTGTAGATATAGGCACAAAGACAATGAGTTATAACATGTTAAAAGTGCGAGAAAATGTGCTAAATGATGACTCAATCATAAATTATCAATACCATACACATCAACCTTATTCCTCAACAACTCTAAACAATAACGATGAAATTAGAATACCAATACAAACACAAGATTTATACACATTACCGAGTCAAAGCTTTTTATACATTGAAGGAAAGTTGCTTAAAAACGATAATACCTATAGTGATAATGTAACTTTTATCAATAACGGAATTGTTCATTTGTTTGATGAAATTCGCTATGATCTAGGCGCAGTGGTTATCGATCGGGTTCGAAATCCCGGCATAACCACAACAATGAAAGGTTACGTATCATTTTCGAAAGCTGAATATTTTGCACTTCAGAATGCTGGATGGGATTGTGAAGACAATTCAAAAATTTTGGATGGTAACGGTAGTTTTAATGTTTGTATTCCGCTAAAAATGTTGATGGGTTTTACGGAGGATTTTCATAAGATAATCATGAATATTCGTCAAGAATTAATATTAATTCGAAGCAATTCTGATACAGAGGGAATCATTCAAAAAAATGACAAAAAGGAAACCTATAAAGTTACACTGAGTAAGATATTGTGGAAAATGCCTCATGTTACCGTTAGTGATACTCAAAAATTACGTTTACTTAAACAATTTGAAAGTAACAGGGAATTAACGATTGCTTTCAGAAGTTGGGAACTACATGAATACCCACAACTGCAGCAAAGCAAAAACCACACATGGGCAGTGAAATTATCAAATCAATTGGAGAAGCCTCGTTTTATCATCATTGGTTTTCAAACTGGTGTGAAAAATAATATTGCGAAAAATGCGAGTCATTTTCAGCATTGCAGTTTATTAAATTTGAAGGTGTATTTGAACTCTGATATGTTTCCATACGATAATCTAAATTTGGACTTTGATAACAATAAATATGCGCTTGCGTATGAAATGTATCAACAATTTCAAAAATCCTATTATAAAAATCAGAGTGATCCGTGTTATGACCCAACAACATACAAGACTAAAGCAGCATTAATTGTTGTTGACTGTTCACGTCAAGGTGAAGACATCCTAAAAGGTGGAGCTGTTGATATTCGCATTGAATTCGAAACAACTAAAACAATAACAAACAATACCTCAGCATTCTGTTTGATTCTACACGATCGTTTAGTCAAATACAATCCTTTAACCAGTACAGTTTTAACTTTTTTTATATATTAAATTTCAAAGTGTCAAAAGTAAAACGTCAGTCATCGATTGTTCGAGGTAAAAGGTGGAGTAGTCTCAGCAGCAGCAGTATAGTGAACGTTTTGAAAAGAGTCATGTTTGTACTAGATATACAAGGATTTCAATATGGCAGCTCAACTTTTTTATGCAAGGAAATTGCAATTCTTAATACCTCAAATAAAAATTATAAACATGCTTCAGTTAAACTTCCTTTTGAATTGGACTTTTGCAAAGACCAAATTAGAAATCACATGAAATGGTTAACCAACAACGTACATGGCTTGGAATGGTCAAACGATGCTTTTGAAAATTTGGAATATGAAAATTTGACTGAGTTTATAAAAGATTTTATTAATGAAGAAAATGGATATGACACTGTGGACTCTTGAAATAACGACTTGGAAAACGTATTCAATTTATATCATTGGAATTCATTTAAATGTAGAAATTGTAATGAAGATTGAAATAAAAAACTAAAATATTATGTAAATTGTATTTATTCAAATCGTTATCCTACTTTTAGACATGTTATTTTTTTCAGACATATCATTGCTAAGGTGTCTACATTCAATCCATTTTCAAGGCGTCTTTCTATATATTTATCACGACGATTAAGATTTCTTGGAATACAATTTTCAATTTTCTTCATTTGATTCATTTGAATTGTATGTAACGAATTATTTTGCCTAAATAAAGCAGTTTTACATATATCTAAATCAAAATTAGTTATCGTATGTATAATTAGTTCTTCAAAAGTTAAATGGTTAGAGTTTTCTTTCAAAAATATCAATTGTAATAAAAAACCTTTTTTGACGACAACATTTCGTAAGAAAAATTTTATTGAGTAATTATTTACAGTTGTTATACTTTGTACACTTCTATAACCATTTTCCTTAAGTTTCTCTATCAGTATATTTAAAATCAATAAACATACCGCTTCACATACAGGACTAAGTTCAATAAACATGTCAATATCTCCGTAAGTTTTGGTTCGACCTACTAAATAACTAGGATAACCACCGGCTACAAAGGATCTACATGGACAAGATTTTTAGTAATAGGTTAATGATTTTTACCTCATCCAGAACCTCAGCAACAATCACATCATGTAATGATTTTGAAGTCCAACACTTTTTTAAGCTTAGGTAATTATAACCTTCTATCAAAGTTAGTTGATTTTTCTGTAATAAAAGAATAAATATACTATTCTAACTATATTTAAATCTGAAAAAAGAACACTAAAATTACTAAAATTAATTTACATTTGTTTGTTCTTGTTGTTGTTGTTGCTCTTCATCCTCGCTGGAGGAATAGACCTCCTCCACAGTCAACTTTTGCCGTTTCGACGACGACGACAACGACAACGACGACGACGATGATGTTGATGGTAGTGTTCGTCGTTGCTGCTCACTAACAGTTGTTTCCACATCCTCGTCCACAAGATTTAATTTGAACCGTTTTACCACTCTTTCGAGTATCCTAAATTCCTCATCATTATTGATTTTTGTCCGTAGATAGCGTACGGGGAGATTTCCAAATTTTCGTTTCAAGGTTTCTCTCCGGGGACTATAAGTAAGGTGTATATACCTTATCATCCCTTTCGAGAATCCTATCAACACCATATCTGAAAGGAAAAAAAACTTCTCTAAATACAGGTTTTATAACACCTCATAGGAATCATTTTTATATATTCAGTATTTTTGCAAAAATAAAAAATATTGCTTCACTGAAAAGCTTTCAAAATTAAAAAAAAAAATGTAAATGTAGATCGAGAAAAAAATTATAGGCATGGCAGGCTACGCAACTACTGGACCATCAATGTTATATAAATTTATGGAATATATAAAATAAGCTACAGCACCTAGCTAAACAAATTCTTGCACAAAATGTAATAAAAGGAGCTGTTGTTGTAATAAATGGTACGTTCACTAACATTTTAACAAAAAAAAATTTAACAAATACTTACTGAAAAAGCTGTTTCATAACAATCAAGACGTGACGCACAGGAAAGTTTATTTTATCTTCAGAAAATACGACAAGTGTACTGGGTACTGTTGCCATCTTGAATATTTTCGTTTGGCTGTTTCCAAAAAACGGATAGACAGAGAACTGACACCAAACGCAAACTCTGGATGAGTATAAATACAAATTTATCATTGAAAAAAATAACAATTTTGACGTAGACGACGATAAAAGTATTCATTAATTTCAAAGGAAATTTTCAACAAAATTTGCTGCGTTACATATTATAACACCACGTCCACAGTAAATGTTTCTTTATCTTTTATCATAATTACTAGCAAAAACAGAAAATTTCCTAATATTTTGCAACGTGACTTATATTCGATAACGAATACGGTACGTCGTGCAACGTGACTTGTATTTGATAACGGAAAATAAAAATGCAAAATGTTTTTGGTGCAACGTGACTTATCTTCTGGAAAATTTTACATATACATGATTATACCATGCTACTTTGCGTGTGTGTGTGTTGTCAATAGAAATGACGCGAATGATTGATAAGAGTTTTGTATATAAATTATCATGCACACACCGAACTTATTCACACTGCAGTCTTTGTAGTCCTTCTTGCCACTACACTAAAAGAAAACAAAAACCAAAATGTCGTCCAGCAGCAACAAAGTCCTAGATTAATTTTCAAGTGAGGCGGTCCAGAAAACTGAAATGGTAAGTAGATTACTTAAAACAAAAGAAGATTACCAAATACATATTCGTTATCTAAAAAAATCAATTGCCATTATTAAAAAATGTTTAAAAAATAGTTCATGTGTTTCTAGTTATAGTAGAGTGGAAAGTAATTCGTCAATTTTAAAAAACTTTTTATTGCGTTTTAAATTGCATTTAAAAAATAACAAGGGTCTATTAAAAAGAAAATTAGTTTGGGAAGATGTTGATTCTTGTTTTAAAGGGAGAATAAAAACGGGAATTATTAACAATTTAAAGATGAAAGAACCAAGAGAGTTTTTAAATAGTGCTTTTCGTATTTTTTCAAACAGGATTAAAACTGAACTTAAAAATTCTATGATTAAAGTAAATGTTGTGTTTTCAGGTTTATTTATAAAACCTCAAAATTTAGAAAAATCCGCTAAACATTTTACAACGAAAAATTCACTAATTGAACCATCTACGAATCTGACTGAATGGTATAAGATACACGTTACTGATAAGATTTTGGTTCAACTTGAAGAATTTCAAGAAAGAGACAGTGGTTGGGCCTTGTGTGAAATTTGGTACTTGAAAGTAAATATTAATTCTTTTAATATGTGCAATTGCCTGAATTCATAAAAAAAACTAAAAGTGTTATCAATATTAAAAATAAAGATGTTTATTGTTTTTTGTGGGCTATCATGTGGGCTGTACGTGGGCCCAGAAAAGGCAAAAACGTTTCACGCACGTCATCTTATGATCATTTCAGTCACTATTTGAAATATGACGGAATTCAATTTCCAATTGCTCTAAAAGATATTTCCAAGTTTGAAAGAATGAACAACTTAGCTATTAATGTTTTTTGTTTAAGAAAGAGAGAAATTTTACCCTTATTATTAAGCAAAATAGAATATTTTACAGATACAGTTAATTTACTTATACTACCTTGTAATAACGTTGAATTAGAAAACACACAATATTTTCTCGAACCTGCAAACACAACATTTCATTTTGCATGCATAAAAAAATTAAGTGGTTTATTGAATACCCAAATGGGTAATAGAAAACATAAAAAATGGTTTTGCGAGCGTTGTCTCAATCATTTTAAAACTGAACCCATTTTGAAAAAACATTCCAAAGATTGCCAATTATTGAATAAATGTAAAATTACATTGCCAAAAAAAAATGAAAAAATTTTAACTTTTAAAAATTTCTCAAATAAATTATTGGTTCCTTTTGCAATTTACGCAGATTTACAGAGCATGCTTGTCAAGTATGAAGACAAGCAATGCACTAAGAAATCAAAAAAATATCAAAAACATGAACCATTTAGTATTTCATATTTTCTAAAATGTTCTTATGATGATTCGCTATCGGAATTTCATTCATATACTGGAGAAAAGTGTCAAGAATGGTTTGTCAGGGAACTTGATAAAATTGCTTATAAAATTAATTCAATATATTCAAACCCACAATCTATGATACCTCTAAGTAAACAAGAAAATGAGGCTTATTGTCAAGCAAAAACATGTCATTTTTGTAATGAACCTTTTTTAGGGGCTAACTATAAAGTAAGAGACCATTGTCATTTAACGGGGTTATTCCGAGGAGCTGCACATAAATCATGTAATTTAAAATTTTCAGATAAAAAAAAACTGTGCCTGTAATATTTCATAATCTATCAGGATACGATAGTCACTTCTTAATCAAGGCCCTTTCTACAGAAGTGAAAGGTATAATTAGTTTGCTTCCACTTAATAAAGAAAAATACATATCTTTTACCAAGTACATTGAAAATTCAGATATCAGCTTTAGATTTATCGATTCATTTCGTTTTATGGCCAGTTCCTTGGAAAACTAGCATCCTATTTAGAGGATCACCAAAAAACTGTTACAAGATACTACTATCCGGATGATGTTAAATTTAAACTAGTGACCAGGAAGGGGGTATTTCCTTACGAATATCTAGACTCTTGGGAAAAACTGCAAGATAACAGTTTACCTCCAATACAGCTATTTTATAGTTCTATTTCTAATTAATTAAACATATCAACCGAAGAGTATCAACATGCTTTTACGGTGTGGGATACGTTTAAAATTAAAAGGCTTCAAGAATATGCTGAATTGTATCTTAAAACCGATGTCCTACTTTTAGTTGATGTCTTTGAAAACTTTCGCAAAGTCTGTTTGGAAACATATCAATTGGACCCTCTACATTATTATACAGCACCAGGATTAGCATTTGATAGCATGAAAAAAATTAGTGAAGTAAAATTGGACTTCTTAACAGATATTGATATGGTCATGTTTATTGAAAAGGGTATAAGAGGGGGAATTTCACAATGCTCAAATAAATACGCTAAGGCTAATAATGAATATATGGGGGCAGAATATAACCCTGACAAACCATCTAGCTATCTCATGTATTTCGATGTTGTAAATTTATATGGTGCTGCTATGAGTTATCCTCTGCCTACTGGAGACTTTCAGTGGGTTGAAGATATCTATCAGGAAACAAATATTTTAGATGTAGCCGATAATAGTGGATATGGGTATATTTTTGAAGTGGACCTTTATTATCCAAAAAAGTTATTTGAAACACATAAGGATTTACCACTCTGTCCTGAACATTTAGTACCACCAACTTCAGCTACTTCACTTCCCAAACTATTAACCACTCTTTATGATAAGAAACGTTACGTTATTCATCACAAAAATTTGCAGCTAGTCACCAAATTGGGTCTTAAAATTGGAAAAATTCATAGGTGTTTAAAATTTAAACAATCTCCATGGCTAAAAAAATATATAGACCTAAATACTACTCTCAGAATAAACAGTAAAAACGAGTTTGAAAAAAATTTCTTTAAATTGATGAATAACGCACCATATGGAAAAACAATTGAAAATGTACGCAAATATCGTGATATAAAATTAGTTTCGAAATGGTCAGGCAGATATGGTGCAAATTATTACATTTCACAACCTAATATTCACAGTTGTGAAATTTTTACAGAAGGTCTAGTCTTAATCGAAATGAACCGATTAAAAATAAAATTTAATAAACCAATTTACATCGGTATGTCTATTTTGGATATTTCAAAAACGATAATATACGATTTTCATTACAATTTTATTATACCGAAATTCCAGTCTAATGCTAAATTAATGTACAATGACACTGACAGTCTTATTTATCTATTTTCAAATTATAATATTTATGACTGCATTAGGGAAAATATACACATGTTTGATACGTCAGATTACCCTAAAGACAACGTATACAATAGTCAACAAAAAAATAAAAAAGTTTATGGGCTAATGAAGGATGAATGTTGTGGTCAGGTTATGACTGAATTCATCGGCTTGCGTTCTAAAATGTATTGTTTTAAAACTTTTAGTGATAAAGACAGCGCTGCAAACAAAGAAAAAATTGTTAAAAAAGCTAAGGGTATTCAATCTTCAGCATTGAAACAAATTTCTTTTCATGATTATTATCAGTGTCTTTTTAACAATACTACCATCGATGTTGCGCAAAATTTAATTAGATCCAAAAAGCATAACGTATTTACTATTAATCAAATTAAAACCGCTTTGAGTCCTTTTGACGACAAGCGAATAGTTAACTACAGGAACTATTATCAACAGTTAAATACAGACACTCTACCGTGGAGATATAACAATGTTTAGTTTCATTTATTCTTCTTTTGTTACGGGTAATCTACTATATTCAAAAATTACGTCTCATCCAGTTAAGAGGTAAATAGTTATTTTAAATATAAATGCAATATTTAAATTGAAAATATTATCTCAGACCACGACTGATATCAAATATTTGGAGGCAAATGATCGCAAAAGATTTCACAACTTAACCCCTGTCAAATATACTCCCGCTGCTACTACAAGACAGAATAAACAGATTAAATTAGATGTCGGATCACAACGAAAACACGAACCATTAGCTACAATTTACTGTCACCTCTGTAAGCTACATTTCTGCTTTTGTCAGGAATCAATTCGCATTCACAGAGCACAGTCATTTGTTGGAACGACGTCGGAACTTGACTTGTACTGCAAGGAATCAATACCCCAGTCATAGAATTGGTTTTTTTTGTTATAGCCACATCATAGCTGTCCCATTCCCACCAAACAACAGTTTTTGGATACCAAAAGTAACCTCGTGACAAACGAAATGGACAAATGTTTTCATCTGTATCAAGCACAGCCACAAGATGATTGGGGATGGCGACAGATGGATGAAGATTATTTCTATGCTAACATCAGTGACAACTCGACTCAAAATTACTGGACCCGAATTAAAATGGAAACTTCGTACAATATTGCACAATTTGCTTTTTACGAAAGAAAGAAAAGAAAATTTCAAGAATAGAGTATTTATTAATATTGTTTTAATAAACATTATTTGAAAGGATTGACTTTTTTTATATTTCTATCTGAAAATTTAAATAAATCCAAATTATTTCAAAGTTGAGTTTTATTCCATTATCTTAATAGAAAATTAGACCAGACTCGAACTCTTGTGGCTCGAACACATTAATTTTAAATAGTTGAAAACAAATCTCGTTATATTAATTATTTTAAGCGCTATACGTTTTTTATCGTTTATTATTCGAAATAAATATTTAACTTATCTATAAAACAACTTTTTATTGCTCATCTCAATACTACACAAACATCTCCTTATCTACATCCTCGACCTTTTCTTATCTGCGAACCTGACCTCTAGTCTTACGTCGAACATATTAATTTTAATTACCAGAAAAAAAATTCTCGGTACTCGACCTTTTCTTATCTGCGAACCTGACCTCTAGTCTTACGTCCAACATAAACAGAAAAAAATTCTCGGAATTCGGCGAGGCTCGGCTCGGCTCTTGTGATGACGCGAGGCTCGCCTAAGCTCGCTTCTTTAATTTTTTTTTTTTTCAAAAATAACACCTACCTGTGCAAACTAGGTGTCACGCTTAAGACAGGTGCACAAAAGTGACAGGTAAACACTTCTTGCAGGCAGGTGAGCCGAAGAGCTCCTGGGACCGATCGGTGGTCAAGATGCCATCGAGGTGCCCAGGACCGCCCCTGCTATACTACTTCAGGTACGTATTGCGAACGACTGCGCGTCCAAGCGGTATTACGAAGCGTGTTAAACGTGTATTTTATTATTATTAGGTAGGCAACTAGAGCAAATTACTTGGAAATTTAGTGACCCTATGAATAAGACATTTTAGGTAGTCCTTTATTGTCACCTAAAAATATACCTATTTGGATCTACCTGGAAATCCCCATAAATTATATCCTATAAGATAGTTTTACGTCTACCGACCGGGCTGTCATAAGCTTTGGTTAATAGGAAAAATATCCAAATATACACGAAAATGCGGGTTTTTTTCAGAAACTGTACGTACATTGGAGTCCAAATTGTCTAAGAAGAAGCCGTTGACATCTGAGCGATATGTGCGCGACATTTGTCTCTGTCTACCGTTAAGCTAGGAACGCTGAACTGCAGTCACTAAAGCGGCAAAGAACGGCGATTGCTAGGCGATCGGATTCTGATACTGCCATAATCAAATTTCTGCTGTATATTAGTTCCTGCTGCGTTCATTTTTTTCTACTTTATATATATATATATATATATATATATATATATATATATATATATTTATATACATATATATATATGACATTTTCTTTCTTTCTCGCATCTGAATAGAGACTGAAGTGTTGGTGACTGCAACACCTCCTTAAACTAAGCTAAACCGACAAACTGTCAAAACCAATGTAAAATTCTGAAAGTTTTAAGTACTTTCACCTCACAAACGTTGAATTACTAAAGTAGTTTTTATAATTTGATGAATGATAGTATCAGAATCCGATCGCCTAACAACCGCCGTTCTTTGCCGTTTTCATGACTGCAGTTTAGGGTAATAGGGAGTTATAATGGATCTGGATTATCGGACACACCGTGCAATTTATTTTACATAAAAGTAAAAAAACGATTGCAGCACTGATAAAGCATTCCTAGCTTAACGGTAGACAGAGACAAATAATGTCCCGCATATATCGCTCAGATGTCAACGGCTTCTTCTTAAACAATTTTAGAAGAAAATTCTGAAAAAACTCGCATTTTTGTGTATATTTGGATATTTTTCCTATTAACCAAAGCTTATGACAGCTCGATCGGTGGATGTAAAACTATCTTATAGGATATAATTTATGGGGATTTCCTGGTAGATCCAAATAGGTATATTTTTAGGTGACAATAAAGGACTACCTAAAATGTCTTATTCATAGGGTCACTAAATTTCCAAGTAATTTGCTCTAGTTGCCGGCCTAATAATAATAAAAAACACGTTTAACCCGCTTCGTAATACCGCTTGGACGCGCAGTCGTTCGCAATACGTACCTGACTCCTGGGAGCATATATGTTCTAAGAAACATTAATTGGTTGTCGACGGCGCACTTACGGACAAATCGCGAATTTAGGTGGCCATAATTCGATATTTAAAGTTATAATTATTTTCACACAATTTTGTCAAAATCGCCTAAATAAAATTTAGAAATTAAATATAGTTTTTGCCATTGACTTCGCATGTTTGTGAGAATTAAAAAAATGCAATCGAATAATAGGTATATGTATTAGGTAAACAAATTTTATTTTTCACAATATATAAATTAATCGTGTTTATGAATACATAAAGGTTGCAGTTAAAAAGGCATTTTAATTACTGTCCGATTGTTCATCATCACTATCATTATCGATATTATCATCGACCTTATCTTCATCATCACCTCTACGGATTGGTTCCATAATTGCGATAAAGTCTGGCGTTTTTAACATGCTTATTACTGCTTTATTAAAAGTCATTTTAGTTTTTCTGGTTTTCTTTCTAGATGATGATATCACGGGATCAGAGGCTATTAACATCCAATTAAATACCTCCGAATTAGTTGCAAGCCTTGAGGTTTTCCTTGAGTGAAACTGTCGGAGAATTTTATAACTTTTATGTCCAGCTCCAATAGCATCTTCTGAAAGTTGACCAGGAGATACAGGTAGTGATTGAATGATGTCAGAGGCATGTATCAACAACTTGTGCACGCTGGCGCTCATTCTGTACCAGCTGTAAAGAAAGATAGCTCTCTTAGCAGTTTCTATTCAGTACTTTTTGAAAGTCTGTTCATTTACATAGTGACCACATGAAATTACTCTAAGTATGTTCCCAAAGCATTCTATTAGTTCTTTGCCAACTCCAGTAATCTGGGCGACTAAAACCGGATTTTTGAAAAAAAAATACAGGTACTTCGAGGGGTACAATGGTACATAAAATTATATTTGAATCTGCATACTGCGAATTGCTTGTAAAATTCTGTTTATATATGCTATGCCCGCCACTGCCGTCTAGTCCCCACTTATAAAAAATATTAAGGGCATTGAATCTGGAATATTTTGCGAGATTACCTCTGACTGTACTTCTGCTAGCCGCTGAACAGTCAAATCAAGTAAGTCTTGCACTGGTACATCTGCCCCATTTTCTGAAACTTGAACATTTGGTGGATAACATCTTAACTTGGCACTGGTAATAACATGATAAGAAGGATAAATATCAGCACCTCTTTTCTTAGCTGCAAGTCTCATATATATGTATCCCTCCTTAGTTAGGTTCAAGTCTATCATAAGACCTAAGACTTCGTTAGGACTATATGATGTTACTCTATCAAAGGAAGATCAATCATGAATTGCCTTCATTTTTTTAATCGCTTTGGAGTGCTGTTTAAGGCAAGTTTTACAACCTGCGCTGCTGTTCTTTTGCCTGCTTTTATTAGACTTGATGACTGTCGTCGAAGAACTTCTTTGGCCTTCCTGGCTTCTTGGAAAAACCGAATTGCGTAGACTTTATTGGATGTTGTAGTAAAACGTCTATACACAGTTTTAGCTCTGTATCTAGCCATGCCTTATTTTTTTCACAAAATCTCTCGTACATGTATTTACATTCACGCCACTTAGATAATAGTTTCGTAACAAACACCTTCACAACGTTTTTAACTGTGTAGGAACACTTTCAGATATTTCACTTATGGTGAACTTGTCCATTATGTACTTTATTAATTGTTTATTACAGTTTGTTGACGATAATTTAAACAACTGGTTATTTTTCAACACCAAAAATAGTTCGTTTCGTTTTATATTTACCTCGTGTATTCGTCGTGTAGCGGGTTCATTGGGACTACCTGGAAAAAATAATATGTAATCAGCAATGGGGGAGACATGGTGAGCTGTTTTTGGTCTCAAATTTATCGTTAAGGCATTAACTTTCATGTTATTAAAGAATAACAGTTGTACTTAATGGAACTTTTTTCGAAATCATTGCTATTTAAATTTGTATTGAATTTTTGAAACCAAAAGAGTGGTCTTATGAAAGGTATTTTATTTTTACAAATTTTATTTATATATATATTATTTTTAATTATTTAGAATATTAAAGTACATACCTGATGTTTAAATCTCCATAATGAAGGTTTTTGAAATTCAAATAACAGAACAATAAACAAACGTAATTATTCCGGTAAAATTTGAAACGCAAAGATGACTTCGTTTACAAGCCAACTTTGTTGCCTCCTACGATACGGTAATAAAAGAAATAATTCGGGATGATAAAGACTGACTATTGCATATCGTGATACGAGCATTAAATTATTTTTTGAGTATATTGCTAAAACTATTATTGGCAATCTAATATAGCTATTTGTCCGTATGTGCGGCGGGGGCCAAAGCTATAGATGTCAGAAAATGAATTAGCCGGTTATACTCACAGTTCACGTTATCGGTAATTTCAGTGAGAAAATTGTGCTCTGTGAATATTTGATTTAAAAATGCCAAATATACCAAAAACTCTTTTTCCTTTTTCAGAAAACAGCAAATAAGACGTTAAATTTTCTGTATTTTTGCATTTTTTTAATTAAGCAACTAGAGGGGAATTTTCGCTTTTTTTGCTACTCAATGTTAACAAAATAATGAACTTTTACGGTGTTATTCTTAAACAAACATCTGTAATTCGTTGTCGAAGTCCATGTAAAGAGCCAGGAGCAATTTTGTAATTCTTAGACTTATCCTCATAGAAAAAAATCGAGAAGCGGTCTGGCCACCGAGCTGGTTATTCCGCAAAACCTCGACGACCAATACATCATCATCGGCCGCTCATGTGGGTTTTGCGGAACATCATTAATAGGGGAGTAATTGTATTTTGCAGCGTATCTAGGTACCTAAAGCCATTTAGATTTTCTACCACAAAAATGGGACCTATGATATAATCCATCCCTTCCCAGACCTCTTTTTTTGGGTGAATTGTATGTATCCTTCCCGAAAAACATGGGGGTTTTCGTCACTCGAGTACCTATAGCTTTGAATATTAACTCTTCCATGTAAAATAGTGTAATATTCATTTTATATGGGTAAAATTTATGGCTTTTCAAAATTCTCTTCACAGAAGTACTCGAAACATTACATGCATCACACACATGCTACGTTGGCCGATGGTGATAACAACCATATCAGCTAAAACCTGGACTTTCACAATTTTTGACCTCCCAGATCTTTGAGCGTCATTCACCGTACCTGTTCCCGGGCTTTTGAAATTAGTTTTGTAAAAATTTGCTACATATTTGGTATTACGGGTAGCAATCATTAACTATACGAACAGCGACTTAGTAATTTCGATTAGCTTCGCCAAAGATAATAACCACATCAAATATATTTTCTAAAGAACCAACCATTTCAGACAATTTGGAGATAAAATTATTTTTTGTCAATCATAGATATATAGGATATATATATATATATATATATATATATATATATATATATATATATATATATATATATATATATATATATATATATATATATATATATATATATATATATACAGTGTGTATCAGCCAAATGGAATAAATTCGATAATAAATGACTGGGGGCGTGTTCGGAAAAACGCTTGGACCCGTCGACTGGTATTTTTAGTTGCTCATTTTCTCCAATAAAAATTTTTTATACAGGGTGTGTCCTGTAACAGTGGTCAATGCCAACTTTCTTATTTCAAATGCAACACCCCGGATATTATTTAATTTTTGGATTCTTTAGGAGATTCTAAACATATTTTATGTTCAATGTCCTATACCTATCTTCAACTATTTCGGCAATATTAAGTGTTTTCAAATTTATTTTTATTTTATTTATTTCGAGTTTATTATTATTCATGAAAGTGGCTCTGGTTACTGAACTATTTATTTGATTACAAAAATTCGCTACAACACACTCAATACTTATTTACCATTTAGGTCTTCATATTAAGAATGTAAGCAAAAACCATTTTAGCGTTCCTTTTTATTGATATGGAACAAAAAGAGCCAGTTTTGTTTACTTTTGTGTAAAATGCCTGGCCTTTCTCTTTGCAAGACAGTAGTTGTCAGTGTCAGTGTCATAGTCTTTTGAATTTCGTTAACTGCATAATACCTAATATCAGAAAAATGGTTCATTTAACAGAAATGCATAAAATAACAATTCTACAAATGATTGGTTATGGAGATAACACACGAACGCAAGTGGAAGTTGCTCGCTTATTTCATGAAAAATTTCCAAATTTGCCGCATATATCCCAAGGGACAATTAGTAAAATAGAAAAGCAGTTTCGCGAGCTTGGACATGTGAGGCAGATAAAAAAAGCAGCTGCCAATTCAATAAATGATGATACTAAATTGGATATTATGCTTGAGTTTGAGGAAAACCCACATATTTCTAGTCGACAAGCCGCCGCAATGTTCGATATTAGCCATTCGTCGATTATTCGAACATTAAAAGAAAATAAAATGCATCCCTATAAAGTGATACCAACTCAGGAGCTCATGGAAGACGATTATGATAGGAGAACTTATTTTTGTGAACAAATGATGGCTATGTTAGATAACAATGTTATTCAATTAGAACATGTTTTGTTTTCGGATGAGTGCACCTTTACACTTCACGGTCATGTAAATCGTCAAAATTGCCGCTATTGGTCTAGGGAAAATCCTCATTGGATCAGCGAAGAACATACTCAATATCCTGAAAAGGTTAATGTTTGGGCAGGAATTGTTAGGGATCATATCATAGGCCCCTTTTTCATTGACGGCAATTTGAATGGCGATAATTATTTAGCACTGCTCCAAAATAATGTCGTGCCAACTTTGACAAATTTGTATCCGGATCCAGCAAACCCACAAGTTCCAGCGAATATGATATGGTTTCAGCAAGATGGAGCACCGCCCCATTACCAAATTAATGTCCGGCAGTACCTCAACGGAATATTTCCAAATCGGTGGATAGGGAGACGAGGATCGATAGAATGGCCAGCGCGATCCCCTGATCTGACGCCATTAGACTTTTTCTTATGGGGACATATTAAAAATGTTGTATACAAAACTAAACCCCTCGACTTAGCTGACTTAAGAAGACGAATAACGCTTGCGATTAGATCGGTCACGCCTGAGATGCTAAATAACGTTAGAAGAAATTTCTATTTAAGATTAGGAATTTGCCAAGACGTTCGCGGCGAGCATATTCAACAGTTCCTAAATTAACTTTTTACTTTTGTTTATAAATTATGAAGAAACAAATAATTTTATTTTTTTAATCTTAATTTTTGCAATAAATTTGAAAACACTTAATATTGCCGAAATAGTTGAAGATAGGTATAGGACATTGAACATAAAATATGTTCAGAATATCCTAAAGAATCCAAAAATTAAATAATATCCGGGGTGTTGCATTTGAAATAAGAAAGTTGGCATTGACCACTGTTACAGGACACATCCTGTATAAAAAGTTTTTATTATTTTATTTATTTATTATCGAATTTATTCCATTTGGCTGATATATATATATATATATATATATATATATATATATATATATATATATATAAAAACGGTATGCTAAATTTATTCATTTTTAGTTGATGCTGCGAGAGAAGCTTTAACAGATATGCCACCAAGAGCAGAGTACGAATTAGATGCAGTAACCCTTCATAATCAAGCACTAGTTAACTTCGATCAAAATCCTACTGAAGGCTTTGAAAAACTGCAATTTTTGCTACAACAAAATCCTTTCCCTCCAGAAACCTTCGCAAATTTACTCCTGCTTTACTGCCAACATGAGTTTTATGACTTGGCAGCTGATATTTTGGCTGAAAATGCTCATTTGACTTATAAATATCTAACACCAGTAAGTTTTTAGTCGCATTTTATTAATAATATGTGTAGGAAGTTATGTCATAAATATACCGAATGTTAAGCTTTATTTACTTCAATCTAATTATAAATAACAAATTTTTATCGGCTGAAAAAAAAATTCATTTAAATTTTTTGGAATATTAAGATTTTTGTGGGTCCGAAATTTATATTTTAATTTAAAAAAACTAAGTATAAATAGCGGATATAAACATTGTTATTTCTAGCATTGCCGCCAGAAATAACAATAACAGGGATAATAAAAATCCTAAAAAAATTAAAAAATGGTAAATGCTCAGAGGAGAATAAGTAAACAACAATGGGGTTCAAGTTCAAAGGAAACATCATACAAAGATCAATACCAATACTTTAAAATAAGTGGTACTAGAAGGCAGAGTGGAACAATGTTTAGGTAATATTACTTTGCAGAAAAGTGAGCTAAAGGATATATACAATTGTCCCTCGGAGCGTTTTGATAAAATAGTATTATTAATCATTTGGGTGAAGTGGACCTAAAATGTTGGCAAAAATTATATATATATATATATATATATATATATATATATATATATATATATATATATATATATATATATATATATATATATATATATATATATATATAACCGCTGACAATGAAATTTGGCCAACTATAGACACGTGTTTCTGACTTAAGGTCTTCATCAGTACAGTCAACTAGTTGAGAGACGAGTACAACTAGCGCCAAAAAACAGTAGCAAAACCGATATGTGTAGTTACCAAGAGAACATCCGAAATCTTCACCGAGACTCTATTTCCACGGAGCATCATATAATCACCTGTGGCGAAACCCACAAACCAAGAGTAATTAAATCGAAAGTAGGAAAAAATTAACGTGGCCGTGTAACCCTACAACTTAAGAAAATCACGGGGAATTCGGTCAGGAAATGTGTTTATTAACGTTTTATTTTTATTTGACCAAGCTTTCGAAATATTTTTATTTCTTCGTTAAGGGTCCTTAAAATTTAAACAATTTAATTTAGTTAATAATATTAGTAATATATGCATTTAGACTTACATATAATAAAAACGAAAAAAACTTGTAGGAATTTTGAGAAAAATGCTTGATTAAGGCAGATATTTCTATACGTAGAACTTTGATGTCAAACGTCAAATGACAATAAATAATTTGTATCTTGATGACAAAAAAGTTTTTAATTTAAAAGTTAAGAGAATGTTCATATTTGAAAAAATATGTTTACATTTTCGGTAAAAATAGTATATAGTAAAAATTAATTATAATTGTTATTATTACCACTATTATCATTATTGGAAAATTTTGTTTCATCTAAAAATAAAATATAAGAGTAAATCGAACTTAAATTTTCGATATCTGTTCTTTTATTCATTGTCAAAGTTTCTTTTTGAATTTCTGCCATTTCTAAAAATGTTCTTTTGGTAGTATTATTTTTTACGTGTAAGATTTTAGTTTGTAGAAAATTGCATGTGTGCCCAGTATCAATTACATGTTCTGATAGTGCGCAAGATCTTTTGTTTAATCTTGCGTCACTTCTATGTAATGCATTCCTTTTGATATCTTTTTGAGAAATTTGACCAATTCGATTTGTTTGAAACTGTATCTTGGTCTTTTAATTTACTGTAAAGTGTTCCAATAGTTTTTATGTTTTTTTGGTATATTTTAATGTTTTAATTTTTAAAAATTTTAATAATTTTTGGACTTAAATTATGAATATAAGGAATTGATCCAAAGAAAAAATTAATTTCAGGATTTAAATTTTCTAGATTTCATCCAATGTATCCTTAGTCAACTAGTGATCATTTAAACATAAAATGTCCGGTGCAAGTTGTTGACAAAACAAATCCGACAAATTAACTTTATTTGACAAACACTGTATATTTATGTAAGTCAGTCAGTTAAAGTCAAGAACATTTCCCTTATCCCTCGTACTTAATTAACCCTTAGCATAAACATGTTGATCCTGTTGGTTGTAATATTATAGACTTATTAGATATTAAGACGCATAATATATATTATATTACATAATAAGCTATACTTACTAACACGCAAAAACAGGAATCTGATATTCCAACTGTCATCTTTTTAAGAACTTCTCGATTACTTAAAGAAATCAAGTGCTTAAACTCTTCAATTCAACACCATTATTGAAACCGAGGTATAACAACTTTTTAATAATAAAATAACTTAAAATCAAAGTCGAAGTCTCACTGGACTGTAAATTAGGGTCCCGAGTCGTGGAATACGACGAAGAAGGACCTTACGGTCTCTACCTTTAAGGGAGAACTGCACGCAAAAAGTGAAAAACCAGCGACAAGGTCCAGTCAAGTTCAAAGTAAGATGAAAAGGTACCTACGTATTAGAGAAAACCTCCTGCACGTCCGACCTCAAAAAAATGTGTTATGTATAGGCAATTTAAATCACATTTCGTTTAAAAATTGTTTCAAAAGGGTTCACGCATTGCAGAAATACAAAGACATGAGTACGATTTACCATTTCAAATTTTGCAGTTACGTAGACAAAGGATCAGTGCAAGGCGGTAAAAAGCCATTTTATGGAAAAAAAATTATATGCGACGGCATTTGCGTCAAAAAGTGGTCAAAAAATGGTCGAAAATGGACAAATCTTCTATTATATAATTCTAGATTTGATTTTTTCATAAAAAATCGCATTTAGCACCCAACTATACATATTTCCCTATTAAAATCACATTGAAGCTAATATATATCTCTTATAGTTTTAACATAATATTGCAGCGGCGGAAGGCTTGCAAATGATCCATAATACTGTGTGCAGCAAAATGAACAAAATATGAATAAAACGTTATTAACCGACTACCCTCATTATAATTTTTAAGCGACTTCAAAAAAGGAGGAAGTTATTAGTTTAACCCTATGTATTTTTTTATGTTTGTACATCAATTATTCCACGATGGTTTGGCCAATTTCAGGGGAAATTCAGGATATTACCGGAGTGGTCCCATAGGGAGCATATTAAAAAATGTTAAAAATAGCTGAATTGTTTTTTTTATGTCTATACATCGATTACTCCGCGATGGTTTGACCAATTTAGATGAAATTTCAGGAGATATTCAGGATCTTGCCGGAGTGGTCCCATAGCATAAATATTAAAAATGGCGGAATGACGACATTATGTTTTTGCGCCAAGATATATTGGAAGAAGTTTTTTATTATTTTACTCTGGCGTTTCGATTTTACTCGTTCCCTATTATATCAGGAACAAAATATTATGTAGTGGGCCATTTGTTAAACCTGATTTTTACAATAAGACTCGTATAGATAAAACTAAAAAGAACCCAGAATAATTAAAATTTCAATTCTTTGGGTTTCAGTTAAACCATCCATTTTTGTACGTCAACAATACTAACATTGTCAATCATATCAGGTAACCTCTTGTGTGCAGATATTTTAATAAAAAGTAATGCATTAAATTATGGATATTAGACCCTTATTTTCGCAAAAACTGTTGACTTTGATAAAACGTGCTCTTAATAAAAAGTATTCAAACTTTCACGCAGATAATATAGGAAGTCCCATTGAAAATAAATATTTCCCTCTATATCAGAAAAACAGTAAACTTGGCAGCAATGCGTAACTCGTCATTAGATCCGGCATAATTTCATACCTACGTGTACATATTTTCATTAAATTCAGGTAAGAGGTACCTGAGATATTTCGCCGTTTCTTTACTTTTGTTACACGCTGTATATATGTATATATTTTTGTATTAACGGCCTTACAACTTTACAACTTAAGAAAATTACGGGGAATTTGGCCAGGAAATGTCTTTATTTACAGTTTATTTTTATTTGACCGAACTTTCGAAATATTTGTATTACTTCATCATGGGTCCTTAAAATTTAAACAATTTATTTTAGTTAATAATATATATTTCTAGATTTACATATAATAAAAACGAAAAAGATTTGTAGGGCTTTTGAAAAAAATGGTTGTTTAAACAAATATTTCTACATACAATTTTGATGTCAAACGTCAAATGACAATAAATAATTTATTTTATTGTTATTGCAGTATAACAACAATTTGAATATTTCAAATTTAAAGGTTATGAGAATGTTATATAATAAAATTATGTCATTAGGATATTGTTTAATTTTTAGGTAAAAATAGTAAAAATATATATAGGACATTAAGATCATTCATATAAAGAATTACAATTGTTATTTTTATTAGTGGTAAATTTTGTTTGACCTAAAAATAAAATATATAAGTAAATTTAACTTAAAGTTTCGATATCTGCTTTTTATTCATTGCCAAAAGTTCTTGTTTAATTTCTGCCATCATTTTCTACGTGTAATATTTTAGTTTCTTTAAAATTAAACATGTGACCAGTATCGATTATATGTTCTGATAGTGCGCAAGATCTTTGGTTTAATCTAGCGTCACGTTTATGTAATGCATTTCTTTTGGTAATTTTTTGTAAATTTTAACCCATATATTGTTTATTACAATTATTACAAGGAATACAGTAGACACAAATCGAGTTGTTTGAAATTGGATCTTTATTCTTTTACTTTACTATAAAATGTTCTAATAGTTTATTTGTTTTTTGAGATATTTTAATATTTTCATTTTTAAAAATGTTAATATTCTTTGGACTTAATTATGAATATAAGGAATTGTTCTAAAGAAAAAATTAGTTTCAAAATTTAAAGTTTCTACATTTTGAGGAATATTTGTATTATTGTAGTGTGTAGTACCTTTCCTATTATATTTACAAGATACGAATTATCTGTAAATATTTTTGGTTAAATGTTGAAATTCTTTTGTTTTAGAGTTGGATGGAAAGATTTCTATCTTGTTTTTTTGAGCCTAAAACCACATTTATTTTCATTTTGTTGGTATGGTATGACATCTACTTTATGTATCTTCCTGAACTAGTAAGTTTTATATACCATTGAGTGATGTATAGTCTAATAACTCTTCTAACGAGATAAGGTTACAGTCATTTTCTTTTTCAATAGTAAATTTTAAATTATTGACATAGTTATTAAAAACTCGTTAAATTTCGTTACATTTACTATAAGTAAAACTATCATTTACATTTTTTTTTAAAAAGGGTATTTCGAAACACAATATATGGATACAGTTGTCAAGTAAGTCATCCATTATATATTGAGCAAGTATTGGAGAAATAGATGATCCCATTGGAGTTCTCAAAATTTGTTTATAGAAATAATTTTCAAAAGAAAAATTAATTGCATTAAAAATTATTTCAATAATACTTTACTCTACAATTTAGGACAAACATAATTATAAGATTTTAATGTAATGTAATTTTAACTTCAGTGATCATATTAAAAGTTTTTAAGTTGTTGTTTTTTTCAATTGAAATTGTCGCATTTCTGTTAAGTTTGGTGTAAGATTGGACATCATCAATAATTTGGCGAGACAGGGCAGATTAGTCCGCTTTATTGATAACAAGTAACAATGTCTTTATCAGATCTTGTGATTAACATTTCTGGTAGTTTTTTTTAAAACATTTTTGGTTTTATTGTACATTTTGTTGAAAAAATTATTAAACGTTGCGGGTTTCTGTGAACAATATGTTATTATTTTTGTAAGTTTAACCTTAAGTAGATTTTTCTTAGCTTCATCAAAACCATATATCAAATTCTCAATGTCGACTAAAGGTCTACATCATTTACAGTGAGTGGAATACTAAATTTATATCCTAAAGCTAAAAATTCTTTTATATCATTTGGAATTTTAACGTTTCTCAGATTTTTAATCCAGTTTTCCTTTATTTCCAATGATTTAGTTTTTTTTTTGTTGTTTTGACTTTAAATTATTTATTTTGATAATATTACTTCTTTTAATTTTGTTGAAATACCTATTATATGAAACGTTTGTATACTGTCCATTATGTTTAGGTACTTGTATAGGAATTAAGCTTATTAAATTTTGTATTGTTTTTTCTAATTCATTATATTTTATTTTAAATCAAACAAAATTTTCCACAAATAATAATAATAACAATTATAATTAATTATATATATGATTCTAAAATTTACTTTCCTTTATATATGATCTTATTATTTTCACCTGAAATTAAATTAATATCCGTCTTATGACATAATTTTTCAAATATAAACATTCTCATAATCTTTAAATTTGAAACATTCAATTTTTTGCCATACTTCAGTAACAAAAAAAAAACAAATTATTTTTTGTCATTTGCCGTTTGACATCAAAGTTTTATTTAGATATTCAGGTCTTTTTCGTTCTTATTATATGAACATATATTATTCATATTATTAACTAATAAATTGTTTAACTTTTAAGGCCCATAATGAAGAAATAAATATTTCGAAAGCTCGGTCAAATAAAAATAAAACGTAAATAAAGACATTTCCTGGCCGAATTCCCCGTGATTTTCTTAAGTTGTAAAGTTTGACAGCCGTTAATCAAGAATATATATTAAAAAAATTAGTTTTCTCAAGAAATTTTGAGAAATTATGGACACGAAGTAGTTAACAACATAATGCAATTTTCTGTTCTCAATAAGGGGCTAGCTTCAATGAAAAATAGAAAGATATTTCTTCTCGAATGCCGAAGAAATGGTGTTATGCCCAGTCATTTCGAACATGGCTTGAAAAATCTTATTTATATTTTTCAAAATAGTTATGGTAAGGGTGTTTATAGTATAAGTAACTTTAGAAATGGATCTATTTACAGAATTTTTAATTAGGAAATTTATTTAGCACATATTTATGTTAATGAATTAAAAAAAACAATACAAAATTTAATAGAATTAATTCCTACACAAGTAACTAATCATATGTGGCTAGAATACAAACGTAGACAAAACAATATATATAAAAGGTATTTGAACAAAATTAAAATAAGTAATATTAACAAACTAAACAATTTAAAGTCAGAATAAGAAGAAAAACTAAAAATCAAGGAAAACTGGATTCAAAATCTGAAAATGTAATTCCATGATATACATTTAGTATTCCAACCCACTGTAAGTGATATATCTATTCCTAGAATATTAGTCGACATTGAGAATTTGATATACAGTTTTGATGAAACTGCGAAAAATCTATTTAGTTACAAACATAATACATTTTTCACAGAAACCCACAATGTTTAGTAATTTTTCCAACAAATTGTATAATAAAACAAAAAAATTCATTATTAAAAAAAATGACTGTAACCTGCCTTATCTCGATACAAGTGTTATTAGACTTAATAACTATACACTTATCACTAACTCGTAAATAAAACCTACAAGTTCAGGAAGATACATAAACTATATGTCATACCGTTCTAACAAAATGAAAATAAAAGTGATTTTAGGCTTAAAAACAGGATAGAAAAACTTTCCCATTCAACTTTAAAACAAAAGAATTCCAACATTTTAAAACAAATACTTATAATTAATTCTTATTCCTCAAAATCTAGAAAATTTAAATAAAAAATTCCAATCCAAATCCCAAGAAACTAATTTTTTCTTTGAATCCTTCTTATGTCTCCACCGACAGGTGTGTAACATCATACACCAGAAGCTTGCCAATAAATACGTGCTCCTGATCATCTGCCCTATTATAAATACCAACCAAATTCAATTATTGAAAATAATGCCTTCAAACTGTACTACGACCGGGCAATTATCACCGACAGACGGTTGACAAATAATCGGCCTGATCTGGTACTGTTAAATAAGGAAATAAAAACAGCTTATTTGGTAGATGTCGCTGAACGCAATAATAACAACGTATTTGATAAATATCAAGAGACAAAAGCCAAATATGAGGAGCTGGCCATCGAGATACAGTAGCTGTGGCCACTGAATAAGGTTCATGTGATTCAATGGACTAGTTCCAAAAGCACTAGAATAGAACCTGAAAATTATAGAACTGCATACTAACACCTTTATCGACATCTCGAAGGCTGTCCTGCTCGGTACTTGTCACATAGTTACAAAATTCTTACAGGACAACACATAGAACTAATAGAAATCAGCCTACTCCTTTTGATGCATGAATCTGGGATGGGCTCGGAATCCAACAGTTGAGAAATTGATTGTCAATTTCGATAAATAATAATAATAATAATAATAATAATAATCACCACCAAATATCGATTGATTACATGCATACTAACAATCTATAAAATCCTAACGTGTCACGTGATTTCTGCTGCCTATATATAAGACACCGAATTAGATTTTTGAAGAGTTGGATCTGAGATCTTGACGAGTACCTCTCCACTCGCGGTGAAGACCTGGGGATCGTACCATGGGCAAAAGTAAAGTTTGGGTCTGGGGGTAGGCGTCCTATAATTATTTTCAAGTAAACTTTGGGTCTGGGGGTGAGCCATTCTGTAATGGGTAATAGTAAAGTTTTTTGGATCAAGGTTATATTGTTACTATTATCATTATTAACATTTTCGACCTGGGGGCGAGCCGTCCTATTATTGCTACTAGTGTACATTTTGAGAACCTGGAGTTAGATGTCTTATTTCCAGTTGAAATCACGTTATATTTGAAGCATACCACGATATATGTAAGGATAAACTTGCTAATTCGAGTGATCCCTCTGGCCCAACAACATAATTGCATTGTGAGTTGGTCAGTATTTGTCATCATGATATGATTTATTGCGAGCAGTACTTTGATGCTATCATATATTCAGCTCCTTTTAAAGACAACCTTTATTTTGAATCACCTATCATGTCGTTTGAATTGTAAGTATTCAATATGAAGACTGAGTTTTAAAATAATATGGGCTCATTTATGGTTTGGAATTTCCTTTTTTCCTTAAAAAAGCGAATGGTGTGCAAGAAAGAGTTCAGTTAACGTCTGACAGTTCCGTTAAGGAATTATTTTCTATCTAACAGTTATTACTCATAACGAATACATATTTTTACTACTAAAATTCACCCATATAGTCTATTATAACAAATATAATCATCCATACGAGCTTTCCAAAAAATTCGTATTTATATTTTAAAAAACATTATTTATCCTTTTTTTTCTAAGGTTAATCTGATATTGAATAATTTGAAAGTTTAAAAAGTTACCTGCAAAATTATAAAAATATAATCTTTTTTGTGCGTTAGCACATACAACTTTTGTATGCTAAATATATATATATATATTATACATTATTGACATTTTAAAGAAATTCAAGATGGCCGACACGCCTAAAATTTGCCTTAATTTAAAGGGCGTTAGTAATTTTTGGTTACACCCTGTATATTTGATTTTAACAGAATATTAAAGCCTATTCATTAATAAAAATAATAATAATAATAGACTACGGTGAGCGAAATCGGTCAATAAACACGTGAAATATCAGCAATTTACCAAAATGAAATATTTTACATTAAATTTAGTCCAACAAAAATAAAAGTCTTTATGTATGAGTAGGCCATGCACATTGCAGAAAAGATAAAAACGAACGAACTGCAACTGACAAATAATAATAATTTTAAAGCATTTTACTTATTCATATCTATTTTTATGTGAAATATATGGTATTGTCTTGTGAAGAAAAAGTTATGATAAAAAACCTAACCGCGGATACAGAGTGTGTGAAATTTTAAAGCATTTTAATAACGAGTTAAGAAAATGTACAGTGAATGATGTTGTAGAAAATTAAGAGAGATGAAATCAATTGAGAGAAGAGCAACTATGGGCAGACCTAGAACTGCACGAACACAGGTACTGTATAAACAGTTAAATATTCCTCTCTGTAATATTAATATTTTACAAAATTTAGGAAAATATAGATCGTGTAAGAATCTTAGCAGTTAGTCCAGAAAGAGCACCTAGTACTAGTCTAACGAATTCACAACCGGTAAATGAAGTACAGATTTCTAGAAGTGCAGTAAAACGAATTATTAACAAGGGTTTAGAGTTGAAACATGTTAAACGTGGCTACATATTTAAATTGAATGAAGATATGAAGCATTATCTTTATGCAGGTATTTTATTTGTATTTTTTGAACTAAAGTTTTTTTAGGCGATTTTGCTCATTAAACACCTAAATTACTCAGAAATGAATAGACTTTAATATTCTGTTGAAATCAAATATATATATATATATATATATATATATATATATATATATATATATATATATATATATATATATATATATATATATATATATATATATATATATATATATATATATATATATATATATATATATATATATATATATATATATATATATATATATATATATATATATATATATATATATATATATATATATATATATATATATATATATATATATATATATATATATATATATATATATATATATATATATATATATATATATATATACACATACATTGTATATAAACAAAAAAGTAAATAACGTCCGTAGATAAGTTAGTAGGAGTTTAACGTCCGAATGGCCGTTAAACTTTCTACTATATATATATATATATATATATATATATATATATATATATATATATATATATATATATATATATATATATATATATATATATATATATATATATATATATATATATATATATATATATATATATATATATATATATATATATATATATATATATATATATATATATATATATATATATATATATATATATATATATATATATATATATATATATATATATATATATATATATATATATATATATATATATATATATATATATATATATATATATATATATATATATATATATATATATATATATATATATATATATATATATATATATATATATATATATATATATATATATATATATATATATATATATATATATATATATATATATATATATATATATATATATATATATATATATATATATATATATATATATATATATATATATATATATATCGCAATTATTTTTCCTGAACCTTCAAATATATATTGTAATTAGATACTTCTTTTCTTGGGATGCGTGTTCATAAAATTAAAACGATTTTTTAATTATTTGTCATATTTAATTCAATTTGACGTTTCGACAGTTAGTTCCATGTCTTTTTCAAAAATGTTTTTATTTTATTTTTCCATGAGACGTATATCAAAAGGTCAATACACAAGTATATATATATATATATATATATATATATATATTTTTTTTATTCTTTTTTTTTTAAGAAAAAATATTTAACCAATGTAATAAAAATTTAGGGTCTAAGAAAGTTAAGAAAAAATGAAAATCATATCTAGGTCAAGGGTGAAAAAATACTCTCATACCAAAACATTAAGAGAATATACGGAAAAGACATAGTCTTTAAGCTTACGTTACTGTTAAGCATTACGTTAAAAATTGCAAAGCTAAAGAATCCTTGAACATTTCTTTTAAGATGATGATTTTGTTACACAAATGTTTTTAAATATTTAAGATAAATACGTCAATGTTGAATGTTCTGCAACGAATATTTGAGGAAAATATTTTAACTAAATTTAAGATTGATACACTTAAACTGCTCATCACAGATACAACGACAAAAATAAAAAAACATTCTATAAAAAAATGAAAAATTTTTTAAGAGAATAAAAAAATATATGTAACTAAAATAGATGGTCTTATAAAAAAACAAACAAATGAAATTCGATCTCACATACCTATTTATGACTAAGACTGAAAATTTAACCAACATACAAATACCAGAAAATGTTTTGGAAATTCTTAGTTTAGTAGACCTAAGAAGAAGAATTTCTAAAATATTATCTCGTATTTATATGTATTTGTATTTTGCAGTTCCAAAACCGATCAACTTCCTATACCGGACATAATAACCAATATTGAATACTCCATATCGGGTTTTTCGGTGGAAATTAAAGACGAAATCAGAAATAAGTGCTGCCACATTATAGATAATCATAAAAATACTGTTAGTACGATTTCTCTTTAAAAAATCCCAGAAGAATTACCAGCTAACACAAAAAACAAAACCAAGACTTAAAAATTTTAAAATCCGACAAATGAAATAAAACTGTTATAATCCATAATTCTGACTATGACAAAAAAATTAATGAATTATTTTCTGATAAAACTACTTTTAAAGAAATGAAGAATGACCCAACACATATTTATCAGAAGACAAACAATGACCTCATTATGCAATGAGAAGATAAACTCTTTATATCTCCCAACACTGCAAAGGAATTAAAAATACAAAATTCTATTCCACCTAGAATTCATAGTTTACCTAAATAACATAAACAAGGCATACCATTAAGACCTATAGTATCTTGCATACCGTGCCGTTTTGAAAAGTTATCAAAATATCTTTAAAAATGTCATCTATAAAAACAGTTTTATATTAAGGACTGTGGGATTTTAAAAATAAAATAAAAAATTTAACAATTCCAGATAATTATGTTCTTATTTCTTTAGATGTTACATCATTGTATACAAATATTCCCATCGAATTGGTATAAGAGATAATCAAAAACAGTGGAATTGTATTAAGTCATTGGTATAAGAGATAATAAAAAAAAAATAGTGGAATTGTATTAAGTCATACACCGATATACCATCCACGATTTTTTAGAAGGGGTCAGGTTAACTTTAAATTCTACTTATTTCATATATAATAACAAATTTTACAGACAAATAGAAGGATGCACAATGGGCTCATCTATTTCAAGCGTGGCCGCCCAACTTGGCCTTAAGGATTTAGAAGCAACAATAATCAACAACTTAACTTTAACCTCTCATTCTTTTATAGATACGTGGACGACTGACGTCTAGCAATCCCACAAGACAAAATAGACTATATTCTAGATATGTTCAACAGTTATTACCCAAGACTTAATTTTGCAATCACAACAGCAAATACAACAAAATTACCTTCCTGGTCGTGACAATTCATCATAAAAAAAATCAGATCAAAACCACATTGTACATAGTCAGGAAGATATTTAAATTTTAATTATCAACACCCCATAAGCCAAAAAAAATAGTCATTATAGGTTTAGCAGAGAGGGCTATTAAGCTTTCTGACCCAGAGTCCAGAAAATAATCTATTAAAAAAGCAAAAGAACAACTACCGTAACAATTTAGTAAACTCTATTTTCAAGAAAAAGATAAATAGATTTTATAACACAAAGAACAAAACAATAAGTATCTGACACTACCCTATGTATAACACCTGTAAGTTTTTAGAAACGAAAAAATAGTAGTTAGTCACAACTAAAAGGCCATAACTTATTGAATAATAATTTTAGTAAACTAAAATCAGCTGTACCTTGAGACAAAGAAAGCCGCGTAATCCATGAAATACCTTGCCAAGGCTGCAGTGCGGTATATATTGGTCAACCAGTCAATATTTAAAATATCGACTAAATGGACATAAATATGACAAGAAAAATAAAAAGCCCTTCTCTACGAAATATTCAAAATTATAAAACCAAGTTATTTTATAGTTTCCAATAACTTCAAAAATCAAAATCTGTATTTGATCACCTATTGAAATCAAGTTAGAATATAGAAGAAACAATCACACACAATACGCTATTGTAAATAAATTAAATATATTAATATATGTTCGTTAGTATTGGAGTAAGGGTCAAGTTGTGTGTTATATTCTAAGTTTTAAACATTATTATTGAATGTGTGACGTTCCATATATAGAAGAAACTTTTTAAAACAATTTGGTAAGTTTAAAAACTGTTTTTTTTATTTTGGCCTTACAAGCAAAGATTTTTATTTTTATGGATGTGATTGTTTTTGTCATTTTTAGTTTGTGAAATTATTTTTTGGAAAACCATAAGCCGAAACAACAAATAAAGTTATGATATCCACAATCAATTCATATATTTATTTTTGATGAACTTGACTAAATCACAGAAAAAAAATTGGGTCATTCCAAAAAAATCCTTTTTCTAATGTAGAATAGTTCTTGTTGTGTTAACATTTTTCTACTTTCGATTTAATTACTCTTGGATTACGCGTTTCGCCACAGATGGCTATATGATGGTCCGTGGTAATAGAATATTAAGTCCGGCAACAATTTGGGTTGTTCTCTTGGTAACCACAAATGTCGACTTTGCTCCTAATGGTGTGGTTCTGTGTATTCATTTTGGAGCTAGTTGTACTCGTCTGCCAACTTCCGGTCTATGCAAACATAGTAATCTAATACCTGAATCAGTCTGTTAAAATTGTTAAAATCAGCATTATTTTCAGCTAGCAATTGGTCACATTTGAACCAAACATTTCAATCTAATATCCGGATGTCTGATGAAAGTCGTTATCTTTATGACCCTAACGTACAATAATGCCACTTTATTCACTATTCAGTATAAATATCATGTAATTCGCTTCGAAAAGTCCTCATTTTTCTAAGTTCCACGTTTACAACTTTCCGGCAATTGTCGATATTAAGCTCTTTTTCAGTTCACTATTAAGTGAGTCGACATAATAGGCTTCATCACCGGTCTCATAAAAGCTTACTTTCAGATCACCGGGGAACTCATCTCCCGAAGACCGATTCACTTTTCCTAATATAATATTTGAAATTACTCGAAAACGGCACTTAATAAGCGAAGAACAGACTTCTGAATCTGAATATTCCCCCAAATCCCTACAATTTAACAAGCCACACTTCTTTCGCTCTCTCATGGTCTTCAACGCTAATATGCTTTTCTATTAAGTTATCATAAATTGATTTTTTGTCGGAAGTAATTAATTTTTTCCATATATTCCAAAAAACTGTGTGGAAAAATGCGCTTCTTTCGCATTAAATCAAACTGCTCAAGATGGGAGAAATGTCTCTTTAAACTGATCAATCTTTAAACCAGAATCCAAATTTTCCAATCTAAAACTATCGATAAACCTTAATTTCTAGTTTTTTCTTTTTGCCACACCATCAGTTTTATCACATAAATGCTTTTTGTGCTTTATTTTGAACTATTATCTTAATATAATCCGCATGACGACACAATTATTTAATGATTATATGGCAGTCGTAACCACTTAAATTATGGAATATTATAAGCATAAACTTGGGTATTTTATAATTTAAATTACAGTGTGCGGCACCAAATCTTTTTAGACCTATTATGTGGCAATGGTTTTTTACTTTTACATCATTCTCATCGGACGTTCACATAAACGACATACTCAATTTTGAACTCTTTTAATTCTTGGACCGTTAATCGATTCATTGGTACAATATCTTTCAAATGAGTATTATACATATGTTTTAGATCGTTTTCGATACGAGAAACAAAACTTCTGCTGCATCCAGGGGTGGTTACTCCATTGGTTCATTTGTGCAGTGAACACCCACTAAAATTTTATAAAAATACAGCGTCTGGGAATTATATAAATAGCAAAAAATTATAACTTCATATATTTTAATTATTTTCGGAAATGTTGAGCTTTATTTGTTTCAGGCGCCAGGGAATATTTTAATTTTAACAAGCTGTAGCCAGTGCGGTATTCGGAATGAACTCGCAAAGTATACGCGGACGTATGTGGTTAGAAAGAGAGGAAGTCAAATTCGTGAAGCAGACAACGCGGCTGTTATTTTATGTTAATCTTAGTATGATCGAGTGCAGTGCACACTTAAATATAATTTCGTGAGGCGTGATTACAGAAGAGAACAGTTCTGAAACTGCGTTCTGTGACTTCCATGGCCTCGCTGGATAAAAATTTTAATTTTTAATTTTAAGCGCATTAATATTTAGAAATTTTTGTCGGGAGACTTGTAAAATACTTAACTGTGGCCAGCCAGCACTTATTGTTGCATTTGTTTGTAAACATAAAAAGGACTTCATGCAGACCGAAAATAATAATTCCTATAATACTAGAGTTTTTTCTTGTCAGTAACTTTGCCCACTACTTTATTTCAAAAATCAGTTTATTATAACAGCTGTACATTTTTTAATGCTGTGACAAATGAGATTAAGGAGTCTCCTAAAATAAATATGTTTAAAATTAAACTAAATATTTATTTGATTGGAAAGAGCTGCTACAATATTTAGGAATTCTTTTCTAAAAGTGTTTCTTAATTGTGGAATATTGTCTTTTTAGTTGTTAGCTGGGTAGCCTTAAGATTTTTTTGTGACCTATCTTTCATTTATTGTAAGCTTTTGCTTTTAAGTAAAGAAATTATTTATTTGAATATATCAGATCAAAGTAAATTTGAACCCACAAAAAATAAAAGAACTTACAAATTACTTACTTACAAAACTAACAAATATAAATAATCCGTTTGCTAATGGGGCATTATGTTTAAAAATTATAGTCATGTAAATTAAAGTTGGATTTTAAGAAATTGTATTTGAGTTTTATAATAGTCTGTTTGCCAAGACAATTGAAACTTTTAATTCGTTTGTTATATTTTACGTGCCACTGTCATATTTTATATTTGTGACATGTAGAAAAAGTATTTGTTTTATTGCAATACGTCATCCTGAATATATAACTGTCAGTTTCGACCTTGTCTAAATTTAAACTCTTTCAGTGATTACCGCTGTTTTTAGAGGTACAAAAAGTCTGTGTACTGTTATAAATCAAAGTAAAAAAATTAAACAAAAAGCATTGTTGCCTAATCTTTTTTGATTGATTATTTTTATTTTGTTAGGTTACCCAAAAATATGTATTATGAACCACCGAAGTTGTTTTGTTTTGAGTACATTTTTATATTTTTTAATATATCTAACAGAAATGAAAATACATATATAGGGAAGTACTACCTATATCTTTTTGTTTCAGTATATGTATGACTTCTTAGATGCTGTTATCACACAACAAACATCTCCAAGTGAAGCATACCAAAAATTTGATGAGCTCTCTAGTAGACATACGGAACAACTGCGAAAACTGGCGAAACAAGTGCAAGAACATAGAAACAGAGGTGATATTGAAATTGTTAAAAAAGCTATTATGGAATTCGAAGATTGTCTCGAAAGGTAATAAAGAAGTATGTCTCAATTAGATCAATAAGAAATTTAATAAAAATATTAAGTTGTTGAGCATGATTGTGATACAGGAAACAAGCTATGAAGAAAAACTGACAAATATACAGGGATAATTAATTTTCCTTTCTGCAGACTGAATAAAGAACTACTTATGGTCCACTAATAAAGAGGTGGGGATGTAACATTGCAAATGGTACCTCTTAAGGGGATTTTTAGGTGTGTGTAGAGTGCTCACAACGTAGGCCGTCTGGTTAAAAAAAATGTTCACAAAAAGCGGTTTTTGTCCAATATCTTCCAAAATATTGTAGATAGAACAAAATTGTTTTACTAAAAAAATTACCTCCACAAAAAAGGTAATAACGATTTTTTCGTAAGTGTTATAGTTTTCGAGATAAATTAATTTAAAGTCATCATTAATTTTCCTTTCTTCTCTTTTTGGACCAAGAGAAAAATTCTTGAATTTATTAGCAAGCGCGCAGACAAATTTTATAATAGATCAAGTAAAAATTATTTTTTACATTTTCAAAAATTATTCATTACAGAACATAGCATATCCTCAAAAAACGATTTTTTTAAAACTCAATTTTCGCAACAACTATGATGGCTGTAGAAAAAAACATAAAAATCATTTTTTAGGTAATAATCTGCCCTACATTTTTTAATTAGGCAATTTTTCTCTATCTGCGTTATTTTAAAAGATATTGACAAAAACCTTTTTTTTTGGTTTTTTTGTTGTGGGCTAGATGGCCTAAGTGTGTGCACTCTGCATATTTCTAAACAGTCCCTTGAGAGGTATTAGTGGAAAAAAGTACACAATTATTCCTATGACAGCCTCCAAAACTGTCTCTGGTGACTGGGCTATTAGGAAGACTTGTAAAATGCATTTCATTAAAAAGTGTGTTCAATTTAATTTTTCTATACTAAAATATATGTACTTATATACAAATAGATATTTTTATTTAAATGCATGGTAATTTTTGAATATTTCTAGATAATGTAGCAGCCCTTATGGAAATAGATATTTGACGGCAGGGAACGTGTTTGAAAAAAAAAATAAATTTAATTGAAAATGCTGTCGAATAAATTTATTTTTACTCACATTCAAAAGTCAATCATAATCTATTTACAGATGTTAATCTCGCAACTTTATCTCAACGATGTCAATGTCAAAACTGCAGACAACATGAACATAAATATATTTTTAAGTTAGAAAAGAATATTTGCACTAAACATAAGGTAAAACTCAATAGGTAGAAAAAAAGTTTATCGGATAAGAAACCAGAATCAAGCTAGAACCTAACCTACAATTTTTGTATTTCTAGAACGTCACTCTAATTAACTCAGCATGCGCAGATCCATTGGATCGATTTCTTAGCTATTTAGCGCGTGGCTTACATACAAATTTCATTATAGCTGGATTTAGACAGTTAGACACGGGGTAATAATCGATTTCGTCTATGAAAATATAATCAAGCATTTTTCCCGAAGAGTTCTTAACAGAGTTAACCTGCAGTAGTTCGATTAAGAAATTGTGTCAGTCATCACCTCTTCTGCTGGACTTCTTACATTTCAGGGAGTAAGAACGCCTTCTTCTCGAGTCCACTTTATGTGAGGCAGACTGAAATCTCCGAGGATTATAAAAACTGCCTTAGAATAACTGTCTGCAACATTAATCGGCATAGCTCAGCAGAAGGGTTTGGAGACAGGTACGTTTGGGCGAGTAAGGCATGAACCAAAATATCGTCATATAAAGGATTTTTGGTAGTAGAAATCAATGATGTCCGTGTGAGGAAAGTAGGGCGATAAGAACTCCTCCTCAACGTGTGCAGTTCGGTCTCGACCAAAAACTATATAGTTAACCGGAAAATAGTCACTATTGAAGTGATTAGTTGAGTGCCAGGTTTCAGTTACTAAAATTGCATCATAATTGCAAGCTGTGACGTTCTTCAGAAATTCGTCAGACTTTGTTCTAAGGCCGGTTGCATTCTGGTAAAAGTGTACGGATGTTTTTTCTTTTAATTGAATTTTCGCGATTTGTGTTTCTAATTCGGTTCAGCATTCGTAATCAGCTCATGGACCGGTTCTCAGTACTGGACACCCCTTGCAAGGGTGCAAATTTGTATGGCTGTAGTTGAGCCATTCATTGAAAGGTATGTCGGTTGCATCTGAAGGATTTGATGAGGGATTCAGAAGCTAAGAAAATATACGGCAGAGCGGTCCTTATGATCGAATTTATGGAGTAAATTTTGCTCGTAGATGAAAGCGTTTAAGATTATTCTGTTATATGCAAAGTGAGGACCGACAGTTATTATATTTGTCTTTATTAAAAGTTTAAGCAATTTAATCACATTTTCTTTGCGCAATGGGTTTGAGGTTAACAGATTGATGCAACCAAACTAAGGTTAGAATACTATAAATCTCCTTTTATATATTTTACAGTAATTATTAAGGGACGGTTTTAATCAGTGACGTAGCTAGACCTATGTAGGCCCTGTATCAAATTTTTTTAGGTTGGCCCCTTTGAAAAAATATTAAAATTATAGAAAAAACATATATATATTTGCGAATTAAAAATAATATCCTTAAGATGATAATATAAAAAACTACGTTATCATAAAAAAAATTAATTATCGTAAATTTTATATGGTTGCTTTTCTAGTCTTTAAAAAAGAGTTTTATGCTAATACCAAAAAAAGTGTGTAAAATTTTTAAATTTTCAAAAAATTGGGACATTTCGGAATTAAGTTTAGCTGCGTCGTTCAAAACTAAATTTAACGAATGCACAACCAGAGCTCGCAGAAAAAAGTTTCTTAGTTACTTTAGAGCAACTTAAATTACTTTAAAGTATCTAAGTTATTGTATCTTAGTTCCTTTATTTTTTGGCAAAAAGTAACAGTATCTTAGATATTTTTTAAAAGGAACTATATCCTGTAACTTAAAAAAGTTTCTTAGATACCGAGAAGTATCTTAGATATCGAAAAGTATCCAAGATACCAAAAAGTAACTTAGAGACCTAAAAGTATCTAAGATACCAAAAAGTAAATAAGCTCCCGCGATAAATTTTCCTTTAGACAAGTTACGACTTATTCGAAACGGCGCGGCGATCGAAGTCATTGGCCGCGTTCACCCGCCTGATCGCTCAGTGATCGTTCTGAGAGCGTTACCATGAACGAGCTATTTAATCTTGCTACTTTGATAGCGTGTCGTTGAGCGGACGCCATGTTTTGTATCGTATTTTATTTTCGCTACTTAACTGAGCAACGATCAGTTGACATAACAAACGAGATGGTGGCATGTAATGTAAACATTATGAGCAATAATTATACAATATAATAATACACCAGAGCAATAACAGATTTTTTAAATCTTTTTTTTTAACACAAAATATAGAATGTATTATACAAACAAATTTACTATCATATTTCTTTTAATTTCAATCGTTCCTTGTTCCCGTTGTCCCATATTATTCATTCTCATCAAGGTTAAGGTCAAGAAATATTTGCTTCGTTCAAAATCTCTAAAAACCGTTCAAACCATTGCTATTATTTGAGCGCTACTTTGATGATCGATAGCCAACGAGCGATCAGGCGGGTGAACGCGGCCATTACTGCTGGCTTATCGCTGTGACTAGCCTCCCGGCTCCGAGCCGGTATTCATATCAATCTCATGCAGGTGACGTCACGATTAACCGGGATTTATAATAATCCCGGCTAGGCCTCTTATTTGTAAGCTGTCAAATGGTATTCGCAGTAATACCAGCTAATAGCAAGTGGGGTATTAGGATAGCGTTTTGTATTGTTAGTACTATAGAGTGAAATTCTATTTTATCAGATTACTGGTAGGTAAGTATTTACTTTAACCCGGTATTAAACTCTATTCGCACAGTTCACAGTGCCCAAATAAGTGATGCATGTTGTGGCTTCTAGAAAAGAACCACGCACACCATATTAGGAATTTTATTGCAGATTTCAAGAGAAACAAATTTAAACTAGCATTCTTTATGTATGTATACAAGATAATATAAATTCCGATCGAGGATAATAATGATATTATTACACACTGTAGTCATTTTTATTTGCCTCGTAAAAGGGAAGTATTGTAATGGTAAAAAAATCATCCTCTGAGATTTTTTCCTAAATTAATAAGGATAAGAAATATATTACCTAACCTAATGCGTTACGAAACTTAATACATAATATATAAAGTAAGTAAAAAAGAATCTTATTAAGTATCATAAAAAGTAACTTAACATAAGTATTTAATTTCCTTTTTTAAAAGAGTAACTAGATACCCAAAGTAACTTCAGATACTTTTTCAAAAGTAACTTATCTAGTAACTACTTTTTCAAAGCATCTTTGTTTAACACAATGAACCTAATCGGCATTTGGTGTGCTCTTATTAATGTTTTATGAAGATATGTTGTATTTTTATATAAATCTGCAATTAAAAAGCTTTGTTTTGAGAAGAATAAGGCCAACTATACTTTTATGACTTCGAAATAATCGATATATACATATGTGGCAACATCCAACATATTCCGATATCTGAAAAGGTAACGAATATTTGCCTAAATGTTAATAGCTAATCTTCGACTAATATTGTTCGGTTTAAAGTAAACTAAAATTTCTATTGTATTTAAGCACATTCAGGTTTCAAGAATTATCTGAAAAGTATTGGTATACTGAAAATGTGTAAAACTGAATTTGGGTAGGTAAAGATGACTGAGTTCCTGTTTTTTTTAATTTCTCAAAAATTAAAAGACATAGAGGATTGCGGTTGGTGCCAATCGATGGGAATTTAAATAAAAAATTTATAAATTTAATATGAAAAAAATATATACAGATAATCTAATTAATTCTAAATGTATTTGTTAAAAAACGTTTTTTTTTTGACAAATAAGGTTTTTGATAGCGATATTCAAGCTCTACAATATTGAAAAGGTAAAAAAAGTTCACATAAATAAGAAAGTACAAAAGGAGTACCATAAATACTTCCAGAGAACATAGCACAAAAAAGACATACGAGTCGTCAAAAAAAATCAAAAAAGTTAAAATTTAGTTTGGTTAATGTAGTTTGTATAATCGAATAAAAGTGTCTTTGATAAAGGCTATGCACCCTCATGAAATAGTTTAAAATCGCAAAAGTTAATATTACGAATCCATTAACTCCAGAACCTTCAAAAGTTTAGTCATTCTATTAAGGGATGAAGGGAAGTTTTTATGAAGCTGAGCTGTAAAAATCAGACCGAATGTTTTTTTTATTGGAAAAAGTATTTCACCGCCACCGGAAGAATAATATTAATCAATTATTTGTAAAATGGTTAGGATTTTCAAATCAATTTAACTCATGATTCATCAAAATCAAATATTGTTTAAAAAATTACATATATTTTGTAATACTTTTATGGTTAAGGTTACTATTAAAATAAAGGCATATTAAAGTTTAAACATATTTTTATTTAAATCCCGGTACAATTATAAACTAGGCATATTGACTAAAAATATCGTCGTCATTATCATCAGAAGAGGTCTTCATTTATGACTACGAATACCAAAGCTTTCAAGTCTAAGCATGGTAAATTTAAGGGCGTTTATACCTGCTAACCCAATATAACTAATTTTTTTCGAAATACGGTACAACATGTTTATTTATTTAATATTTCTGCAGTTGACTTACGTAGTTCGTGTATTTCATTAATACCATACTCCTTTGTAAAAGCATCATTGTTTTTGGTAGGGTGAGCAACATTGGTCAAAGTTTTTGGCTGAATTTCATATGATCCATCAGGTGTAAGCTTAAAGCCATTCCCGGGTGGATCACTTAGTAATCCAACTTTGCCGTTATTTCCTTTTCGCCCAAATTTAGCAATCGTGTTAGTAACACCAGCATTTTAAACTTAGACTACACCCACGCCCTCGCGCATATTCCGGGCCCGCGTGTCAACCCACACCGGCCTCGCGTTTTAACCCTCTATCTATATTGAATTACAGATAAAAATTACAAGACAAAAATTCAAGACCTATTTTTTTTAGTTTAACGCTTACGACTCATGATACTTGATTGTTCTCAAAGAAGTACAAAAGATTTACCTTTTTTTCTCAGTTTTTGTGACAGCGGCCCCAATATTTATTTATCAAAATAATTATTTAATTTAACTACCTTGGCCTAGGAGTCTTCACATTAATCCGATGAAAAATATATGGGGCTTTCTCGTCAGGAAAATAAATAGTGCCAACGATATTTGTCCACGCAACGAAGAAGAGTTATGGACAAAAATTCAGAAAGCTATAGCATTATTTGTTTTTATAATGTCACAACGTCAAAACCGGATCTTATTAGAGTACATTTGGGTATAATATTACTTATATAAGAATAAACATTGATAAATAAAACCTTTAAAGTAAAATACGATTTACCTAATTAGCGTATTTTTAGTTAGCGCAAATCAGGTGAGCCTGATTTGGCAAAATTTAGAAAATGTATACTAAACGCGGTGGCGTATATAAGGGGAGGTTTGTGGGTTATCCCCCCCCCCCCAGAGTCACTTTTATTTATTTAAGCAAAAATGACAGAAATAATATAAAATAAGGATCTTTCATTCGCGATTGGCGAGTAACCCCCCCACCCAGAGCCAGGTTTACTATATTTTTTTGGGTCGTTCATATTATTTACGCTCTCTTAGGTAGAAAATCAAAACTGAAGACCTTTTCTTTTTGGCTGTTAAAAATATCGTCTCCAACCCCCCCCCCCCCCCATTCCCCAGAAACGATATACACCACTGACTAATCGTCATATAGGTGCCCGGATTTTAGTGATTGCAACTGTACGGGGTGGCCAACTAAGAATGGACGCCGGCCATAACTCGCTAACCGTTAATCATATAACTTGGGGGAAAAAAAATTATTAGCTAAATCGACTAAGAGAAATCGCTGGAAAATATTTTGAAGTTCCGCATATGGCCGCTAGGGGGCGCAACTGTTATGGTCAATCAGAAAAAGGGCTGTTTCTTAAAAAATATTCATGTAAAGGTATATTATAAATACTGCCATCGTAAAGAGTAGAAAAATTGTGATTTTTTTGTTAAGGATATTTTGCTCTCGTTCTCGTTAAATGTAGTGGTGGGGGAAGGTCAAACATGTTTTTATTTAAATGTCAATAACTCCGTTATAAGTCAACGGAATTGAACAAACTAGGTCTCGTTTAAAAGAGCCCATCTTAACTAATAATCTGATGTAAAAAAAAATCCGATTTGATTTCGCCGTGGTAACTAGAGGGCGCTGATTGACATCACAACAATTATTACGCATTATTTTGAAAATTTTAAATAGCACGCTATATCTCTTTTAACACAATTTAATAGAGGAGGAAATTCTCAATAAGTCAGTGCAAATTTCAGCTTCCTAACTTTTTTCAAACCGGAAATATAAATAAAACAAATATTAGGGCGCTGGGTACGCAACATCTCCCTAATCTGTATAGACATAGCCTACATCACAATAATTCAGTAATAATACCACAGATAATATTCAACGCAAATCGCTAAAAATTATACTAATGTTCTGAAATAACCACCAGGTGGCGCAGTAGACGTTAATAAGCATAGTTTTACTCGCAATTTTACTTTTCTCTATATTTTTTTGTAGTTTACTCTATTTTCAGTAAGTTAGATATTATAAGGTAATAAATAAGAAAAATCCTAATATATTCGACCGTTGCAAATTTCCGTCTTTCTTAAAATCGACAATTTATGCACAAGAATAACAATAAACTAAAAACATAGATAAATAATAATTCCTTAGCAATTTTCTGCTACATCAAGCAAAAAAAATAGTAGGCTGTGAAAACAAAATTGAAAGTAATACGTCAAAAAATAAACAATAGTTTCTTGTCAGTGCCTTTTAGTTGCTATTTATCGTTCTTGAATTTCCTAATAGTATTGCTATCATTTCGCGTTTTTGTCCGAGATTTTCGTGTTTTTTGAGTTTTTCTAGTTGCTGTTGTTCATGCTATTGTTGTAGTTCGTATTTTTCTTGTTCAAGATTTGTTATTGTTCGTGTTGCGTTGTGTTAAGAACAAAATGATTTATACAAATCAAGAACTATTCGACATGATAGGTGTTTATTTTGAATGTTTGAGAAATGTTACGGTTGCTGCAATAGTATATGCGCAGGAATATCCGCAGAGACGCCACCCAAGTAAAAAGGTTTTTCTTCGAGTGATCCAATGTTTGTGAACCACTGGAAACGTGCATATTCCCGTATACCGCAGACAACGCAGAGAACGCACCGAAGAGAATGTAATTAATGTGCTAGCGTATATCGAGTTTAATCCTCAACTAAGTACTCGAATTATTGCGCTAGACCTAGGAGTAACGCGAACCACTGTTCAAAATATACTCAAAGAGCACAGGTAAGCAACGACATTGCAAATATAAACTGGACATATTTTTTAACAAAAGTCACGTGATTCTGATGTCACATAGGTCTTTAAGCCTAGAAAACCAATAATTTCCTGGAACATCAATTAAATATCTTCATCTTGTTTTAGGTTACATCCATATCACTTAGTGCTGCATCAGGAATTGACTGCTGCAGATTTTGATCACAGACTAAACCATTGTCACTGGCTTTTGGGTGTAATGAGGGAAGATCGGCAATTTCTGAGGCGAATATTGTGGACCGATGAGGCTACCTTCCAGAGCGATGGACGTGTCAATCTTCACAATACACATTATTGGTCCAGAACAAATCCACATTGGATGCGCGAAGTTCAGCACCAAGGCCGTTGGTCTGTAAATTGTTGGGCAGGGATTTTAGGCGGACGAATTATCGGACCATTTTTTTTCGATAATCCATTGAATGGTGAGAGATATCTAAGATTTTTAAGGGAGGAATTGCCGATTTTGTTGGAGGACGTACCTCTGAACGTCCGACAACGATTGGTATACCAGCACGATGGTTGTCCAGCGCACTTCGCCGTCAACGTTCGGGAATTTTTAGATGCCCACTATCCTGGCCGATGGATAGGGCGAGGCGGCACCCTTCCATGGCCAGCTAGGTCACCCGACCTAACGTGTTTAGATTTTTATTTATGGGGTCGAGTGAAAGATTTAGTTTTTGCCACCAGACCCACTACACGGGAAAATATGATTCAGCGAATAAGAGACTGTATAAATACTATTTCAGTTGGTGAACTGGAGGCTGCAGTTTTATCCACGCGAGATAGGATGCATAAGTGCATCGAAAACGATGGCCGACAATTTGAACATTTAGGGCGGCATTAATTGAATTATATTTTTATTATCGTTTCTTTCACACGTTCCATTTAAATGGCTTTCATTTCCCATTATAATGAAAATTTAATATTGCACTTATTGACTCCTACTGCGCCACCTGGTGGTTATTTCAGAACATTAGTATAATTTTTAGCGATTTGCGTTGAATATTATCTGTGGTATTATTACTGAATTATTGTGATGTAGGCTATGTCCATACAGATTAGGGAGATGTTGCGTACCCAGCGCCCTAATATTTGTTTTATTTATATGTCCGGTTTGAAAAAAGTTAGGAAGCTGAAATTTGCACTGACTTATTGAGAATTTCCTCCTCTATTAAATTGTGTTAAAAGAGATATAGCGTGCTATTTAAAATTTTCAAAATAATGCGAAATAATTGTTGTGATGTCAATCAGCGCCCTCTAGTTACCACGGCGAAATCAAATCGGATTTTTTTTTACATCAGATTATTAGTTAAGATGGGCTCTTTTAAACGAGACCTAGTTTGTTCAATTCCGTTGACTTATAACGGAGTTATTGACATTTAAATAAAAACATGTTTGACCTTCCCCCACCACTACATTTTACGAGATAGAGCAAAATATCCTTAACAAAAAAATCACAATTTTTCTACTCTTTACGATGGCAGTATTTATAATATACCTTTACATGAATATTTTTTAAGAAACAGCCCTTTTTCTGATTGACCATAACAGTTGCGCCCCCTAGCGGCCATATGCGGAACTTCAAAATATTTTCCAGCGATTTCTCTTAGTCGATTTAGCTAATAATTTTTTTTCCCCCAAGTTATATGATTAACGGTTAGCGAGTTATGGCCGGCGTCCATTCTTAGTTGGCCACCCGGTACTTACGAAATTATACAACTTTATACTAAAAATGCAAGAATTGTCAATTTTCTCTAAATAAGCTTAAGCTATTGTAACAGATATTGCTTTATAAGGCCACTGTGACACGTCAAGTTAAAAAAAATGTTTTACCGACATTTCTATTTTTTTCTCTATCCATTACTCGTATCTATTTAATTATAATCGTAGAATTTTAAAACTTATGTCATGTTACATCAAAACCCTGCATGTTTAAACAGAGGAACAGAACTGTCGATTTTTCTACGTCCATAAATTATGGAAAAGTTCAAAAACAAAAATCTATTAAAAAAACCTAATTTCCTTGATTCCTCCAGTTTTTTTTGCTGATAAGTAACTCTAGAGTTCAGGGTATGGTAAAATATGCCGTAATAAGTTTTCTAGTATAGGGTGGAGCATAACATTTTGTTGCACGTAAATTTCAGAGTTTAAGTTGCAGGGACGTAGACAGAAAATTAATTTTGGGGGGCCAGTTGGGGGCATAAATAATTCTATAGAGGCCTATATACAGAGTCTGTCATTAGTGTGTCAAAGTGTCAAGTTATATTTACAATTTATGTATTTGCGTTGCATTGGCCCATCGAAAAATGATTTTTTTTTCGATCAATATTTCGTTTTTTCATTGTTTTTGTTTATTTCGTTTTAAGGTAAATTTCGCTTTGTCCATAAAATTGTAACAATTTTTCCTGCGCCAATAAAGCATACTTTTGTTTGAAAGTAGCATACTTTCCTAGTAAAGATTTTTTTTACATTAATAATGGATCCCGTAACAAATAATATGTGCCAGTAAAAAAATTAAAACGAATTTTCTACATTTATTTTAGGTATTTGAATTAAATAACAAATTTTATACAAAAGTGACTTAATTAAACACATCTGAAGAAACATGTTTTTTTCACTTTTATTTAATGTACAGTTGTGGAAGTATTACTAAAACTAATAAAAAATAAACATGAATAATATAAACCGTTAACTAAAAAATACAAAAAAAAAACAGTTCATAAAATTAAATTTATTCTTCTCTTATTTTCCACGAATATATCTATTACTCTTTGAAGATCTATGTTTTCTACCAATGACTTCTCAATTGATAAAATAGCCAAGTTTGATAGTCTGTCATTTCAGATTCTATTTCTCAAAAATTATTTTATTATTCTTAAATAAGAGAAAGTTCGCTCACATGAAACACTAGAGGGTAAGAGTCAGCTTATATTTAGGATTCTTACTAGTAGAGATATTTTGTTTTGTTGTGGTTTGAGTATTTCATTTCGTTAAAAATATTGTGCGTGTATGAGCGTAGCGTATAATATATTTAGACAGGCTAATGGATAAAAGGGGGGGGCTCCTCGTCTACGTCCCTGTTAAGTTGGTTGCATAACAAGCTTAAGGAAATTATATTTTTAATGGTACCAGTTGAGGGCTTATCTACAGTATTTATTGACACATCTATTTGTGGTTCCAGGTACATACAAGATTATACATGTTTAGTAGAAAATACGGGCACTGCCAATGAATATGACACGTTAAATTCAAAAAATATATGAACGACGTTTCATCATTTTTAGATTCTTCTGTAGGCGTAACAACTTATTATTTTGGATGACTATTACTTTCCTCGTAAAGGGAAGTATTGTAATCGTCCCTAGATGCCGAAAAACATCTTTTCTCAATTCCTTCGCACATAGGGGTATTTGTATAATAAAAGCGGACAAAAACAAAAAAAGAAAAAATATCAATTATTTATTATTACATACTTTAATAACATCTATAAAGGTTTCTTAATCAAATGCAATTTAATCTAGCAAGCCATGACAGAAAACAAAAAAGTTATGAGGCTGCGAACAGAAATGTTTTTATCAAAACTGCTGTCAACATGTCACATTTATGTTATTTCGTCAGACACTGGTACACTGTCAAGAGTTGTTATATATATTTTTTTTGAACATTTAATAAATGAAGATACTACAGTAGGTAAGACAATTTTATATAGGTAGTATGGAATATGTTTAATGTATTTCTGTTTATGACGGAGGGCATTTATCTACTAGTACTTACAATTTAATTTTTTTTTTAATTTATTTTAAATTTTATTTAGGTATTCAGTTATGTTCCGGAAATTTCCGGAATTTTGTTTATACGCTATAAAGCGGCTTAGGGTTTCTTTATTATGGTTATGAAAAAAAAATTGCTAATATTTGCTAACGTGGAATTTGGCAAATAGGCATATTTTAAAGAGTTATGTTTAATTAATTTTAAAACACAAGGTCAGTAGATATAAATTTTGGTCTGGACTATTTTAGTTTTCATGATACGGGGTGTAAATTAGAGAAAAAAATATATCCAAAAATACAAAATAATTTCCAAAAAATCATACAATATGTAATGTAAACAGTTACTGGGACCAAAAACTTAATATTTAGTATTAAAATTATTATATACGGGTCATTTTTTTTGATATACTATTTTTTATGATAGTACAATATCATAAAAAATATCACATGAGAGGAAAGTATTATCTCAGTAAATACAGTTCAATGTCGAGAAACATTATAAGAGAAAAAAGAATATCATGTCTAACGATAACTATAACTTTCAAAAAGTTTGAAAATTGAGAATTCTTATTTGGTATAGGTATTTTAGATCGTACTAAAACGATTCGGGTTTTTTTTTCGCGATTGGGGGAAACCGGGTGAACGTGGTGGGGAGGGGGTGGGGGTAAATATATTAACCTATTTTTTCCAGCTTTTTCAAACTGAAATGGTTTTTAATTTGTAGCAGAATTAGGAGAATATGAGGAAGAGGCTAATTTTAAAAAAATCATGTTTTGTGTCGTTTTCGAGGTTTTTAGGGTTAAGCATTCGAATTTTAGCATTCATTTATATATTTTGAAAACCGTACAAAAGGTGGTAGTTATTGCATAAGAGTTAGGGGTTAGTTTATTATTATCAAGCACAATTTCATTAAAACGTAATGTGGGAGTACTGATTCAGTTTGCAGTGGTTTTTCCTATTGTTATAAAGCGAGATAGGTATGCTAAAAGAAAACTAGATTTTTAAGTTCATTTAATTTCGATTTTTCTTTAATAAATATTTTCCACTTTTTATAACTTTTGTAGTTGTAATACCTATCTTTTTAAAACTTTAATATACAACAATATCAAAAAAAAATTTGTCACAATAATCTTAATTCAAATTGTTTTATAGCAGCTCCTTAGAATTTGCCCATTTTTAAATTAATATATTTAAGAATGAACCGTTTCGTGTAAGTAATTTTTTTTCAGGAATTTTTTATAATAAAAAATCAATTTAGTCGCGGAGAACTCTATCAGATTTGGAAAAGTAGTAGCAAAAGAAGTTTTAGCGACAAAACAAAATACCTCGTTGATCGCGTGAGAGAAATTACACTGTGTCAAGAAAACATTAAAGCAACGATTATCGCACTTTATTGCTGATTTTAAAAGTGAATGGCAAAGATGTAAAAGAAGGGAAGATTTACTTTAAAAAAATCAAAAATAACTTTCCGTTAGTGTTTTCTTCCCATTGCTGCTACGAAAAAATATTTCCCTGGTCCTGGTCGTTCCAAAAAATGTTTTAATGAGTTGTGTGAAAGATCAAAGAGTCGAAAAATAGAAAAAATAAGAAACGTCATTGCACTTGAAGAACTTTCATTTTCTACAAGTATCAGTTTAAGAGCTGCTAGGAATTTAGAAGCTGCGAAAATTGTCAAAGAAGTGAGCAATGATCCCCCACGTGGCCTGAAGTATATAGAATTTAATAAATAAAATAAAAAAATATCTTTAAAAATGGATCCAACCCAAGCTCTATCTATTATAGTTGAGGCTGGATTTTCTAGACATCAATATGAGATAATTCATAGAAATAACAAAGAACCATATCCTTGTTATACTTTGGTTCAAAAAGAAAAATTTACTTGTTACCCAAAAAAACTGACTATACTATTACAGACATAAGTGCTAAAGTGTCTCTTCAGTCTTTACTTGTTCTTACTTCTGAACGTTTATGTGCCTTGATTATCGAAGCTCTTGCGAGGTTGTCACCTGAAGAATGCCAACAACTATGTTTGGTCTCGAAATGGGGATGTGATGGTTCGGCTCAAAATCAGTATAATCAAAATTTTGAAGTTCACACCAATAACGAAGCGCACTTATTTTTAAATTCATTTGTGCCACTTCAACTTTCTGTTAAATCTAAACCTAAAAAAAAAAATATTTGGCAGAATCCAAGACCGGGTTCACTCAGGTTTTGCAGACTAATAAGATTTAGATTTGTACGCGAGACAGTTGAAGAAACTAAAGCTGAATTTAATCATATCGACAATACAATCAAATCTCTTTTGCCGACAAGTATGATCAAAAGTAATTTGCGAATTTCTGTTTATCATTCTTTGTCATTCACTATGGTGGATGGTAAAGTTTGTAACTCTCTGACAAATACAACCTCCACTCAGAAAAGTTATATATGCGGGGCTACCAGTAAGGATTTTAATAATTTGGATAAAGTGATTTTAAGACCAGTAATACAAGATAATTTGAAATTTGGCATATCAATCCTACACGCCCGCATTCGCTTCTTCAAGTGTGGAACTATATGGATGGTATCCTATGCCTCCAACAGTTAACAAAGTTTTGATACACGGAGGCTAAATAATAGAAAATGCACTGTTGCCCATAGGGCAGCTCCCAGGAGGGGCTGCAGAAAGCCGTAACAAGCATTTCAAAAAATTCAGAGAAAAATTTCCCGTAAAGCTTCCAATGCTGACATTAGTAACAGGTTGCTTCTTAGTTCAGACCTTATATTAACATCTATATGTCCTCTTTCTTCGATAAATCGCAAACATTTTTCTAAAGAAACCATAGAAATGTTGCTACCTGGTAAAGATGGTAACATACATGAAGATCTGGAATTTAGCGATGAAGATCCTCATTGCACTTTTGATGATTAATTTACGATTTTCATTTTCTTTTGCATTTTCTTTCCGTGTAAACACCTTAATCTGTAATAATTATCATTGAACACATACTTAATTTTTTAGTGCATTTTCTTTTATTCCGTTTAGGTACGTAATTTTATACTGTACATCTTTATTAATATTAAATTTCAAATATCAATAATTAATTCAATGCTTTTGTGCCACTTTGTTTCCATTAAATGTATTGAAGTAACGAAAGTGAATCTGTTAGCCAATAAGATGCAAGTCGCCTTATGAATTTTAATAAAAGCTTGTAGCTACTTAAAATTCATATGTAAGGTGAGAGGAAGTTTTACCAAAAGATACCACTTAATAGCCTAGAATTTAAGATGACCCTGTATATTTTCTAAATATAAACATAAAATTATTATATAAACACAAAAATATATTATTTGAACTGAAACTTACTTAAAATTCTCAGTTTTTTTTGTATTTCAATTTTGTCCGCTTTTATTAGACAAATACCCCTATGTGCGTCGATCTGTCTGTCTGTTTGTTCGCGGCATAGCTAAAAAACTACTTATCGATTGACCTCAAATTTTCATAAAATATCCATATAGGGTAGCATTTTAGTAAAAATCCAATATGGCCAAACGGAATAGCGGCCTAGTACTTAAAATGTAAAAAACTTATTACGGCTTAATAAAGTATTTTAAAATGCAGCATGAAAAATTACTTAATGGATTGATTTCAAATTTTGAAAAAGACATGAACTGATAAAATTATGGTGCGAATTCAAAATGGCGGCCAAATAAAATGTTTTTATCATGAAAAAATCACCAGGTTTTATATATCGTCACGTTCTAGGGTCCCAAGATGCCAAATATAATTTATCATAGCATATCTTATAAACTACTTGACCGAATGACTTGGTCGGTGGAATGGTCGGATGGGGATGGTTATATTTTGGTAAAAATCTAGTATGGCGGAACAAGTGAAACTTATTACTAACAAAGTAATTATCTAATTACCTCAAATTTTGCACAAAAATCAAGTGTAACATAAGAATGAACTGGTAACATTTAGGTATGAATCCAAGATAGCAAAACGAAAGGCGGCTCAATAGAATATTGAAAAAATCAGCCTGAAACAAGTACTTATTAGAATAATTTGAAATTTTATGCGAGCATTAAGTGTAATATACTAAGAGATAAACTGGTAAAGTTGTGGTACGAATTCAAGATGGCGAAACAAAATGGCGGCTGAATGAATGATTTAAAAATTTACGTAAAAGAATCTTATACAATTGATTTTAAGTTTTGCAGAAAAATTAAATGTAATATATGGATTTTTTAAAAATAGAAAACCATCAAAAAGAAGAGAATTCTATGAAATGATAGAAATACAAAAAAGATCTCAGTATATAATGTTATTACGTAATAAGCAAATTAAAATAATACCAACAATTAAAAAACTGAGTTGAATCCCTTTATAAATAAAAAATTTAATTTTTCGTGACAGCATAGAAAAATATACATGTTAGTATTCATTCTCTTTTGTTCTAATCTTTAGATTTTACCTTTAAAGAGATAAGACATACTTATTGTTTTTAAGTGTACCAACTTTTAATTCTTAAACATTTCTTTATAGAAAAAAAGCCAATTTATGTGTTCTGACGAAGATCACCTAGTTGACCGAAACTACTTTATACTAGACTTGTATAATTTCGTATATACCTGAAACTTAATGGCGAAGTATGTGTATCAAATTACTCTATATAAGCCCCTAACCTAGGCACTTTAAATATAAAGTTTTTTCAGCTCGCATTTGCAACTCAGCACACTTAAATTTTATGGAATCTACATGTACTTACACTTTTTATTTCATTCTGCACAGGACAACCTTTTGAGATCTTAGTTAAGCTTATTTTCATTCTAGAGTAGATTTCGACAGATGGTACAGGTTCAAATCCAACACAAGCATATTTTTTGTTTTTTTGTTCTTGATATTTTATACATATACAGACTTTTAAAAGTTCCTGTTACCCATCATCAGGGGTGCACCGAAAAATATTGGGTGGGAGGGCGTAAGTGAGAAAACTCAACTCAGGACTAAAAAAAAAGTTCACACCTTTCTGAAAAAAAAAGGTCCGCGCTTTTGTGTAGGTAGTAGTATCATTCTTATTTTGTGTGTTCCTTCTTTGGATTTTAACAAAATTATTTTGACAAATCAAACCAACAGACTAAAATATTGGGGAAGACACTCCTCTTCATATGTCCGTCCCTGTGTTTACGGTTGTTTTATAGTACAATATAAGGAATGCCGGAAGAAATAACGGACCTTATTATACTCCGAGCTCCGAGCCTATTATAATCCGATTGCAGCCGTTAAGGCTAATTTTTCTAGTTTTCTTCAATGACTAACTTCAAAAATTTTACGTTGTTTTAAATATATTTTTATTTTAGATATATTCCAGTTTTGATGGCCCAAGCTAAAATTTACTGGGATCTTGAAAATTATCCGCAAGTAGAGAAGATTTTCAGAAAAAGTGCCGAATTTTGCAATGAACATGATACATGGCGACTTAATGTGGCACACGTATTATTTATGCAAGAAAATAAATTTAAAGAAGCTACTGGGTTTTATGAACCATTAGTTAAAAAGAATTATTCTGAGGTAAGATATGAAAATGTCAGGATTGGTTCAAAACGTATACAAGAATCTATTGCACTTGGCTATCGGCCATCTGCAATTTTCTTATGTGCTTATGAGGACCTATCTTTTAGTTGCAGTATCGGACTAACCTCGGTATCATAGGCAATTGCCTAGAGGCACTAGAAAAGAAGGAGCGGCACAAAAAATAAAATGGTTCAATATTTCCTGAATATAATATGCAACATATGGGAAACTTTTTTATTTTTGATTTCTCAGAAAATTTTATTCTTGATAAAAGTTAGCACATCAAAAAATACTGTATCCGCAATAATTAGTTTTAGTAAAAGTCGTATACAGTATACAGGAAGGCAAACAATTGTGAAAATTGATCAAGAGGAAAGTGGTCTTAAATTTAAAAATATGCCAAATGTTATTTAGAGTGAAAATCTGTATTTAGATGTGAAATTATAGCTTCCTGTTTCTTCTCAGCCTACTACCATCAAAACCTGATAATAAAAATAAGTTTATACAGTACGTTATTAGAGCTTATTGAACCTTGAAATAAAAACATTAAAATACTAACATTTTGGTCTGAGATTTAAGTTTTTGCGTAGGCATGCTAAATTGATTAGACATTTAACTTTCTATAAAAATGAAATACCTTCAAAATTCTGAAGATTAATTAAATGCCCGTGCAACCAACAAATAAATTTGTTATTTAGGCACAGGTTACTTGATCTTGCTTAGATTTAATGCATGTTTTCGTTTATTGGGCATATGTGCAATAATACGGGGGATAACCAAAATTTACTGACATTTTTTTTTAAAATTGGAGGAGATTTACCCTACTCCATGGAGAAATACTTCTACCGAGGAACCAAGGAGAGACCTACAAATACTTAGGATTCCAACAAGCTAGACTGCTCCAGGATAAGCAAGGAAAGACCAAGCTGAAAGATCAGTACGTTCAAAGAGTGCGAGCTCTTCTGAAGACAGAACTGAACGCCAGAAATCTCATTACAGCAATTAACACCTGTAACACAAGTAACCTCCAGTACTTGCTGGAGTGACGAACACAGTAAGATACTTCGGTGTTACAGCGAATAGATTTTTGTTGACCTATATTGCCGGACATACATTTATAGCTAGTGTAGATAACTTTTTATTCTACTGACCGAAAAATGGTTTTCATATTTTTAAATTTCACAATTTATTTGTATATTTCGACTTGGGCATAAGATGTCGGAAAGTTGATAGACAGTTAAATTTGTAAAAAACTAAAGGTTTTTTCCATAAAAATAAAGAAATAAATACGTTAGTGTCATATAGTACTGATGATGCCACTTAATCGCGAAACTAGTTGCTGATATAATAAAGAATTTTTCTTTTGTCAAATTCGACTTCTTCTATACCTATTTGGTTCTTATTTTTACATCTTTAATATTCTTTAAGTCTAATAGAACACAGTCCGTCCAATTTCACCTATAAACACTTTCCCGCAGGAACAAGAAATTTTATGAACTCCTTCTGATTGCGAAGGAATTATATCTTTTGGTGACCTTAAGCATTGCGCAGTCTTTTTGTGTGCATTAAATTGCAATTTTATCTATGGTATCCCTAGAAAAAGATAAAACTGCACTACTTGATGGTTGAGTATCCAATACTGGTCTACGTCTGGGATTATTATAATATCTAGTCGAACGTCTATTATCTTCAGTGCTATATCCGTTAATTTTAAAGCTTGTCACTTTTTCTGTTTCGTTCGGAATTGAATTTAAATTTGCATCACATGCATCACATATTGACAAAGCCCTAAATATTAATCAATTGATGACGGATTGTTTTTGAGATGGATGATGGTAAGAACTAAAATTTAAATATCTATTCGTATGTGTCGATTTCCTGTAATACAATATGACCTAAAGCGCCGTTCTCTTTCTTTTGTACTAACACATCAAGGAAGGAAATGGCTCCATCTGACTTAATTTCCACAGTGAATTTTATATTAGAATGTTATATATACATGTATAAAGCTAGTCTACCATTACGTCCAACTGTCAATGCAATAGGTTCGCCATTTTACGAAATGGGTAAATATTTAATTTAACCTCTTTCACAGGACGATCTAATTCTTATATCAAAAACTCTAAACAGTTCGTAGAAAAGCTTAAAGATTTTACTCTATATTCCGGTGATATTTCAGATTATTTATTATCGATATAAGCACTTCACATTGAAGTAAAGTGTCAAATTTTCTCGTTTTCCATACATTTTATATGCGCTTTTAACGACATGTTTGTTTTTTACAAATATCATCCTGGCATGTCGCTTTACAACATACACACGTACATGTCGAAGGCAGAACTTTTTTTAAGTCGGCTAAAAAATAGTATTCATTTTATTCGATAGCGCAAAAATAGGTCTTTCTTTTCCTATTCGTAAGTTTATTTAGAACTTTTTTTCTATAGTTACAAAGACTGTAATTCTTTTTAAATTCCAGTGAGCCGAGAATATAACGCTGCAAGGCAAATGCAACAGTAACAAACTTGAAATGAGTTAACATTAAAATCAATATAAACCAGCGTTTTCGCTTTGCGGGCATGCTGTAGATGAAAGTATATAGTGGACGTCCTAAGATGCATCTTAGATATATAGTGTTTATGCTATTTTACTGAGCCGCCGCCTACACGAAATATTTGCAAACAAAATTTGTATCTTTTGAGATATTCCGCAACATTACCAATGCCCACCTGAAAATCGGAGAAACGGCTTGTGAGGCCATGCTGACGCTCCATAGGCGTATATAAACATGGCTTCTGAGCGGTGTTTTTCAATTTTCATCAACTAAAAAAAGGGTCATTATGGCTCTAATGCGGGCGCCAATCTTAAAAAAAGGTCCTTACTTTATACTATTTCTATCAGTTTAGTTGAAATAAAAGTAGGTATAGGGTGGGGGTTAACCTCCAAACCCCCCCTTATATACGACACTGTGACGCTCTCCTATGAAATAAATACAAAAGTTTTAGGATGCCTGAGATCGAGCTTCCTGTGTGTGTCGGGCGTGATATCGGACAATAGAGATGCACTTTCGGGCGTCCTTTAATTCAGGAAGATATATATATATATATATATATATATATATATATATATATATATATATATATATATATATATATATATATATATATATATATATATATATATATATATATATATATATATATATATATATATATATATATATATATATATATATATATATATATATATATATATATATATATATATATATATATATATATATATATATATATATATATATATATATATATATATATATATATATATATATATATATATATATATATATATATATATATATATATATATATATATATATATATATATATATATATATATATATATATATATATATATATATATATATATATATATATATATATATATATATATATATATATATATATATATATATATATATATATATATATATATATATATATATATATATATATATATATATATATATATATATATATATATATATATATATATATATATATATATATATATATATATATATATATATATATATATATATATATATATATATATATATATATATATATATATATATATATATATATATATATATATATATATATATATATATATATATATATATATATATATATATATATATATATATATATATATATATATATATATATATATATATATATATATATATATATATATATATATATATATATATATATATATATATATATATATATATATATATATATATATATATATATATATATATATATATATATATATATATATATATATATATATATATATATATATATATATATATATATATATATATATATATATATATATATATATATATATATATATATATATATATATATATATATATATTCCAACCATTTAACTACAGTTAGAGGAATATTTTTTTTTGGTACAAGTTTCCATTTGCAAATATTACTGGTTACTTATTTTCGACTTCACACTGAGGATATGATAAAGGATTGTGGCAAATCTTATTTTGAAAATTAAAATATCAAATGTTAGATTCATGGAATAGTAATGATTGTTTTTTTAGTCTGGAGGATGCGAGTAGATCCTAGAAAAAAGCATTGAGGGCTTATGGCAAGCATCCTTTCGGTGAACAAATTCAGAGGGATATTGTAGTTCAAATGACCATGTGAAAACTACCTGTTAGATTTTTTTAGATTAACTAGCCTAAACTCCAAGCTTAGTTCACAGGCTTAGGGCCACGCAAACGTTCTGCACCACCTAAGTCAAATCTTTCAATAGAAAAAAAAAACGGCGATGAAATGTCAGTGACAATTTTCTACCTTCCAAAGGACAAAGGAAATATCACTTCCCTTATGACCAGTGGTAGAGAAAATCCAAGTACTTTTCAAGTCCAATTAGATCCAAAAGATATCTTACTCAGTTTATATGTAGACCCACTATATACGAATGTGCCTATAAATGATTCACTTATAATATCACACGTATTCCACCAAAATAGTCCTGACCGCTCACTTTTATATGAGATTATAGCATCTCTCACATCAACATATTTCTATTTTCAAGAAACTTTTTATGGACAAGCCATGGGATCTCCGCTGTTACCAGTAGTAGCCGATATATTCATGAAGGTTTGTAAGAGAGAAGCCTTAGCGTCATTTCTATTATAACCAAAATGTGGTTCAGATATGTAGATGATATTTTTGTTATATGACCTCATGGTCCAGAAAGTCTCCCCGTGTTTTTTAATCATCAAAATCTGCAACCCTCAGATATAAAACGTAAAATGGAAATTGAGTCAGAAGTTACGATTCCTTTTTTAGCTGTTCTTTCAAAGGAAACAAGGGTACCTAAATGCAATTTACTTGACATACGTACAATTTTTAAAACACATAAGAGAATTGGACAATGTTTGCGATCCCCAAAGGAGGTTATTCTTTTCCAAACGGAAGGAGTGTATAAAATTCCTGGTCTATATGGGATAAGCTGGATGATACATGTTCACTAGGCTTAAGGGACACGAACAATGTATTAGAAAGGCACAAATTTTAAAATTTGTTGTATCTGAACACCAGCAAACCACTGGACATAAATGTAAAAGAGGCCTCGGAATTCTATAAACGGAAAATAAGAGAATCTATTGAAATTTATTGACATCCGGTCAATTGTAATTACTAATTGGAATTACTACTATCTAATTACTACCATTGGATAGTAATCCCAATTTGACATGGTCTAATCCCAAGAACCATGATTTCTTAATTGACCAAAGCCATGAAAGCTTCCGTTCTATCATCCTTTAAACCTGTTCAACCGAGTCGCGGTTCTGTGAGCACAGGTCAACTATAAAAAGTTCGCATAAGTCACTGAATCCGAGATCATTCAGTGTTCCGAACTCTTGAAGTAAAATCTAAGGCGGAACTTCGTAAAATAACTCCCTTTTGCAACATTTGACGTTAATTTTTACACTGTAGAGGATGATCCAAACAAGAGTAAAAATGCTATATATCTCCGTGGTTGTAAAATATAAAAGTATTATGACCATTTTATAGACATATAATTTCGGTTTATCGTGAGTCATCAAAAAAAAAACTTCAAAAATGTTTAACACCCTTATTTTCAAAACAAAGCATTTCCAGGCCGATTTTAATAGGGAGTTTGTTTATTATTTGCATATGAAGTATAGCCCCTCTAAATATAAGGAATTTTCGAACACCTTGTACTGGACATTACATTAAATATAAAAATGATGTTTTAATCGTCATTTTTTAATTTATGTTTAATTGTTTATTTTATATAAATTTAAATTACTGATAAAAATCTAAGATACTTTTACATTTTTTTCTATGTTTTATAAGAATGGAGATAGATATAAAGCATTTTTACTCTTCTGTAATGCCGAGTAAAACGATTAATTAAATTGTTCATATTGGTGACGCCATATAGAATTCCTAAGTTTTAACCAAATGTTCGAAATCGGTCAATGCGGAAAAATTACGATATTGTTTTTAAGCCGAATCAGATCACATATGCCATTTTGTGTAAAAATAAGCGTAGTATTGACCATTTACTGTCATTACTAAGGAATGGGGGATTTTCATACGCCCAGACACGGTTATGATAACAAATAAAATTTTAGTTTCTATTAAAGTCAGCCTTTCCTGTAAATAAGTTTTTTCTCCAACCAAAGAATTGATGACGTGCCAACGTCTGGTCACGTTGAATGAATACAGGCTACAATGGTTAATGCAAAATATTATACAAGGTGTGTTTAAAAACGAGCTAACACCTGTACTTTCGCTGCTACATTTCTACACTTCTTAAGGTTGTCGCCCACTAATCACCATCACGTCTCCCTACCGCCACCGCCATAATAAATATTCTTCCATTGCAAGCAATGAGTATAATCACACTATAAGTCACATCCACTTCCCGTTGCCGTTACTTCCGTCGGCGATTGCGGCACGAGAATATTTTACGTGTCGGTGGGTAGACTAAACGACCGTAGTACGTATAGTATGAATTGGCTAGCGTCTCTATTTACGTTTGAAAAGTTATATATTTCAACTTTGGAAAATACGTACTTTATTCTTTTTGTGTGTAAAATTAATCTATTATGAGTGACGAAGAAAGACTTGACCAAAACGAACTTTTAATAGAAGAAGTTAGAATATATTCTAGTGCCGGAAACAATGTATGATATTCGCCCTCGTCCTTCCTTCTAACAAATATATCATTCACCTATATTTGCCTTTTCCTCTTAACTCTTCTGCTTCTTCCACGTCCAGAATAAGCGCAATTTTTCCAAACTCTTCATTTGTAAATTATTCACTCTTGTTCGCATTTTTACGACTTCACACTCTACGGGCAGACAGAAAACTGGCTGCTGTTTGCAGGCTGTCGGCTAGTGTGAATTTACGCCATATTTTCTGTTCGGTACGGTGCGGAGACGTTACGTATAGTGAGAATCGCGCCTTACCCGTCGCAGCACAGCACTGTCTATCCCCTCAAAATACGGGTAGAATTAAAACAATGCCAATAAATGGACTAACGTCTACTAGACCGACACGGCGCGACCTAACGGCGAACGCCGCCGGAATGGATTGCCGGTCTCCGATCCTCGCCGGCAAATAACGGAATGTGTCTCAGACCAGCATCAACTTTTAAAAGCCTGTTTTTACAATATTTTGGTAATTGTTGTTTAGATTTCATTGTCATTCTAAAATATTGGAAAAATTTCGCCTCATCTGCTTTCAGATCGTTAAATAGATGACGGAACTTTCCAAAATTTGCCCTCCTTTGATTAGCATAGGATGGATCCACATTTTCTTCTTTTGTTTCTTCTTATTTTCGTCTTCTTTTGCCAATAGTGCGGCCACAACCACTTCTTCACCATCGGAACTACTGCTGACAAACATGATGAATATGTCACTTATAGATGAAAACTAACCTTCGTCCACAGCTGCCAGTTACCGCCTTGCGAAGTGGGCGACAACCTGCCTTACAGAAATTTCATCTTGATCAAATCTTCCTAAAGTACAGGTTAACTCTTACAAAAACAGAACAATATGGTACTAGTCTATTAAAAAAAAAAACCTTGGTACACTCGTTTTCTCTTTTTGCAATTCCCAAAGACTCTCGAAATCATATTATGAATATCTGCCTAATATTCAAAGGAATATATCCGTTGTTACAACTTTTGACCATTTACTTTGTAAATTTGTGTGTAATTAATTTTGAAAAATATCTACATAATTGTTAAGTAAATTAAAAGAAAATTATTATCCAACCATTTTTAAAAAATAATCTTTGTTTCTACTGTTTACTGTTAAATATAAATAGGTAAATAATACACATTTATTATTTTAGATTCTCAACGTGAATGCAATTGTCCTAGCGAATCTCTGTGTTTCTTATATAATGACGTCACAAAACGAAGAAGCTGAAGAACTTATGAGAAGAATCGAGAAGGAAGAAGATCAGATGTCGTTTGAAGATCCAGATAAGAAATATTTTCACCACTGTATAATAAATCTTGTAATAGGGTATGCAATTAATAAAATTAACAGCCGGTTGCACAAAACTTAATTGCTGTTTAGAATATTTAACCGAGTTTTCGGATTTGACAAGCTGCTTATAGAAATCTAGGAACTCGCTGTCAAACATTCCATTAAACATTCTAAACTTTAATTGAGCTTTCTGCAACCGGCCGTTAGTCTTTTAAGAGGCCATTATTTCTTCCATACTGTTAGGACACAGTTCATTGGTCGGAAACGAATGATTTACAAAGGCATTAATTGTTATCCAGCCTGATATGAAATATTATTTTTTACATTCTATTTTTTTATAAAAAGAAAATTAGTTTTACTTAAAATAATCAAATTTTAAATTTCTTTGTAAAACGGTAATATTTACTTTTATTATAATAAGATGCCATAAACATGGTGTGAATCTATTTATTTTTATATAGATATTAACCACGCTTTTATTAGAATGGAAGCTTTCATGGCTTTGGTCAATTTAAGGATGCAAATTGTGAATTTCAGTTAATATTTGGAAATCCAACAACGGCGTCAACACGGGACACGATTTTTTTTAATTACGCATATTCGACTGAAAGTAGATATCTGAGGGTATTTAAAGTGCAAATTGTTAATATTCAATCAACATTTATAGACTTAAAATGGCGGTTTTTTTTCACTTGTGCAGTCTTGATAATTTTTTAATTTTAGTCAACATTATATAAAATTGCATGCACCAACATGACGGGAAATTGTTGTAATTTGTGTGGTTTCGACTGAAAGTTGGTATCTGGGGGTAAGTATTAAATTATGAATCATTCGTTACATTTAGAAATTCTTAAAAAACCCAGACACCGTTTTTCAGTCGAATATGCACAAATGCTAAAAATTAGTTTTACTGAAACTGCCATAAGGCAAAATTAATGAGAAGACAAAAAGGTGCAAAAATGTGTTTCAAGTTTGCGCCTAATCGCTACAGGAAAAAAGCATTCAATGTTTTTTCCCGTTGGGTGTTATTCGTCCGCCACTAACCAATATTAAATTTTATTATAAATCAGTAAAACGCCCTGAAGTTGTGAGGTATTTTTTTTAAAAGCACATCGATGCACACATGCATTCATTTGTTAATATGTTGAAACGCTCAAGAAGCCATATAGCTTTTCTTCCTTCCTTGAATGTTGGTAATATTCTTCAATATGGAACGCCGTTTTACTTTTTAGTCTGCTATATGCCCGGTATTAATTTAAATTGAATGGGACTTCATTATGGCAATTTATTTTATAATATTATAATAAAAATGTAATTTTAACTGAATCCTTGGAACATCTAGAGCTAAAGCCTTCATATAGATTTTTAACAATCAATTAATTTGATTTAGCTATTAAAATGTATGTCAGGATATTTGGATGGGTCTTTACAAAATTAATTCAATTTTCATTATATTATTATAATTAAAATGCATTTTTTTTATTATAATATAATTTTATTACTTACAAATTTGTTGATATCAATATTTATCCAATATTTAACGAGTGCCTTTGTAGTATTTTGTGGGAAACAACATAGCCGATTATCAATTTTTATGAATGGTATTTTCATTTACAGGAATTTCTATGATTATCTATTTTCATTGAAACCAATTTCCATTGATATCAATTTCGATTGAATACAAGCACCTCGAATGAATTTTTATTATCGGAAGTTTCGCCATCTATAGCCTCCCAAAAGAAATATAATGTGTTTGCGTGAGTGTGTTCGATAACTCAAATTAATTTGCGAATGTGTCGTCATACGAAAGAGAAGTCTTCGCGCTCAAAAAGGTTTGTAAAATTCTGGAGCTTCTCTGGTCTGGTATTCTGTGTTCTGAAGTATGAGCCGACTTCTTTGGTTTGCGTATTGCGCTAACATTGGATTGCATTCTAACAATCTTGCTTGCTGATTTTTTAATATCATTTGTGCAATAAACGACGATAATACGGACCGAATTTAAACTCGTCTTTCTCGCGCAAGTACGTCACATCTATGTACAGCGTTTGGGAATCAAATAGGCCGTAATGCATTGTCATTTGAAAACGTTTGTAGAATTTACGCTTCAATAAAATGTTTTTAAAATTATTAAACTAATTATTTTGAATCTAAAGATTTTATTTTCAATACAGTTTATTACGTCCTACCTGTGCAGTTGCAGGCAGTAGAAATCGAGATTGAAATTATAATCGATAAACAAAAGTGACAGATATAAGATATTTCAAATTTCCAAAATAATACATTTTCAAAAATGTGGATTGGTGCTTACCGTCAAGCTATTAAGATAAATTTAAAAAATGGTAATTTAGGATATATTTACTATAATAATAGAACAATATGGTTTTAGCTACTTGTATAGGGCACTTTTGAAACTGGTTTGTATTTTTCAACTGCAAGTAAAAACTAAAAATGTCAATAGACGGCACTAGTGCAGCAACTCAAGTAACAAATGTTATAAAATATAAATGAAAGTTAACCCTGCAATTATTTTACTTGCAGCATTCTTAACTTTTATTTTAAATTAATTAATTATTTTAATCAAAATAAATATCACGAATCCTCACGATGAGCACTTTAGATAATCTGATATTTGTAAACTTCAATTTTATTTTCTTGCTGAATGCTGAAGAGACCGGCGTGGGCATACCGTTGTAAGTGTATCGTGGTGTTAATCATAAGTTTATAAACAATGAGTATTAAAAGGCGACTCGCATGTTGCGTTATAGAGGCTGCTTTTCTAGAAGCAACAAGGCCGAATTAACTACTTACGATGGTTGGGGCTCACCTGGGCGAGGCAAAGTTTTGCGATGACCAAAAACGGTCAATGGGTTTTACGAATTTGGGGACCCTTCGGCAGCAACTCAAAATTTACATGATGACAAAAAAAAGAAAAGATCCTCAGTTTTGTATTTCGCTCGCTGATGTCTCTCGGGGCCCCCACCACATATTTGAGCCTTACGCGTTGTGGCCTTTTCAATCATTAAATCCCCGCAAAAACAAGACGCGCAAGCTCTGTGCTGGGGCCACTGCCGAAGCGACGGCGGGGGCCTGAGTCAGTGGCGGGCCGTTAGTATATGAAGTGGGAGGGCGAAGGCAAAAAATAGTATTCGCATGACGTGCGACGTCGATGGTTCGGCAAACTACTTTCAACACTTCGAGATTTTAGTTTTAAATAAATTTGTACAAGCTATATTGTCACAGATTACAAAACGATCTGTGAAGTAACACTTATTTTCTCGGTTAGTGATAGTGTCTGATTCTGATGTTAATGAAAGGTTTATAATTTGAATCGGCCATTGAATTTGGATTTATTTTTTAATTTATCAAATATATATATATATATATATATATATATATATATATATATATATGTATACAACCATTATTGTTAAGCCACCGTTTATACAATGATATAACAATTTCAATGAAACAACACAACCTTTATTTTATTGGTAGGTGTAAAATAAAGCAATGAATATTCTTCCAGCAAAAGCTGAATCTGATTTTTTATCCAGAAAGCTATTTTTATGTTTTGAAATCTGAAATGCGTGTTTAAACGTTCTATCTGTAGCACCTCCACTTTGAGTTTTTATCTATTTTGTTTTATGATATATCTTACTGTAACAGTGTTGCCGTATCTTCTTTTAGTTCCGAATTTCTGCTATTAACTTTTGTTTTTTAAATGGGTCGCCCTATATTTGTTTGTTATTTTGATTTACTATGATATTGTAACTTCAACCATGACGTGTCAAACCAGAACCTTCGTATATCAGGGTGACTAGAAATTGCTTAGGCTTAAATGCATATTATGCCTTTATTTGCCGATTTTTTAAAATACTGCATATTGTTGTGGGGGGTATCATTATATATTACTCGCAAAGGCTAACCCGAAGAGCGACATTAAAAAAAAGATTTTTTAGAAAAAACCGTTTAATATTTAAATGGGCGTAAAAGATGTTTAGTGAATAGACAGATAATTTTATTTTTCTCAGGGTTCTTGGAGGTAAGTTAATAGTTTTTGCCAAATCACAGCACTCTAGATTGAGAAATAAAAATTAGTTAAAAAATAGCATTCAATGTGAGAATTACATATGGTTGTACTTGGAATATCTCAACCATTGAGGTAGTACACCGGAATGGTCCCAACGAATGAAAACACGCAAACATATACAGGGTGTTACAAATTCGATACAATGTCGGTTAAAATAGAGCAAAGTTGCGCAATTTAACATCGAATAATAAGTAGTTGACAAAGTTAGACAATTATGACTACCTCCGAGGATATAGGTACGTAAAATACCGAAAAATCAGCTATACATATTTTATTTTTTTCAGGCTGCATTTGAAGAGATATCACAAAATAAATTTTATATCTTTATAGCTACTTTCCATTATCAACAAGATGGTGCACATAGATTTGAAATCCGACGTTTCTTTTTCGCGGTCAGATCAACTAATTTTTTTTTTAGATAGATCTGCGTTTTTTAAAAGCCCTTGATTTCATAATATGTGCGTGAGTACCAGAATGTAAAAACTAAAAATAGAAAAAAAAATCAGCTTTGTAGGTTAAACTTGTGTAACCTACAAAGCTGTGTGTAAAGAGACCTTGTGAACAAAATTACCAAGATAATAGGGCATGAATGCAATGTTTTTGTTTTGGGGTATTCTTCAATATAACATGTTCTGCATTCCAACATACGACAGTTTCGGTTTGAGTACGTGCAGGAGACAAATGCACCCTGCACCCCCTTTCCCCCCGAGCTAATAACCCAAGCAAAAATTACATTATATAAAGCATTTCGGGACTTTTACCTCACAAACATTGACAACTTTGTTTTTTTTTAGTCTTCATGCTTATGTTGTTCCAACAAGAACCTAGAACTTTTTTTTAGTTATCAAATGTTTGCCTCCCCCTCTAAGACGGCATTCTAAATACACTACTGATGTGTTCATTTTTGTAAATCCGTATCTTGATCGACACGCAGCTTTGAAAGTGAAGTGCACATACCTATAAATTATAATAATTACTCACATATTAAAAAAGGGAGACAAACATGAAAATAGTGTCCTAATTATCAAATAAATATTGTAAATAAAGATATAGTGGTATACCTATATAACCTTACTACAGTTTGCTTTAAATAGGGTGACCACATATACTCTTTTTAAGAGGAATGTTCTCTTTTTCGGGTCCATGTACTCTGGTACTCTTACTATTTCCATAAATACGACAAATATCCTCTATTATGAGAAATCTGGGACAAATGATCTCTATTTTGCGAAATCTGGTGCCATTTTCTAATTATTTTTGTTATTTTTAGTTCATATTATTATGTGTATTATAATTATTATTGAAAGTCATTGAATTCTGCGAAAGTGATAAGACTTTACTTAATTATTATACGCTGGTACCTATTTTTACATTTCGTCGAAATATACTCTTTTCATTTTAAAAAAATCTGGACAGCCTACTTTAAATCACGTTTAAGAAGCCAAAAAAAACTGTAGTAGAGCATGTCGCCGGCACACAGCTTCCAGGAGAAATTGCAATTTGCCATTACAAATTACATTGTGTGGTAATCTGTGAATTATAGCTGGGAAATTCAAAACCTTGTTTTCTTTATTCTGGTATAAATATATAGAATAGCTTGTTTTGGAATAGGATGTTGGGAACTAGATACGTTCGTTTTAACTTTTTTTCATTATGATCTGTATTTTGTACATGGTCACATTTTAAATATAGGGGTGTATATCGTATTCCGCAATGATTTAATAACTAAGTATTCCCAATCGAACAATAATTAAACACGTTTACCCTGTCATTGATTACCTACGAATATGTTTTTCATTATTCGCATCCGACTCGTCATAACGTCATGCACAACACAGTCTTAATTTTAGATTCACTTTTAAATCTTCGAACGCATGCTTAGCCAGAAACTCGGGTATTTAAAAAATTACAGATTTCTGCTCTTGTTGTTCTTAGTTTGCACTAGATCGCTCCACGTCCGATAATTAAAATTGAAACAAGGTGGCTGCATTCAATGAAAATTGATATTCAGAAGAATCGACATTAATAAAAATTCGAAATCAAAACAATGCATATTAAATAAAATCAGTTACCTTATACCCGCTAATCATTTAAATTCCACAACTCTTATACAATTAAATCTCGTATTAACTTTTATTTATTTATTCAAATGTATATTCAAGTATTTTAATTTCAATGGTAAAGGGCCCCTGTTATATCCGTTTGATGTAGTATAAATTACATATAAACGAAAATCAAAATCAAAATAATGAGCATTATTCTATTTACATTTTTAGGGTGTTAATGGAATTGACATTAAAAAGAAATGATATCGTAAGAGATGCTTTAATTTTTTTTGATATGCGATAAAAATAAATTAATTTTTTTTATTACATGAGTTCTTAAATCAGATTTGCCTTCATACGGTTGAAATAAATTAATCTCCACAAAGTCGTTATTGCATTCTAATGTTTTCGGTATTAATATTAATTTAATGCGATCGCGTTTGAAGCGATTACATTTTAATAAGAGTCAATTTATTAAATATTTAAACTGATTTTTGTATATAGCATTTATTTCATACCAATTTTTATTAACATCGATTTGTTGAAATGCAATAACTAAGGAAAGACGCATGTATATAGAAATTTTAAGTAGGCTGTATACGTGTTAAAAAAGGATAAACAACTACTTTTTTTTGGTATCAATTGAAATGGTCTGCAAAGAAATTGCTTATCATAAAAATGTCATTCGGTAAAATCAGTATCCACAAAAATTCGATATCGGAAGAATTAAAAAGAATAAAAATTGTATGCAGGCAGCATCATTTATATGTTTTGCAATTAAATTTGGTATCAAAGACGCGTATGACTAAAAAGTAAAACGGCGTTCCATACTTCAACCATTTAACTATATCTAGTTATATTCGACTTGAATACCTTTCACCCTCAATAATTAATATAATTTTCAACTATTGCTGCAGGGTATAACACCTCTTCCATGCAGATTTATTGTTTCTAATTTATTATCAAGATCGTACTTACCTCTTTATATTACAATAACAGCAAACATTCTTTAATTCTATCTATCCATACATCCATCCATTTGTCAACCTATCTATCTTCATAACTATGGTAGAATAGTCGTGAGGAACACACAGTCGAGCGAAGAGATCAGTTAGTTTACGAAGAATATAAGACAGCTTAGTTGTGAGAAGCATAAACAGTAGAGAGAAGTTAGTTTTAAAAACACAAGATAACTGTTGAAAGTTAAAAACATAGATCGAAATAAGGCACATAAGAGTTGGTCGTCGAGAAAAGTCAGTTCTAAGAAATATGAGACAGTTAGTTGTTGAGAGTTGAACGTAGAAAGAAGTTAAGTTAAGAAGTAAACAACAATTAGATAAGTGATGTAAAAAATTCTTCGAAGTAAGGAACAGTTCAACGTAGAAAGAGTTAATAAGAAGTTAAGTTAATAAATAAAAAACAATTAGTTGAGTGGGTAAAAATGGTTCAAAATAAGAAACATAGTCATAGTATTAAGAAATAGACAATTAGAACTAAGGTAAAAATGGATTAAAATAAGGAATATAGACATTTGAATGTGAAAGAAGTCAGTTTTAAGAAATATAAGACAATTATTGAGGGTAAAAAGTGTTGGAAACAAGGAAGACAAATTTACTGCAGATTGATGCTCGAAATTAACAAAGAACTATGAGTTTAAAGCATGTTATTTAACTTACAATTAGTCGTATTTATCACATATGCAGCTGCTTTATCTCTATACTCCCGTATAAAAATCCTCCGATAAGTGTAATTCATCAAGTTGTAACAGTTTCTCGCCTATAACTTCTGCACCCACACGTATCTGACATTCTTAAAAACATCTGCTAAAATTAAGATTTCCAAAATATAAAATTTGCGCACGTCTAAAGGTGAAGGAACATACGTAAAACCATTGAAAAACTAAAATGTCAAAAATAAGATGTGTTTATCTTCAACTAGTATAAAAACAGCTGTTGCGCACGTCTAAAATGAAGACGTATACGTAAAATCTATGAAAAACTAAATCGAACTTAATTAAAACAAATATATATTAATAAAGTCTTACACATTCAGTTATATATATATATATATATATATATATATATATATATATCCGATCCGCACACCTGCATTATATATATATATATATATATATATATATATATATATATATATATATATATAAACAGCCCATTTATTACAATGTTGCATGCAAATCAATTTTAAGTCAGCATTAAAAAAAGCCAACTTTAACACAGCGGACTAATTTGCGTAAATCCTGAAAATCGGTGTCTGAAGGCATTTAAAAAAGCAAATTATGTATTTTAGTGAACAGGGCGGGGTCAACATGCGGTTGGATTTTTTGATTCGTCTGATAATCAGTGTTTGGGTACCTATTTAAAAGTGCAAATGATTTATCTAACAATTCATGAATTCAAAATGGTCATGCAAACATGGCACAGATTCGACTCAAAAACGATGTCTGGGGGTATTTAAGGATTTCTAGATGTTTACTAAAACACACAGAGACCACAGTTAAATCTTCACAAATGAAAATATATTTATATCTATAGTTCGTGGGTTATGGGACTCAAGTAATTTTAGTTTAAGTTTCAATATAATTTTTATACTTCAGCGATAATCTCTCTACATATGCAATTATTTCATCCCTTTTAATTTAACGTAAAATAACTAATTTCTCGTTCTCCTTACTTTCTGTTAATAAATCTGCTTTCTTTTCAGTACTATTAGATTTGTCTTTTACGTCCTTCATAAATTCAAAACGCAATTTTAGAGGTTTAGCTTCAAAAAGTAAATTTAATTGCCCGTGTTGTAGCAATTTATTAGTTTAGGATGGCTCATAAGTTACATAAGGGTCGAAATTGTTGAGACATTTTTTAATTATCGATATTCTGTATTCATCTTTTGAAACAAAAGCGTACAACTCTTGCAGATGTTTGTGGACTATGTGCGTGTAGGATGAATAAGCAACGGTTACAAATTAAGGTTTGAAAAAAAATATTAATCGTAACAATTCATCTCTGAAATACTGAAATTTATAATTTATTTTCGTTAGCTAGCAATAATCATTTATAATGAACATAGTAATTATTATTCAATCAATTTCAACTATTCTAAATAGATAAAACATTCGGCAACCATGTAATAATCTTACAGTGGTAATAGTTTATATTTCCATTACTTAACCCATTTTAAGGATGCTACCGGCAGTTGTGAAGACATATTTTAAAAAAATAGTCCTAAACTAAGTAATTCAGAGAATTATAAAAAAAAAACCGTTCCAGAATATATTTTCTTTATAATCTGCTATTACAGTAAGGAGAGACGATTTTTAAAATTCATTTGATATGAAACTCTTCCTACTATCTAATTATAATATTAAATTGTATTTCCAAAAAAATATATTACAAACCCTTAAATAGCACTGTTAAAGTACACCACACAGATCTAAAACATCGACGAAAGGGGGAGGTATATCAAAAGCAGGCCGTTTCCGTGGAAATACAGAGTTGTAGCCAACCGCGAATGATCATTGCACGGTTTCCATAGTTACTCACATTCTTTTCGTAGATTCAGATTCGTGTGCCAAAGTTTAGTTCCACTTTACTTGCCATTTTCAGTCTATAAATGAAACATAAATTAGAATATACTTTACCTTAAGGATAAATGTCCAGAATTTTAAATTAGTATTCACTGCATATCAGGCTTTTAGAATTTAGGCGAATCGTCCTTGTTCTTAAATTCTTTTTTGTATCCGATTCTCTCATTTTCTATTTTTAACTAAACCTATAAATAATAACAATTTATATCGTTTGAAAGATAAACAAGCAGAGTTTGACTGTTTTGCAATTGGTTTTTGATTTAGGATAATTTTCGGAAAATAATTGTTAAAATTGCTTTATTTTTGGAAATAAGTGGATATCGAATATAAAAAAAATTCAAAAAATATTAGAAGAAAACCGTAGAAAAATATGTTTTCTTATTTTTCATTAATAGATTTAACGGTTTTTACAATAAATGAAAAGAGCGGAGCGCTAAAAATGGGTTATTTTCGGACAAGTGAATGCCCTCTTAATTTTCGAGAAGTACTAAATGTTTATTATCATAAGCTTGATGATGAGAATGAATTAAGCAAATTGAATTTTTCAAATATATTACGATGCTCAATTTAAATATTACAATACAATTTTCCAGCTTTCTTTATTATTTTTAGCACTTTGTATTGCTCTAAGGGCAACTATGAATTTGGAATTTCCCGGATAATGAAATCTCTGGAACCCTACAATAAGAAGCTTGGTACAGATACATGGTTTTACACTAAAAGATGTTTTCTGAGTTTAATAGAAAATCTTGCAAAACATATGATAGTTTTACGAGATTCAATAATCGAAGAATGCATACAGTTTTTGGAAAGTTGTGAATGTAAGTACATGTATATATTATGGATTACTGTGCAGATATATTGATATTATTATAGAATTATCTTCGATATATATAGTTCATGTTGTGGCTGCCTCGGATTGAAACGTTGGCTTTTGTAAAATTTTCTCTTTTAAATTTTATTTCGTCCAAAAAAAAATACTGGACATTTTTAGCCACCTATGGCAATAAGATAAAATAAGGTTCCCTCATTCGCTAACACCCGTTGAGTTTAGGCAATATAATTTTGAGGAAATTTGCTCTTCCAAGTGGATAGTGGATGTCCCCTCAAACTAAATAAACTAAAGACGGTCTCACCCGGTCAAAAGCCCTAAAAAATGTGCTGCAAGCATTAGGTTAAATATAAGGAATTAGATGTTTTGACTGATAGATATACAAGAAAATTTACGTAAAATTTGTTTACTCTCTCATACTTTCAAAACAGAAGCCACAGACGACGTGAATACTTTATGCTTTAAGATAAAAAAAAATATATAAAAATTAAGAAATTATTTAACTGGTATTGCAAATATTCCGAAAGTATATAAAATTATAAACAGAATGGAAAGCTTTGAATTTACTTAGTAAACGGTGAAATGTTCTTTAGCTTATATTTATTTTGAAACAATTACAATAAATACGCCTTTTGGATTTCTGATCTACGTGTATTATTGTATTACAAGTGTATAGGTAATATATAAGTGTATTGTATTTTGTATTTTTATATTGTACATGAATTTCGATTTGGAAAATAGAAGCATAGATAAAAATGAGGTACATGAGTAACAAAACCTTAAAAATGAATCATCCATTTCTCAGCAGGTTAGAGCCGAGATCATGTAATTACCTCGTGTCTGATTCTGAAAATGAACAAAGCCAGCATATTTATTAGGTTTGATTTTCGGTAATAAGCTATTTCATGTAACTTTTAAAGGCAAAATTTAAAAAAAGGGTAGCTGCAAAAAAAATGTTTTTTGCCGTGAATTTTGAGCTGCTAATAAATTTAAATTATGGTTTTTTTATAGTTTCAATTAACTTTTAATGGAGCAATATATTAAAAACAATATTTTGACAGTTTTGTCATAAAAACATTATTTTCACCGTAACTTTTAAAAGCGTAATTTGTTAAAAAAATCTGTCAAAAAACTTTCTTTTCCCGTAACTACTAAACTACTTAATTTTTTAAAATACGGGTTACGTAGTTCCATGTAACTCTAAGTAGCGTAATTTATTAAAAAAAAATATTTTGCAGCTGTCAAAAAAAAATTGTTTCTTCCCTGTAACTTTTGAACTGCTTAAACTTTTTAAATACGAGTTGCAACGTTCCATGTAACTTTAAGGGTCGTAATTTATTTAAAAAAATATATATTTTGACAGCAGTCAAGATATAAATACTCGATATTATAGTTAAAATCAAATCATAGCTGTACGGTTAATGGATCTACGGAAAACTTAAAAAGTAACATAAAAGGTAGACAATACCGAAAATTTATAATAAAATCATAACCGTACGGTTATGATCTACAAAAAAATAACATAAAACAGTAGAAAAAAAACGTCATAACCTAATATATATAATTTCGTCTTGTCTTTTTATTAGCTCTATATATAGATTTGATTTTTGTTGGGAGTTTTCCGTGAATTACTGGATTCACAATTTTTCTAAGAGATTCTTATAATCAAGTTTGCCTCGGACGATCTGAAAAGGCGTTATTTTAGAGCACCATGAGTAGAATTATTATATGAAAAATTTGCATAATACATTAGTATAACAATGTTTTCTTTAGATTTTTGTTTTTTATTGTGTGAATGGTTTCGCTCAATGTTGAGTATAGTCGTTGTATAAGGATGTTTGAATTTGAATTGTGGTATACAATAATGAATTTCTATTTGATGAAGACAACATAGGTTCTGAATGATTTCGTTCTTAAAAGCTGTCATTGTCGTTTGTTATTTTCCGGGGTAATCTGTTATGCTTAAAATAAATTATTATCACACTGGCCACTTTCAAGTTAAGGAATTAGCTATATATGATGGGAAAGAGCAGAAAACTGGGATTTTCAAGTCCAAATTTCCATACAGCGATTTGATTGTTTCGCAAAAAAATGGGCGAATTACGTTTTGTATAATCTTCGTGGGATGCATTATGATACTGATTCTACAAAATATAATCCGCTGTATCAATTATCAATTTTTTTCCAAGGATTAACAGATGTCGCCACCGTTTAAATTAAATGATACACAAAAAGAGAATTTTTGTTTAAAGCCTATTCTGATACGAATTTTGAAGCTCGTATTATTAATATGGAATTTTCTTTGGGTTCTATACCTTAATTAGAACGTAGTGTTACTGAATGGATTCATCATAAAATTAACATTTGTTCATTTAGTGTTAAGAATATTTATATACTGTAAAACTACATTGTAAATATTTTACCTGATTAAAAGTTTTTTACCGAACACTTTTTTTATTTTTAATGTAATATAAACTAATAATTTCTCAAATAATAATAAATAATAATTTTATTTCATATATATATTTAACTCACGTATGTAAACACAGTTTACATACGTGAGTTGAAAATTGCTTCAAAAAATTATCAGTTTTAAAAAGATTTAAAACTTAACGAAGATAAAAAGTTATTAGTTACTAACTTTGCTATTGCTAGTCTTAGTATGAATCCTAGGTGGGATAAAGTGATTACATCTCCATCAAGATACGAAAATCATCAGTTCTAGTCAGCAAAGGGTTACTCCTATGCCTGTTTACGATATCGAAAATATTATGAAAATAAAATATACTGCAAAAAAATGTACTAATTTTAAGACATAATTAATTACGTCACTCGAAGATTTACCTATATAAGAATAAGTGTTACATCGGGGAGCAGCGGTAAGATATTACTCATAATAAAAAATGAATTTACTTCACAATGCTGGACAACTGCCTATTGCATATCAAAAAATTGAGAAAATTAAGGGCTCGCAAAATTTGGCACCACCATTATATTTTTTTTAATTTAAAAATTTTGCTGCTATAAGACAAATACAACATGAATTTGTCTTTTTTGTGCACTAGAAAGAGTTAAAAAAGTTGATAAGTACCGGAGATTAATTGAGTGGAAAATACGTCAAAAACCGATGATAAACGCAAATAAATCTTAATTAAATTGGTCTTTGAGAAAGCTATAAAAATAAATTAAAAACCGTGTCAACATATAGTGTGTTGTATTTAAAAAAAAAAAATTAAAAATTCAAATTAATTTAAGAAACTTTTGTATTTATAGTTTTATACTTGGGGTTCTTATTAAAAAATTAAACTGTAATGATTAAATTATTCTTCACATAATATAGGAGTCACCTGACCCACGTGAAACGTAAAGACCAATTAAACAATTTTCAATTCTCTGATATTATTAATTCTGTATAGCAACATTTTTTAAATCATAAATTGATGTTCTTAAACTGCAGACTAACATACTGTCGTGATAAGAAAACGCACCTTCACCATATGTCGTGATGATGTGGGGCAAACTCCCCAGAATGGTAGTTTTAGGTAAAAGACACGGATATAAAAAAAAATACAAAAATATTTTATCATAGTAAAAGATTATTACGTCCGAAAAGACATTCCTATTTCCTAAACTTAGCCTAGGCCTTACCAACTAACATCCATCGTTCTACTTTCAACACTTCTAGACCGTTGATCACTTTATCTTCCGGTGTCCTCACCAATCGATTATTGTTTCTGATGATCTGCTTTCTCCCCGCAACACATTTATATCGATTTGTTCATTGAAATGAACTTTGCTATTGACATTGATCCTTCGTCGATCTACTTGATCGGCATTAAACATATGGTTCAATATATTATAAAAACTAAATTTTGAAGTAAATTATTAACTTCTAAAAATATCATATATGAGAAAATTCATAATGATTAGAATCCCATGTATTTTAGTCAATGTTGACTTACCATAACATGAATTTATTTTGCTATTTAGATCACCCTGCATAATAATTTGATAAAAAAAATAAAGTCGGCTTTTGCTATATTTTAAAAAGGTAACAACTTTTTTAAAAAAACTTCTCTATCCTGTTTGTCAACTGCAAATTTTAATTAAAAAAATGTTCTCTCATGGACAAAAAATGGCGAAATTAAATAAGAAACAAACATTTTTGTAAAACTGGGGTCATATTAAATATTTTAAAATTTTAAGCGATGTTATATACACATTGTATGACAAATTTTTGTGAAATATTTTTTAATAATCTCAAAATCTAAAGAATCATTAGATGTGGAGGGATTATAAAAAAATATTTCAAAACATTTATAAATCAGTATCTTTGTGACAATTGATGACTTTTTCGAATTACCTTGTATGACAAGCCGAGGCAAATTTGATACAAATCTTTTTTAGACCCTGGCTTCAGTAATATAAAAATCTATTTCATGCAAAAAACCGCACTCGATTTGCTTAATCTGAAACAGAGATACCCGAGTTTAAAAACAGCACAATTTTAATTATTCTTAACAACTGATCAGTAGTTTATTTTAGCGTTTTATGGAAAACTAATAGTTCAGCATCAATCATACACCCAGTGGTGGAAATCATTGTATGTCGGCCACATATATTCGGCCTTTGGGTTTATTAAAGTTTTATAAAATATTCGTTTCATAACACGGTTTAGCGCTCTTGCCAAAAATTAAACAGAAGCTTCATTAAACTAATACTTTGCTATATAGTCATATATATCGACGAGAAAAAAACATTATTGTACTCCCAATTGAAAATTTGTAAGTTGAAACTCAGAAATCTTTAAAATATTATTTCACTCATTATTAAATTTAGGTTTTAGACAACACCCCTCTTGATACTCTACTGCTTCTAATTTATTCTCACATCTGTTGTTGCAAAACATTGATATCTCCCAATTAATATTAAAAAATTAGTTTTAAAGCCCAAAGGTTTTTTTTTAATAAAAGATGTAGCTAGGAAGATGATTCTTCTTTGAGTAAAAATTGTTTGTATACAGAGTGGGACAAAACGCGTAGGAATATAAAGTTGTTTTTCTAAATGAAACACTCTGTATCTTATATTATTTTTATATTCTGCACTAAATTATAATATTACTTCACATGTACGGATAAGAATTTCAAGACGTCCGCCCTAGCTCAGTAACACTTCATCCTATAGCTTCGAGTAAAAAATATTAGTTGACTAGATAATTAATTTTAACGAAAATATGTTTAATTTTATAAATTGTCCTCTAGAGGTCGCAGCTTGGGAGAATGTTAATATTTAATAGATCGTTGTCAACATTAATTCTTGTCTATAGTTTTAAATAAGAAAAAAGAATTCAGCACTTTCAAAAATACATTTTCATGGTAATGTTTTTGTTTTACTAGGTAATATTAATTATTGTCCATATCCGAGAATTATATGTTGTAATAATGCCTATCAAAACAGTTAACGGGTCGGATATGGACAAAATGCAGTTAAAACACTTCTCAAGACTGCGCTCTCTTGACGACGATTAATAAAAGTACAAATATTTTTGTAAAATATTTCTTATCAGGACATTGTGTATAATAGAAACAACTGATGATAAAATAAACATGACACATTAATTGATATTAAAATTTAGTGCCTAATCCAAAAATTAAATAATACATTGGGAAAAACATAACTTTGGATTTCTAGGTTTTTGTCTCTACCTGTATACAAACTGTTTCTATGCCAAAAAATAGCTTACTAGCTATAACTTTTATGAAAAATTTTGTTCTAAAACTAATTTTAGAAATGCTTAACAAAACCAATAATTCACTTTTTCGCTTTATGTGTTTCATCTAGTCAATATTTTTTAGTGTATGGTAAAACCGTAAGAACAGTTGTCTATTCAACAATTTCTGATGAAAATGAGATACCAAATGGGAAAGAAACTGTAAGTTATGAAGCCAGAAAATTGAAACATTTACTTTTGAAGTTGAAAGATTACTGAATCATGAATTATATACCGCATTATTGCCACTAGTGCTATTTACCTATTTTAGACAATAAAATTTCAGTTTTAGATTTTTTAGTGCTTTATTATTTTAACTTGGGAATATGTTACCTACTTTTGGGCTGAACAGAATACAGCCAAAGTAGATTATTGTCATTCTTATTGTTCAAAATGCAATGATTTCTAATACTTTTTTCTTAAAGATACATGCCGACGTTATACTATATGGCAGTTACTCATCCTTCTTTGGCACATATTCTAAAACAATGGCGGACTTAGGAGTGACTGGAACTGCTGTAGCTCCTCTCTTACCTCTGTAAAAAAATATCGTACCTGTTAGTTATTATTTTGGTAAAAACATAAAACCGTGATTATTTTAAGTGTTTCCAAAATATAAGTGTATACAATTACACTTCACATTAAACAATCGCACCCTAAAGCTGAATATCTGGAGAACCAGGAAAGATACTTTAATGCGCGTTCAAAATTATAGGGCGCTCTCTTGTAGAATAGACCAACGGTTTAGGGGCTTATGTAACCAGTAGTTTTGCTATACCGGGTGGTTTTAAAAAGGAGTGCACTTTTTACAAAACTTTATCCTAATGACAATCATCAAAAAAGTTAATACATTTTATCTAGTTTTATGAGATTAGTTAAGACATTAAATACAAAAAAGAATTTGGTGATTTTTCGATTAAATTTTTGAAATTTTTTAAATACAAATTTCGATTTATTTAACATTTTACCTTGTAGCTTTATTACTTTATATCAATGTTTCTTTTATTTCATAACCATAATTCCGAACCATCTTTAATAATACTTGATTTTTGTCCAAAATTTTAGATAGATATTTTTAGATGTTGTAGATAAAAATGGTTTTCATGCTAACCCTGCTAAGTTGTCATATATATGTAAATATCCTAAACCTAAAGTTGTTATGGGTATAAAACATTTTATACGTATGGCTTCGTGGAACAGAATTTGTTTTCTGATCTAATTGTGCCTTTAAATAATCTTATAAAAAAAAGGAAAAAGAAACAACCTTACGGGTGGACAGAAAATGCCGAAAAATGAAACTATAAAGGAAGATTAATATCTACCACTGTCTTAAGAAATATATATATATATATATATATATATATATATATATGTTGATTTTTATTCCTTCACGAATGGAAAAATACAATGTGTTTTCATTCCGTTCACTACTGTCGTTCTGAAAAGAACAGTTTTGCTGACGTTTCGCCAAAAATCACATTTGGCATTTTCGAAGCTTTCTTTCTCGCGTCCGAATAGAGACTCTATGTCGGATGTACACCCGGAATGAAAACACATTATATATATATATATATATATATATATATATATATATATATATATATATATATTGAAACACTTGTGTATTTTATGAAACCATATAGTATTATTTTACTTAATTCCAAGTATAAAATACCCGTCAGTACAGCTTAAATCAAATACAAAACCAAAGCCACTGCCTACAGTCAAGTATCATGCAATTTCGACCCAAAATACAATAAAAAAATTCGTATAATTAATTTTGATTTAGCCACTGTTTGTACGCGGCATCGATTCCAAAACGTTAGGATGGACTAAACAGTGTTACGTAGCTGTTGTGCAGTGGCAGATACATAAACATATACCTTGGATATGTTTATGTATCTGCCACTGCACAACAGCTACGTGGAACAGACAAGTGATACCTGTTCCAGTTTCGCTGTAACACCTTTAGTTGAAGGTAGAATATTCATTTTTACAAAAGAACTTATTTGGCCATAGCTCTTTCTAAAATTTTGGAAAGGGTAGGTAATATACTTATCGGGCTATAGTGAGACAAATCTGAACGATTAGTTATTTTAGGTACAGAAACCACAATGGCAAGATTTCCATTCCTTAGGGAAATTACTTTGACGAAAACACTGATTAATTATAAATGTAATATGCAGAGTTAGATAGGGAGTTACATAAAGAAGCATTTTTTTAAGTTAATACCATCGCTACCTACAGCATTTGTTTTTATTTTGTGAATAATTTTTTCTATACATTCTTCAGACACTTGCAGACTTGTGGTAAGGAATTAGTGAAAATATTATTAATATCGTCGACTGAACCGGTTCCTAAGTTAATAGTATTATTACGTTTGCAGGAATTTAAATATTGTATCGTACGCCATAAGCTCTTGAGATCGTTTTTAAATGCATACTGAATGGAGGTCCTTTTTTTAGCTCTAACTGCAATATTTACTTGATTTGTTAATACGCGTATAATCTGTCCATCATGCGATATTTGATTTAACTTTTTTGTACTTAGAAAAGGCTTTATCCCTGAGTTTCATCATAAATTTCAAGTTTGATGTTAGACATTGGATGCTTCGTAATTTTACTGGTTCTTAAGAGTGTGTATCGGTCAAACGATGTGTAACATTATTAGAAAAATAAGTTATTATGTTATTAATATCATTTAATGAAAATATATAGTCCCAGTTGATAGCGCATACAGGTTATATCCCACCCTCTATATAGAATCCAAATTTTAAAACCGCTTGAGCTATAGCAAATAATTTTCTTTCGGTAACAGACATATTTATTTCAAATTTAGTTAAGGTTCTGGAGGTATAATCTATTATATACATCACCTTCAGTTTGTGTTAGTACTTATCCTACTGAATGTGAGCTTGAATTGGTTAAAATGAAAATGACTTTAAAAAATCTTGAGGGGTAGATATTAATCTTCCTTTATAGTTTCATTTTCCGGCATTTTCTGTCCACTCGAAAGGTTGTTTCTTTTTCCTTTCTTTTATAAGACTATTTAAAGGCACAATTAGATCAGAAAACAAATTTTCTGTTCCACGAAGCCATACCTATAAAATGTTTTATACCCATAACATCTTTAGGTTTAGAACATTTACGTATATATGACAACTTAGCAGGGTTAGCATGAAAACCATTTTTATCTACAACAAAGCCCAGAAAAGCTAAGCTGACAAAATTTACATTTTTCAGCATTAATTTTTCATGGTATTAAAAACTTTATTTAGAATTTCTAAATGACTTTCAAAAGTACTTGAAATTACAACCAAATCATTTAAATAGGCTAAAATGTTTTTCTCCAAGTTTCTCTCTGATGAGTTTATCCATATGTTTTTTCATAGTTTTGTAAAAGCTGTTTTTTTACAAGAATCTTCAGATAACTTAATTTGCCAAAAATCATGTTTTAAATCTATTGAAGCTAGAAAATAGCATCTGTGATTTTGTCCAAAATTCCAGTTAGGAAAGGTAAGGCGTAATTATTTTTAGTCCTGTAGGGATGCATAAATTCTGGCATCTAAACATAATCTATGTTCTCCAGAGTCTTTTTTTTAACCAAAAAAGCATTAGATAAGTATAGACTATTTGAATATATTTATTAATATTAGAAGAGCAAAAAAAAGGTCCTCTTTGTAAAAACCTAATCCGTTTATACATAAATATCGATGTTCTCGATTACCTACCGACATTATCAGCTACCTCTCGGCGGTATTGCACACCTATGGATGAACCGAAAAAACGCCCCTCCCTACTCTTAAGACACATTATAATAAGAAAATTTACTAGAAGTATTTGATAACTGGGAAATATTTCAATTCCCCTGGAAAGGTTTTGAAAAATATGTTTACTTCCCTCG
>JAUTXW010001890.1:720000-880000 GCA_030620095.1 Kuschelorhynchus macadamiae
CAACCCCAAAAGTGTTTCAGTTGCGGACGTTTGGGACATATGGCTAATGAATGCCGCACCCAACAAAATCAAAGCTATTCTAATTTTGGTACAAATTTTCAAAATAGACCTAATTTCCAAAATAATACTAACTTCCAAAGACCAGGTCCTTCCCAAAACCAACCCTTTAACCAATCCAGACCATTTGCTACTTCCCAACAAAATCAGTTATCCCAATTTCGCTCCTCAGGAATGCAAAGAAACCCTAATTTTCAGTCCAATCAACATAGAACCCTTCAAATGAACTATAACTCTTAATCCCATGAATATGACCCCGACCAATATGTAAATGATTCTTATGATAACCATTACTGTGATTATAGCCCAGAACAGTCCGATTACCGCGCATATAGTGCAGACAATCAAGGATTTTATGAAAATTTCGAACCAATCCCTGATAGCGAAAATTATCAAAATTTTCTGGGACTCCCGAACCAAAACCATCCCCCGAACAACACCAATCAATCTGTAGACCCATTACAAGAAGTCCAGGATCAGATCCAGACTCTCAATCTAGACGACATGAACCCCAATTTGAATTTTACAGAACAGAGCTTTCTCTAAATCCCCTACTCGCAGTAAATTCAAAAAATCTGTACTTCATTAACGACGCATCAAACAAATATAAACTCCTAATTGACCTGGAGCGGGTATAACCATTTTCAAAGAAAAAACCGCCGAAAATTTTCCTCAAAGATCACCCGAAAATATAACCATTCAGGGAATCACAAATCAAAAACTTCAAATAACCGAATCCACTCTTGTACCATTTAATTAAATTAAGGTGACCCCCATAAGGTTTTTATTTATAATTTGGATATAGAATTTGATGGAATACTTGGATTAGACTTTTTAGAACACTATAAATGCATAATTGATTTAAAATCTAAACAACTTGTAACTCATTTCAAAACAATACCTTTACACAAAGCGGGCAACAAACTTGAGAACTTCTCTGAAAAAAATAAAAAACTCCCGAAACAAAATTTCGATAGAAGGACGTACAGAAAAAATGTTCAGGTTAAAATGCGACCTTGCTGATACAGATGCCATACTATACGCACAAGAAAAAGAAAAAGTTAGACTGCCTTATGCCCTCGTTAAAATAGACAAAAATGGTGTATTTTTAACATCAGTCATAAATTCCAATGTCATCCCCAAAAGTCATCGACTTCTCTGACCTCCAAATAGAACCTTTACAAGTCCTTGAACCAATCTTTAATTTTAATACTAGCGAACATTGTAATACGGAACCTATTGATAGAATTCAATTTATAAAAACCCAATTAAGAACCGAACATCTAAATGAAGAGGAACGAGAAGAAATCACTCAGCTTTGCCTTGAATACGCCGACATATTTTACGTCGAAGGTGATAAATTAACCTTCACTAACGAAATCAAGCACACCATCGAAAGGAATAATGCTAGGCCCATTTACACGAAATCCTATAGATACCCACAGGTACACAAAGAAGAAGTCAAAAAACAAATTGGAAACATGTTAGATCAAGGTATAATACGCCCATCGGTCCCAAATACCCACTCCCTAACATTTCAGATCTTCTTGACCAACTTGGCAAATGCCAGTACTTTACCACCCTCGACCTGGCGTCTGGATTTCACCAAATTGAGATTCACCCCGACATTCCCAAAACCACTTTCTCAGTCGAGAATGGCCATTACGAATTCGTTCGTATGCCATTTGGGCTTAAGAATGCACCGTCCACCTTCCAGCGCGTCATGGACAATATCCTGTTGGGCATTCAAAATAAACGTTGCCTGGTTTATATGGATGATATAATCATCTACTCGCCTACCATTCACACCTATATGGACCGACTAAAGGAAATATTCAAACGACTTCGCAAGGCTAATCTAAAAATTCAGCCAGACAAGTGCGAATTCCTGCGCAAGGAAGTTGCATACCTCGGGCACCTCGTCACCAAAAATTGCGTAAAGCCGAATCCAGCAAAAGTCGAATGTATTCGAAATTTTCCTCCACCCAAAAATACTAAGGACATTAAATCAATTTCTAGGACTCGCAGGCTACTACCGACATTTTATTCCTAACTTCGTAAAATGTCAAAGCCTCTTACAAAACTTCTTCAGAAGGATGTCGAATTTCTTTTCGACACTGAATGCAAGACTTCCTTTGAAACCATAAAGCAGGCCCTTATGTCTGACCCTATATTGATATACCCTGACTTCGAAGAACCCTTCATTCTAACAACCGACGCCAGCGCATTCGCTATCGGCGCAGTTCTCTCGCAAGGACCAGTAGGGACCTTCCTATAGCTTATGCATCCCGAACCCTTTGCAATGCCGAATCAAAATATTCTACTATCGAACGAGAAGCGCTAGCAATCGTTTGGGCTGTCAAGCACTTCCGGCCATATCTGTTTGGTAGGAAATTTACCTTGGTAACAGACGCAAAACTACAAACTAAGATAAACGTTTATGCCACCAATGACGAAGAAACCGAACCTGACGAAACAGCAGAAAATAATATTGAAGACGAGGATCAGGAAATACACGAAGATTACAACAGGTTCGCAGAGTTGTACAAAAGCAGATCCCTCATAGACTATTCAAAAGTAGAGTTTGCGAATAGACAATTACTAGATAAATCGAACAAAGAAATAGTCACCTTCTTTTGGAAAGACAAATTGCAAGAAATGCATCACAAAATCATTGACGATATATTCGAAGAAAATTACGACTTTAAAGGCGCAAGAATCAACATAGTGAACAGTAAATCTATAAGACATAGGGAATACTACATAATACCTCTACCTTTCGACCCCGAAATCGTGTCCCAACATCTTTTTTATGTCCTATTCAAAGCCAAAAACGATTTTAAAGAATCAAGCGTATATTGCGTGGAAAATAATGTGGAACTGCCTATTTTAGAAATGCTATCTTACATCTTAGCAGATAAAGATGTAAAATTCAAAATATGTCAAGATCTCATCCGAACGCCCGATGAAGAAGAACGACCACAAATACTAGACCATTACCATCGAGGAAAGTTAAACCTTCACAGAGGTATAAAAGAAACCGTTAGGCGTATAAAAGTAAAAGACAACTGGCCTAATTTAGTGAAAGACGTCGAGAAACTAATAGTGTTGCGAAACTTGCCAAAAGGTAAAATTTTGCCGAAAAAATCTTAATAGACCATTAGTTATAACAGAAACACCAAAGACGCCATTCGAAAGAGTAAATATAGACATTTTCGAATATCCCACAAGAAACCACGCTCTTACAATAAGAGACGAGTTAACGAAATTTACTCAAGCCTATCCGCTTTCAGACAAATCAGCGAAATCAGTCGTCAACACCCTTTTAGTGTTCTTTCAACACTACGGTACACCCCTTAGGATCCATTGCGACTATGGGCGTGAGTTCAATAACTCCCTTCTAAAAGACCTTTGTTACCTCTTCGATATAAAAATGTTCTTTTCAAGTGTTAGCCACCCACAATCTAATGGCTCAGTTGAAAGATTTCACGCGACACTCTCCGAAATGATTAGAGCCAATCTCGCCGAGAACCCAGACGAACATCCGTTTAACGTCCTCCCATATGCCGTCATCTGCTACAATAACACGCAAAACAAGACATACGGATTTACACCCTACGAACTGCTATTCGGGTATACTTCTAGTAGACCACCCGAAACCCTGTACAACCAAAAAGAACTAATATCAAAATACGTACGAGACCTGAACAATAAAATGAACTGTCTTTACAAACTTGCAAGACGAAAGACAGAAAACCAAAAAGAAAAAGCTAAAATAAGATTCGATCAGTCTGTTTCGAAAAACCCATATGAATATAATATTGGAGATAAAGTATACGTAAAACAATCGCAAATAAGAACGAAAGCCGAAAACCTTTTCAACGGACCTTTTGAAATTACCGAAATTTTCTAAAATTAGCCACTCTCCTAAACCCCAAACAAATCAAACTTCTAAATTTAATTTCGATAGGCTAAAGCCGTATTCTGAATAGATCTTCTTCTTTTCAGATTCTCCTGGCTGATCGTAGCCACCCTTTCGCAATACTCCATCACACCCATTAATAATACTGTAGGAATATTCCTCCATGAAGAAGGAACCATTAAAATTTCTAACAATAAATGGACGCTTCTTCTCTACAAAGAACTTCAACCCATAAAAGACGCAATAGTCAAAAATGATAAAATCCTAGACAATCTTTTGAATACCTTTATATCTGCAGAAACACCCCGAATGATCGCATTCAAAGGAGAAATCCAAACTCATGTTAGTCTTCTAGACTAAATCTCCGATTCGGTAAACCTCAAATACAGAGAAACAATAGCCGATACCCAAAATTATGCCGAACACCGATCAAAACGCGGACTTCTTAATGGCTTAGGAACAGTTTGGAAAAAGTTAACAGGCAACCTGGACGCCTCAGATGGCGAATACTATAACCAATGTATTGAGAAAATTACTCACGACGAACTACACATTGAGACCCTAATGAAAAATCAAATATCCGTAACTACATCGGTTATTAAGAGCTTTAACACCACTTTACAAAAACTACAAATAGACGAGGAAACATTTAACGACAACGTAGAAAATATCCAAAAAGCAATTCTAGACATCAGTGACACTGTTGCCTTCTACCAAGCTAAGGTAAACGTTTTAGATTTATGCGAATCACTAACGGAAAGTTACGCTTTCATAGAAAACTATCTTAATGACATCCTTAATGCTATAACATTTGCACGTCTTAAAATAATACATAGTTCAATAGTAACACCACTAGACTTGATTAGCTCTCAAGACAAATCTCTCAAGCTCTTCATAAAAATAATTTACCCATACCGGTCTATTCCGATAGGATTGCTAAATACATAGATATTATCGAATTAGAAGCTTATCAATCCGAATCTAAAATAATATTTGCTCTTAAAATTCCGTTAGTAGAACCTGAAACTTACACTTTATACCATATTTATGCAATTCCCATATCAGATGATCGAACAGGGTTTCATCACATCATTTCTACTACGCAAAAATATGTCGCTAGAGATGATGATTCGATGCTATACGTTTCACTCCCAAGTCTGTACCGGGTGGCCAACTAAGAATGGACGCCGGCCATAACTCGCTAACCGTTAATCATATAACTTGGGGGAAAAAAATTATTAGCTAAATCGACTAAGAGAAATCGCTGGAAAATATTTTGAAGTTCCGCATATGGCCGCTAGGGGGCGCAACTGTTATGGTCAATCAGAAAAAGGGCTGTTTCTTAAAAAATATTCATGTAAAGGTATATTATAAATACTGCCATCGTAAAGAGTAGAAAAATTGTGATTTTTTTGTTAAGGATATTTTGCTCTATCTCGTAAAATGTAGTGGTGGGGGAAGGTCAAACATGTTTTTATTTAAATGTCAATAACTCCGTTATAAGTCAACGGAATTGAACAAACTAGGTCTCGTTTAAAAGAGCCCATCTTAACTAATAATCTGATGTAAAAAAAAATCCGATTTGATTTCGCCGTGGTAACTAGAGGGCGCTGATTGACATCACAACAATTATTACGCATTATTTTGAAAATTTTAAATAGCACGCTATATCTCTTTTAACACAATTTAATAGAGGTGAAAATTCTCAATAAGTCAGTGCAAATTTCAGCTTCCTAACTTTTTTCAAACCGGAAATATAAATAAAACAAATATTAGGGCGCTGGGTACGCAACATCTCCCTAATCTGTATGGACATAGCCTACATCACAATAATTCAGTAATAATACCACAGATAATATTCAACGCAAATCGCTAAAAATTATACTAATGTTCTGAAATAACCACCAGGTGGCGCAGTAGGAGTCAATAAGTGCAATATTAAATTTTCATTATAATGGGAAATGAAAGCCATTTAAATGGAACGTGTGAAAGAAACGATAATAAAAATATAATTCAATTAATGCCGCCTAAATGTTCAAATTGTCGGCCATCGTTTTCGATGCACTTATGCATCCTATCTCGCGTGGATAAAACTGCAGCCTCCAGTTCAGCAACTGAAATAGTATTTATACAGTCTCTTATTCGCTGAATCATATTTTCCCGTGTAGTGGGTCTGGTGGCAAAAACTAAATCTTTCACTCGACCCCATAAATAAAAATCTAAACACGTTAGGTCGGGTGACCTAGCTGGCCATGGAAGGGTGCCGCCTCGCCCTATCCATCGGCCAGGATAGTGGGCATCTAAAAATTCCCGAACGTTGACGGCGAAGTGCGCTGGACAACCATCGTGCTGGTATACCAATCGTTGTCGGACGTTCAGAGGTACGAAAAAAAATGGTCCGATAATTCGTCCGCCTAAAATCCCTGCCCAACAATTTACAGACCAACGGCCTTGGTGCTGGACTTCGCGCATCCAATGTGGATTTGGCTGGACCAAATCTGCAGCAGTCAATTCCTGATGCAGCACTAAGTGATATGGATGTAACCTAAAACAAGATGAAGATATTTAATTGATGTTCCAGGAAATTATTGGTTTTCTAGGCTTAAAGACCTACGTGACATCAGAATCACGTGACTTTTGTTAAAAAATATGTCCAGTTTATATTTGCAATGTCGTTGCTTACCTGTGCTCTTTGAGTATATTTTGAACAGTGGTTCGCGTTACTCCTAGGTCTAGCGCAATAATTCGAGTACTTAGTTGAGGATTAAACTCGATATACGCTAGCACATTAATTACATTCTCTTCGGTGCGTCCTCTGCGTTGTCTGCGGTATACGGGAATATGCACGTTTCCAGTGGTTCGCAAACGTTGGATCACTCGAAGAAAAACCTTTTTACTTGGGTGGCGTCTCTGCGGATATTCCTGCGCATATACTCTTGCAGCAACCGTAGCATTTCTCAAACATTCAAAATAAACACCTATCATGTCGAATAGTTCTTGATTTGTATAAATCATTTTGTTCTTAACACAACGCAACACGAACAATAACAAATCTTGAACAAGAAAAATACGAACTACAACAATAACATGAACAACAGCAACTAGAAAAACTCAAGAAACACGAAAATCTCGGACAAAAACGCGAAATGATAGCAATACTATTAGGAAATTCAAGAACGATAAATAGCAACTAAAAGGCACTGACAAGAAACTATTGTTTATTTTTTGACGTATTACTTTCAATTTTGTTTTCACAGCCTACTATTTTTTTTGCTTGATGTAGCAGAAAATTGCTAAGGAATTATTATTTATCTATGTTTCTAGTTTATTGTTATTCTTGTGCATAAATTGTCGATTTTAAGAAAGACGGAGATTTGCAACGGTCGAATATATTAGGATTTTTCTTATTTATTACCTTATAATATCTAACTTACTGAAAATAGAGTAAACTACAAAAAAATATAGAGAAAAGTAAAATTGCGAGTAAAACTATGCTTATTAACGTCTACTGCGCCACCTGGTGGTTATTTCAGAACATTAGTATAATTTTTAGCGATTTGCGTTGAATATTATCTGTGGTATTATTACTGAATTATTGTGATGTAGGCTATGTCCATACAGATTAGGGAGATGTTGCGTACCCAGCGCCCTAATATTTGTTTTATTTATATTTCCGGTTTGAAAAAAGTTAGGAAGCTGAAATTTGCACTGACTTACTGAGAATTTCCTCCTCTATTAAATTGTGTTAAAAGATATATAGCGTGCTATTTAAAATTTTCAAAATAATGCGTAATAATTGTTGTGATGTCAATCAGCGCCCTCTAGTTACCACGGCGAAATCAAATCGGATTTTTTTTTTACATCAGATTATTAGTTAAGATGGGCTCTTTTAAACGAGACCTAGTTTGTTCAATTCCGTTGACTTATAACGGAGTTATTGACATTTAAATAAAAACATGTTTGACCTTCCCCCACCACTACATTTTACGAGATAGAGCAAAATATCCTTAACAAAAAATTCACAATTTTTCTACTCTTTACGATGGCAGTATTTATAATATACCTTTACATGAATATTTTTTAAGAAACAGCCCTTTTTCTGATTGACCATAACAGTTGCGCCCCCTAGCGGCCATATGCGGAACTTCAAAATATTTTCCAGCGATTTCTCTTAGTCGATTTAGCTAATAATTTTTTTTCCCCCAAGTTATATGATTAACGGTTAGCGAGTTATGGCCGGCGTCCATTCTTAGTTGGCCACCCCGTACAATTGTAAATCTCTTGGGTTAAATCAGAACATCTGTTCCAACGTACTTCCGCACCCAATAGACACTGATTCCATCTGCGAGGCTCAACTCTTAAACCAATTAAGCCGCCAGCTACCGAGAACCTGCCAATCAAATCTGTTGCTTGCACGAGAATACAATGTTCAGGAAATTGACCAAAACCTTTGGTTAATTTGCATCTCCAACCCACTGCCAATCACCGTCCAGTGTGATAGAAAAGAAGCTACCACCAAGGTCATTAATACTAACAGTCTTCTACAATTACGACCTGAACGCAACGTATTTGTAGGAAGTACCAGAGTGTATGCCCAACGCACCATCGACAACTATCAGAATGTGACTTACCGCAGCCATCCTATAGAAATTCCATACCAGTGCTGCGAACATCTTCCAGAAAAACCTCAAGTAGCTATCAAACCATTAAAGCTTAACAAGTTGGATATCGGAGAGTTGAACATAGCCCAACACAAACTCGATCAATATTCCGAGGAACTTGACAAGATCATGAACCAGCCATTTATCAGCAAACACCTGCCCTGGTTCACAGTAACTACGATAGTGCTTATTGCTCTCTTAGTCTCCACCTACGTCATGTGCAAATGTCGACGCAAGAAGCTGCCGATGATCACCATGAGCTCACCTAACGATGACTCGCCCCCAGCTCCGAAGCCTTTGAACCGGAGACACACGAGGTTAACCAGTATTTTTCCCAGGAGAAGACCCAGCCTGCACTTAAACGCATCTATGGAAGAAGAAATGGAACTTCAACACGAAGCCTAAAAGTTGCCGCATCGCCCCAACTTTTTACTTAAAGTGGGAGTTGTTATATGCAATATCATACAATACATTGTCCTGATTGCCGATCACACGAGGTAACATTACGCAATAGCGACGAGACCTGATATTTCGCAGGATGCAACATCAGCAGGAAACACTCTAGTGACAGCATTGTCGGCGTCCACAGATAGAAAGGAAAAGTATATCAGAGTATCGGTGAGAGTAGCAATATTTTAGAAAGGTGTGAAAATAAGCTGTATATAAAAAAAATAACAAATGGAGGATACTTCCTTGCGCTACACCCCTATATTCACCTGTTACGTTGCAGTGTCTTTTGTTACTGTGCCTGATATATTTTTGTGATGGACTTTGAGGTTAAAGGCAAGTTAGAAAAATAATCCCCAATAATAAATTCATTGATTTTTTGGAATAAAAAAATAAAATATAAAATCTACAATCTATATGCCCCTAAGCTGAAATTATTTTTATATCATAGCTGCCATTACCTACTTTCAAAATGTGTTTTGTTTTGTCTGCACACTTTTGTACAACTATTTTTTTCCAGACTGTCTACACTATCTCCAAATTTTTGAGAAATGGCTGAAGCATGAGAAAAAGGACCAGACCAGAAGTTCTTGGCATTAAGATATGATTTTTCTGATATTACCGAGGTTTCACTGAGAGAAACCAAAAATGCGATCTGTAGATGTTCCTTAAAATTATCCGAGAAATGGAAGAAGTGTGGTAAGAACCGAGAACGTTTTCTTTTTAAAAATTCGGACTCGATAGCGGGAGATTTACACTTTAATATTTCTTTGGATATTCTGCTTAACCCGGCCGGCCTCGGATAGAATTTAAAGTATGGAGCGACAAAACCAAAAGAAGAGAGTTGAAGACTTACTCATTGCACGGAGTACATCCGAATTAATGGCTGGCCCGGAATTTTTAGCCCGATTATCTGGTCGCAGAAACTGTGCAAGAAAATAAAAAGAATTGTAACTTCTAATGATAGCACAAATCAGAGAATTTTAATCAAAGAAGAGTCGTTGGCATATTATCTTGACTTAAAGCCAACTACCCACTTCTATAAACAAACTCGAAAATCGAGCATGAAAGCAGGACATCAGGTTATTTCCTTCATTTTATAATATTAGGAAAGCTAAAGCTGCATGTTTTCCTCCCGAAGATAAAATAGTTGTGAGCAAGATACGTGCAGAAATCAAACTTCAGGCAATTTTAAATAATTTGTCAACTGGCTCATTATTGACCCTTACCAGTAAGTGAGATTGTGACGGAAGTTCCGGTCATAGCACATCAAACAAAAATTCACTATTGCTGATCCCACTAACGAATTTTTGTTTGTATTTCCACTTGTACCGCTTTAATTAAGTGATCAAAGTAGTAATATTGTCTGGCAGAATCCTCGACCAACTTCGACTATGTATAGTCGTCCAAATAAGTTTTATTTTTTCCAAAAAAAAAAACCGAATTTACCGTGACTGAGACGAACAGAGTTTTCGAGGAAATAAAATCGTTATTACCGACAATGTCTAGTATTGATGGTAATGAGGTTACTGTTAAACATGAATTAATTTTCACAATGATTGACGGAAAAGTGTGCAATGCTGTGACCGAAACTACTTAGTCACAGAAGTGCTATATTTGCGGAGCTACACCCAAACTACAATACATTTGTATAAACCAAGAGGCCTTTTAAATTTAGAAAATTTATATAATTTTAAAGTTTGCTCATTAATTCATTCGATCATTTTAAAAGATAAACATTCAGTAATTAATTTTAAAAACATTTTTTCATTACATTACCATTAAACTAGACAACATAACCAAATTTAAACGATAAAAGTTAAAAGTAATTTTGGCGAAAGATCTTTAGTTTATGATGGAATACATATTTACAATGATATTTCAAAAATAATAAAATATATCAAAAATATGATTAAATTCAGAAAAGTATTAAAGAAAAAAAATATAGTAAATAATTATATTTAAAATTGTGTAGACATGTATAGGGTGTTCCAGCGAGGACTGAACAGGGACCTATTTTCGACCTTCCTTGTATTTTGGAAAAATTCAAAATAGCCAATCGATGTATTTTTTCTTGTAGAATCCAAAAATGTCATCGAAAAAATATTTGAACCAGAAACAAAAGACTTACGCTATGCATCAGGTGTTTTTTAAATGGAATGTATCGTTTTTTATACGATTTTTGGAAAGAGTGATTTTTTTTTATGTCCGTTCTGATTAAAAGATTTGATTTTGCGATAGCTGTTTATATTACATTTTAATGTTTTACAAACTAAAATTTTAACTTCACCTGTTTAAAATATACGATAGGTTGGTATAGGTGATCAAGGTAAAATGACGTTTGAATGCTTTGTCAATAAAAATTGACATTATTTTAATTATTGTCGAAGTCTTCACCTAAAAAAATATGTATTTGACTCTGATCGAAATGAAATACTCTTTGGACGAGAGACTACAGATTGTTATGCTATTTTACAAGTGCCAAGAAAATGCAAGAGAAGCAAGAAGAAGATTTATTGCAAATTTTCAGAGATATATATACCATCAATACAATTCTAAGGATAAAAAACCTATTTGAGGAAAATAAAACTTTACATGATAGAAAAAGAAATATACAAAGAAGAAGAAATCGAGACCAGGCCATTATAAATTATTTTCAAGTTAATCCAACCAAATCTATTTCGGATGCAGTTCGGGAAGTTCAGTACGGTGGCGGTGTAAGGCGCAGAAGAGTTACCCGAGGGACTGTTCACAGGACTCTGAAAAGTCATAAATTTAGGCCTTTTCGTATCCTTCCACTTCAGCACCTAACACCGGCACAAAAAGAACTTCGCTTCCAATTTGTTTCTCAAATGGTAATTCGGCAAGAAAACGAAGACCCTGATTTATTCAAAAATATTGTGTGGACCGACGAAGCTACTTTTACAACATCGGGAGTATTCAACAGACATAATAGTCACCACTGGGCCGTTGAAAATCCAAAAAAGTTCCAGACTATTAAATTTCAAGGGAGGAATTCTATTCATGTTTGGTGTGGGATAAAAAACAATAAAATTTTGGGACCAATATTTTTTAACGGGACTTTAAATGGGCACAGATATTATGAGTTTTTAGAAAACGAAATTGAAAATTTTTTGGAAGACTTACCATTGGCAGAATATCAGAATTTAATTTAGCAACATGATGGGGCGCCTCCTCATGCCGTGCATGATGTGGTTCAATTTTTAAATCGGCGCCATAACGAATGGATAGGGCGAAATGGAATATATGCTTGGCCGCCCAATAGCCCCGACCTCTCAGTTTTGGATACATTTCTTTGGGGCCATTTGAAGAACGTCGTATACAGACAACGAAACGAAAATATTCAAGAGATCATGGGAAAAATTGTCGATGAAATAACCGCCTTAACCAGGAAAATCATATTGTAACAGCAAGTTTAGAAAGGCTACAAAGGGGTTATCGATGTTGTTTCGAGAAAAACGGCGGTCACATTGAAAACTTATGTTATTAGTAGTTTTATTTTATTATTTAATAATTATTTTTTATTGAATTTCTTTTTCTATCATGTAAAGTTTTATTTTCCTCAAATAGGTTTTTTATCCTTAGAATTGTATTGATGGATATATTTCTATGAAAATTTGCAATAAATCTTCTTCTTGCTTCTCTTGCATTTTCTTGGCACTTGTAAAATAGCATAACAATCTGTAGTCTCTCGTCCAAAGAGTATTTCATTTCGATCAGAGTCAAATATATATTTTTTAGGTGAAGACAATAATTAAAATAATGTCAATTTTTATTGACAAAGCATTCAAACGTCATTTTACCTTGATCACCTATACCAACCTATCGTATATTTTAAACAGGTGAAGCTAAAATTTTAGTTTGTAAAACATTAAAATGTAATATAAACAGCTATCGCAAAATCAAATCTTTTAATCAGAACGGACATAAAAAAAATCACTCTTTCCAAAAATCGTATAAAAAACGATACATTCCATTTAAAAAACACCTGATGCATAGCGTAACTCTTTTGTTTCTGGTTCAAATATTTTTTCGATGACATTTTTGGATTCTACAAGAAAAAATACATCGATTGGCTATTTTGAATTTTTCCAAAATACAAGGAAGGTCAAAAATAGGTCCCTGTTCAGTCCTCGCTGGAACACCCTGTACAATTAATTATCTATTTTTATTCTAGGATTTAGATTAGGTAGTAGTTTTCTTTAACTATTTTATATAATTTTATTTAACTAGTAAGTTCTTAGTTAGTTAGTTTCCCTGTAATGAACTTACTGTAAGTTAGTTGGGAATAAACTATTTAAACAGAAAAAAAACTCATTAATGATGAGTCTACTGAGTTTATAGCGAATGCCGATAACTTTTTCCTTTGGATTATCTACATTGCATGCATTGATTCGTTGTTCTGAATGTTTGCTTTACAGCTATATATAGTAGTTATCGCTTAGAAGTAAAAAAATGGCAACTACGAGATGCGGTTTATAAAACTAATGTGAAGCATTCATTATTCAAAATCGATTTAGAAATGAAACGAGTCTCATGATGGATATACCAAAGCCAGGTTTCGGCAACACACATGACGGAAAAACTGCTCGTAGATTATTTGGGAACTGCTAAGTTTGCTCCTAATAAAAAAATTTGACATCTTACTTAGAGCTGTATCATGTGGCTATAATATCAATATTGAAAAATTGACAATTTTAGCAAAAGATACCAAACAACGAGATTTAAGTCTCTATTCGTAGTACTACATGCCTGCTACAGTGCACGAAAGTCTTGTGCATAGTGCGGATATTATACAGTCCGCTCTTCTGCCAATCGGACATCTCTCCGAAGAAGCTCAAAAAGCTCGCAACAAAGATTGCAGAAGATTTCGTGAACATAATACTCGGGAGCGAACACGTAGTGTTACGAATAGACTTATTAAATATAAATAAATAGTGATCACAACTGATCCTTTAATTAACATCCTTAGAAAAGTTCCTAAAAAATATACTGGCAATCTCCCTTCCGAAGTCTTAGATTTGTTAATACCACCTTCTGTAAATAATATATATAACAATATGGAGACTACCGATATCGACAGTGACCATATGTTACAAGAGGATTATAGCTCATCAGATTCATTAGAACATGAGAGCGAATATTGTGATAATGCTCAATTGGTTAGGAATTAGTTTAAGTTAAGCAATAGGAAATATTTGGGGTAAGTCAGTGTAATTAGACTACCTGACATAGAAATCTGAACACTACATATTTTCCCATAAGATGTAACGCAAATAGCTCTGGTACAAAATCGCATATCTGCTCTAATAAATATTCAGAGATTAAAAAACAAAATGTTAGCTAAAAGCAGGGCTACTTCCTCCAGTTAAATGAAACATTTATTTGTAATTAGAATATTCTACAGAGTGCCCAGAATTATTAAAGCAATATTCCCAACGTCAAGTAAATGGGTGGTTTTCTAACAAATTTGTAAGCACTCTGTAAAACGTGCTGATAACAAATGGATGTTCTAGTAAACTGGATGTGGCAGGTCTATTTTTCGTCTTGTTTTTTTTTTCTATCTCTTTAGTTAATTATTTATTAAGGCAGATATACGGTTTTGTAGCAGATCTTGTTTGTATTGCATCTATTGGGAAAATATTTAGCGTTCGGATTTTTTGTCACATATTATATTACTTTTATTATATAAGCATTTATAAAAACATTTTTGTGACTATACTTATATTGTAATAAATGTTAGCATTTTTCCTTTACTTTTAAGGCATTGAATATACATTTTGTGTCCAATAAAACATTCTTGTTTATGAAGAGGTCATTTCTGAAAAGATGAGTCACATTAAAAATTCCAACGGAGAGAGCTAGAGACATAGCTATTCCACACTTAAAAGTTTGTCATTTTATGTTCTAAAATTTAGACATTAGAGAAAAGTAGGCACAGTCCACCATCCATTTTATTAAAATTTAAACTGCTATGCCAAATATCAAGTTCAATCGAAAGATTGAAATAATCTTTTACCGATTTTAAACAGTCTGGCTACATCGAAGTAACGATTAAATATTTGAGTTATTGCGAATGTGAACGTTTTGATAGAATTCCGTATTTAGTTTGGTTTCAATTTAAAGAATACGTGTCAGTATTAATCTGATGTCACGTTGTGCATATCTGTCAAGTGACTGCTCCTCTAAATAAAACCAGTTAAATTTTCCAAATATTTATAGTTTAGAATGAATAAAATATTAATACCCATAGTCAATAAAGGCATTAGAAACATAAAAATTGTATTCATTTTGTCCAGTTAACTTGTATTGATCGAAACACCATGCGTTGGTAGCAAGCGACTTATGATGTCGGATTAGTTTTATAAAATGTAATGGTCTAGTTCTAATCTTCTGAATGGAAAGAATTTGCATTTGGAGTTCAACTAGCTGAGATATAAGCCAGAACATCAGGTAAAAATTCTTCACCGGGTGACATTTTGTTCAGGAGCGTTGACACGAAATTTTTTTTGTTTCAGGTTTTTATTTTAGGTATCTCTGGATACCCTCAAGTTATTTAGTTATATTTGCTTATTACCCAAAAGTTTTAAATTAACCAAAATTCAGAATTAATAAATTTTACTTTAAATTATCTTGAATTGGAATATATGATGACTGGCGAGTCTGGGGTTAAGTTAAATCAGGGAAGACAAATTTTTAGCACCGCTAATACATTAAATAACCACCGATCGATACTAGAGTTTTTATTCACTTCAATATCTTCAAATATGTAATTCTGCTTAAACTGTTTATCAATTAATGAGTTTTTATTTCAAAAAACAACCGAAGATGTATTTGGTCTTCAGTTAATATTAACCTTTGGCAGTCAAGTAAATTAAATATAGATTTCTTACAAACTTAATCATTTTATTTAATTTTCATTCTTAAACATTTACTGAGTATTATTTTCTGTTAGTCATTAGCATAAATATTTCTAATTTAACATAACGCTCATTTTGCATAAAATAATTCATTCATTCATTCATTGTGTTTCATATAAATACATAATTTACCTTGATGTAACTAGGCATGTTTATTAACTTAACACACAAATTTTGTTTATTCCACTAATAATATTCTGCTTAACTTTTTGTTTTTGATATTGACTAGCTAGATAAGGTCACGACCTTTACATCTATGATAATTTTGTATACAAATTTAAGTAAAAGGCATAAACCACCATTGTAAAAATGCATATGCATATGAACCAAATACTGGTTTGTTTTGACTTTTAATTATAAAAAACTTTCGTACGTATTCACTAAAAAGGTTTAAGAGTTAGACCAGGTCTAGTTGCCATGGTACTTAAAACTCTAGGTGAAACACAACTAGTTCGCCAGTTGTGTTTCACCTATGTCACTGTCATTTTGTAATTGTGACATTTAGAAAAATTATTGTCAAAAATGTTATCTTAAACCTATAACTGTCAAGTTAGACCTGGTCTAAATTTAAACCTCTTTAGTGAATACGGGTGTGTTTACTATCTTATGTAACATGATACTATTTACTTGATTTAGTTAAATTAAATTGATCGTTTTTTTATAATGTTTAACTTTTGATAGATATGTTTGAAATTAAGATTGAATATTTTCATAATTTGCTTTGGTAAATTTAAGATTGGTATAGCTAGAACCTTATTGCTGCAAATTTACAGATTTTTAGTAATACGTCGGAGTGTTTTTTGAAGTTAACTTCTTTCTTTTCTATTTACCTTTTTACTTTTCAGGTTATATTATTTAGGGATTATAATTAAAGTATAATCAATCTTTGGTCAGATAACTTAATCAGAAGTATATTTGCTTTACTAAAGTTGCGTGGGCCCAAAAAAGTCTGAAAATCAAATCGGTCCTACGAATTGCCTCCGACTAGCCTGAGTAGCCGTGGTACTTAGTGTAATAAATTAATGAACTTCAAAACCCAATAACTCCAAAAATATATATTTTTTTAAATTTATTACATTAAGTACTGGGTAAATAAAGTCGCCACTTCTAGTAATTTTTGAAACGATTGCGGGCTGTTATGCTTATATCATCATTAGTGACCATTAAGGGAACGGATATTTTACATAGTGTGTATGATGGCATTTAATATACTGGGAGAATCAGGAAGTGAATATTTTAGTCAAAGCTTATGTGTTATTATGTTATGAATTACACGTATAGAGAGACTTTTAGATGTTCAAGGCATTCTGAATTAAGAGCTGCAAAATGTTTTCTAAATGTATAACCTCTAACCTACTGTGTATTTACTTTCCCATATAACAGCCCACATATTGGATAATATTATAGTAATTCGCAAAACATATTTGTATAAAAAATATAATACCTGTACGACGGATGTGTTTGTATTAGATGTACACACAATTCGCGCGAACGTTTTTAAGGGGTGGAAAACGCCAAACCATAAAACAGGTTTAGTTATAAGTTTTTTTCGACTACTAAGTTGTAAAACAGCTTTTTAAAAGTGAATATATTTTTTTTTATTTGAGAAAAAAAAATATTTATAAGACAAGATAAAACACAATAACTTTATTATATTGTTTTTGCATATCGATCTGGGTTTTTATTATTAGATGTGATTTTTAGCATTTTTATTTAGTATTTTTTATATATCCGTTTTTATATTTAGAATTGACAGCTGTAGAACTGCCAAAAAAATGGCGCGACATAGATATCCTGCTCAATAGGGGCAGGATATTTATATAGCGAAATTACTAACCTCGGCTGTAACTTTTTTTATGACAAGAGCTACCAATTTTAAATTTTATAATGGAATATACTTAAAAACAATGTCGTTCCGGTTTAAATGGAAATGCTAGCAACTTTAATATCTTTAAATGAACACCCGGATATTGTTTTATTTCTGAATTCCACACAAAATTCAAATACAAAACATGTATCCTACCCTATGCCAACTTTTGACAGTTTTCGAGAAAATGGGAAATGAAACCTCAAAAATGTTAATGAAAAATTCCGTTTTTGTTTAAACAATTGAAGATAAATACAATTAAATACTATAAATGATGTTTGTTATGTAATTAATTTCACATCACACACATCAATTTCATCAATATCACAATTAGGATACTTCTGGTTTAACCGGAAGTGTCCCGAAAAATCACTTTGAAACAACATTTTATTTTAATGGGACGATCTAAAAAACTAATGAAAATCTAAATCGCCAAAAAATGTTAAACATTTTTAATGTATAGTACCTACCCTATCTCCATATAAAATACTTTTTGAGATATATCTATTAAACTATGCATTTTTACCATTTAAACTGTTGTACGATAAAATATTTTATTTTTGATCCAAGGTCGCTGTGAAACATAAAAACGCCACAGTTGCCATTTTTGTATTTACTTTGATTTTTAAAGTACTTAGATCCTAAAGTACAAAATTATTATTATTATTATTATTAAGTTTCGTTCAATATCTATTTCGGAATAAGACTCAGTGGCGTATGTAAGGGGGTTGGGTTTGGGGGTTAAAAGCCCCCCCAGAGCCACTTTTATTTAGGCTAAGATGATAGAAATAGTATATAGTAAGTACCTTTTTTTCGGGATTGGAGGATAACCCCCCCAGAACTAGTATTATCTACAACTAAAATAAAGTAATGAATGAATTAGGTATAGAACAAAAAGTGTAAAATACATTAATTATTACAAAAAACAAAAATCCCGACTGCTTAGAGCCGAGAGTATTAGTGCAAGCATTCTGCCGGAAATTTTGGTAGAAAAGGAACTCGGATTTTTTTTATAAACATGTTGGTGGAATCACAAAGAGACTTTTTTGTAGGTATTTTTAACATTTTTATTATTAAAGGCATTCTATTTGACTATTGGTCCGATAGAAACAAAAAAAAACAATATCTTCATTTTAAATTTCCGACAAAAACTGCGCTGGTTTCAGACCTTTATATCCCATACATAACCTACAAAACAACAAAAATTTTAGATCTTTTTATCTAATAGAACAGTTAAAAACTCTAATCTTGGCAAACTGGCAAAATTGAATGTTTTATTATTTTTTAAATATAGGTTTTTTTATTCTCTTCAAACTGATACTAAAAATTATTGTTAAATAAAAAATTCTATTTAATTCATTAAACGCTTTTTTATGTTTTACACTTTTCTTTTCATAATTTAAGTAGAGAATAAAACAGATTATACTTAAAAGGAAAGCCAAATAGTTACAAAAAAGTATTTGTAACTTTTTGGCTATGTGTGTGTGTTTAAAAAAAAGAATTTTAATTAATGATATTTTATCTTTAAATAAATCTTATTTTATTTAAAGATAAAATTAAATCATAATTCCTTTTTTTTATTTAAAAATAAGACTGTAATTTTTTGGCTTTGCCTTTTTTATTTCTTTTTGGTTTTTTTTCTCTTCATTTAAATATAAAAATGTATATTTAAAATCAATTTTTTCAAAATTTTATTTTTTTAATCAAGAAATTAAATAAAGCATCTTATTTAACTACAGATTTTCAAATTAAATTGCAGTTTTTAACAGTTCTATTAAATGATACAAGCGCCAAAAATTTGGTATGACTAATAGTGACCACTTAAAGTAACTTTTCAACACTTTCTATCAAAACTCAATAAATACAACTAAACTTATAATGACAATTTTAAAATTCTTGGTCGCATGGTTTTTATTGTTTTATAAGTTATGTGCTGTACATGCTAAAAATTTGAAAAGAAAAAATTTTTTTTTTGTTCCCATCGAACCAAGAGATATATAATGGGTTTGTGTTAATCTCACAATAGACGAAATTATATTCTTTTAGAAACGGGTTCATATTAATCAAAATATTACAACAAAACCTTGGATTTATAAGAAGGTTTTGCATAGAGTAATTAATATTGCTCTCTTATTTTTTTCTTTTTAGCCTGCTTGTAGGTATCCTCCACTTGACTATAAACAGTCGGATTGTTCTTTTTATAATTAATTTATTTTTTAATAGGTTTTCCTTATAAAGAAATTTCAACATTATCATAGTTCAAAGATTCTTTTAGAAAATATTTCTCATTAACTCATTGTTAATTACTTACCCAATATCTTTGAAATCAGTGCGATTATAGCTGTCACTGTAATAACGAATTGTCACTTCTTGAAGGTTGGCTAGAGGAGGGATTTCTGCTGGCAAGTTAGCAACTGCTGTATTATCTGTTGGGTTGACTGCAACTAAGATACCAGGGCTGCCTGGTGTCACTCTAAATTAATGCAAATTAGTGATACATTTAGTAGCAAGCCAACTTAGTAATATAAAATAGTAATTTACAGACTATTCATTCTGATAAAAAAAAGAAAAATTGCCTCATAATATACAAGTTGCGCAAAAAAACAGCAAAAGCAAGTAGGTAAAACAAAAAAAATTGGGAAATCAATTTTTCTAAAATTAAGTTTTTTTTTGTTGCACGAGGTTAGTTTTAGGTAATTTGATGGACAATAAGGCGAAAATTTCAAATAACGCATTTTTTGCAAATTTAATTTTGAACAAAAAAGTCCAAGAGGCACTTTTTATGCAGAATTAATCTGGCTTTAAGAAAGAGACACTAATTTTTGTAAAAACCAGTGGCGTAGTTTTTTTTCCGCTAAACATAAAAACTTGCCCGCAGAAACGCCACTGTTGTAAGTGCTAAACTAACTGAAAACAATTTTGTACATGTAAATGTGATGTTTAATGATACATTTGCGTGTATTCATCTCAATATCTCAACAGGTGTTCAATAAATGCAAAATAAACTATTAAACTCGGAATATTCTGTAACACCCTGTATATACACGGTGGGCCAAAAAAATGTACACATTTTTAAATCTGTAATAACTTTTTAGTTATTATTTAATGAAATATTTAAGATAAATTCGCAGATTTGTAGATTATAGAACGATATATTCAAAATGAACCAGATTCAATTTTTTTTATTGTACAAGGCGATGTAAAATATGAGTTTTTTTTTAAACGCTAGGATACATACAAGGCAACATCTTAAAGACTTACATCTTAGCAACAAAACTGCTATTTTACTTTTTTTTTAATATTTTAAATAATATTTATTTTATTGCATATTTAATGACATCGTACGTATATGTTCCATGTCCGAAACCTGTGGCAATAATAAGTTTCTTTTATTATAAGTTGGTAGACTTAAGGTCTTCATCAGTACAGTCAATTAGCTGGAAGACGAGTACAACTGGTGCGAAAACTTAACAAACAAAACCAGACCAGAGTCACCAACAGGAGTAGAACCGACATTTGTGATTACCAAGAGAACATCCGAAATCCTCGCCGGACTTCATACTCTATTACCACGGAGCAGCATTAAACCACCTGTGGCGAAAGTTTTAACCCAGGAATAATTAACCCAAAACAAGAAGGGTATTATCGTTGCATGAACTATAATATAGTAGAAAAAGTAATTCTTTGGGATCACCGCTAAAGCAAAATGGAATTGCTCAACCGTAGATACGTGTTTCTGACTGTACTGATTAAAACCTTAAGTCAGAAACGCGGGTCTACGGTTCGCCAAATTCCATTTTGCTTTAGCGGTCATCCCAAAGAATTCCTTTTTTATTATATTATAGTTCTTGCCATAGGCAGGCCCAGACCTTTTTATTAGAGTGGGCAAAGTGTGAGTATGTGTGTGTGTATGTATGTTTGTATAGGTGTACTAATTACAGGAATTACGGAAAATATTTTTAAGAGTTCAAACAAATTAGAATACATTCTATCACAGGCCATTAACCAATTTATTAATTCATTTATGTTGCCTCCTTTAGGGACAGATTCATCAAATTTAATAATATTGCATTCTACCATTAGGCCAATTTGTTTTATCTTAAATTTTGTTTCCAAGATGGTAAAGTCGACATCAACGTTACTTTAAATTTAGTATTTAACCGATAATTAAAATTAAATTGGTCGTTTCCTGGTTAAAACGCTCATCAATCCCTAATATAAGTGAATCCAAAAAAAGGAGAGAAAGTATTACATTTAGTGTCTTCCTTTTTTTTGAAATGCATGTTGAATTTTGAATCATTTTTCTAGATATTCCTAACAGTAATATTTGTTATCCCCCCCCCCCCTTCCTTGGGACTGCTTTGGATCCGCTCTTTATTTCGACACACCCTTAAAACCTCGAAGTGTCCATAAGCGTCCGTGCAAAGCTGAAAATATCAGCCATATTTCTACTATGATTTTTTATAAAAGTAATTCCAATTTCAAGCCTCAACGTCATACATCTCTTTATTCTGCGGACTCGGCGGGCGCGAGCAGCACTCGAGTCAACGATGTATGCTATTTAGAGAAAGCCAACACTTTCCGGCAAACTGGAACTCAATAACAAAAGTTATTCTTGTTATTTAGATTTCTTTATTCATATTTATTTATTTATAAATGGGTTATATCCAAATGATATTATTACAGCTGCGAGCCAAATGAATGTACTACTAATAATAGCAAATTTATTGTTGGAAAGGAAAAATTTTATTTTTGTTTGGAACATTACCTATGGTTCTTGCCGCGTTAATACCTTTCTTGTTTTGATTTAATTACCCTTGGGTTAAGAGTTTCGTCACAGGTGGCCTTATGTTGCTCTGTGGTAATAGAGTATCAAGTCCGGCAAAGATTTCGGATGTTCTCTTGGTAATCACAAATGTCGATTTTGCTTCTATTGATAACTTTGGTGTTGTAAGTTTTGATACTAGTTGTACTCGTCTCTTAAGTAGTTGACTGTACTGACGAAAACCTTAAGTCAGAAACATTTGTCTATGGTTGGCCTAATTGCTAATTGCTATTGTTTTTTAACATAAACCATAGAAGAATTAAAAGTGCAAAACTACATAAAAAAGTCATACATAGCTTTCTACTGTAATTTCTTCTAAAGGTAAATATAATAAAAAAATACTAATGTTAAGTAAACAGAAATATAGTATTTTAGTCATAAAATAAAACTAGAACGAACAGCCAAAGAAATTACCGTATAAACGCCAAAATTGTATTGTTCTGTAAGCTGTAAACGCCACAAATGCCCCGCATAACTGATGGGCTTGCCCTTATTTTAAGGAGCTCTTCATTAACTTTTTCAGTTATATTAACTAGAGGGGCTCCTGGAAGCAAGTAAGTTATGATGCTGAGTTCTTCTCGTGGAAGAGCATTAGTTGTTGCCTAAAAATAATTTTTACTTAATGAAAAAGGGATCAGAACTGCACGCACTTTAAAAATTTGAGTGATTTGAAATATTTCTTAAAACTTGGTAGTACTTCCTATTTAGTGTACTTTAAGGAAAATTAAATTAAAAATTCAAATATAAACCACGTAAATATTAATCCTATATATCCATATTACCATAGAAATATAACAATGTAATAAACTTACCCTCCACAACGGCCATTCAATACCATTGATATGGAACGTATAATTCAAACTATTTGCTGCTTCATCCACAGTTAAATTAGGCTTTGAGAAAATATAACTTTGTAATGGCATATCCACAACCAAAATATTATCGACTTTATATGAATCAACTCTACTCAGTTCTTCAGAAATCATCAGAGGGGCAGAATCGGTTTTATTTCTTAAGAATGTCCTCCAGTCTTTTAACAAAGTACCTAATTCAGGTAGGTTTTCAGTTTTAGTCCGTTTATAAAACCCATACTGTTCCAATGTCAAGCCTGGATTAGCATAAGTATCAATTTCTTCATCTTCAAATAATGGATCCACCAATAAGAAAGGCGCGTTTCGTAATCTTATGCCTGACACATTAACAGCCAGAAAATGTTCAATTACTTTATTAAATTCCAGAATTACTGATTTATTTCTAAAATTAAGATGCGGTTTATTGAAAGGTGCATAGTAATATTCTTTCCGTACGATTGAATATTTCCATGACGAGTTACCATTGGGGCCGACCTGTAACGATACAAATTATCAATTAAATATATGCAAATGGGCCAATATGTTACAACGAAACAATAAAGTAAGTGCGGAGAATAAGCTTTAACGCAAGAATGGATGTTAATTCTTTTGCGCAAGGCTAGTTTACCTTTTACTCGTTTATACTTAAAACGCGTATTGCAGAATCCAATCTTATCCATCCTGACGGTCAAGTAGCTGACGCTTGCTGGTTGTCAGCCTTACGAAGATATAAGAAAAATTATTTGCTGTCGTCTAGCAACTAGACGCTTATATTCGTGACACTTATATGAACATGTAAAAAAATAAGTCCAATGTTGTAAATGGACAAGGCTGAATTTTTTTTTGATTACTTCTTCGAACTATCGAAAAAACTTTGCTGCCACTCATTTGTCAGTCTACAAATCCCGGCAGCACGGGGTAAAACTAATGCGCTCAATGCGCGTCCACCTATTCACAACAGATACTTACACGTGACATCAACTGCTCTCAGTTTAATTGGAAAGTTTAGAGAATTTTTACTTCCCCCATAAAAGGGAAATATTGTAATCGTGAAAAAATCACCTTCCGAGATTTTTTCAGATCTTTACGTTTTAGAGTCTCTAGATGACGAAAAACATGTTTTCTCAAATCCGTCCATCTGTCTGTCGATCTGTCTATTCGCGGCATCGCTAAAAAATTACTTACTTGATTGACTTCAAATTTTGGTCAAAAATTAAGGGTTCATATGGGGATGACCTGGTAACATTTTGGTAAAAATCCAATATGATAAAACAAAATTGCGGCCTAGTGAAAGGTTAAAAAAATAATACTAGAAAGTGCTTATCCAATTTATCTCAAATTTTGCACAAAAATCAAATAATATGTAGGAATCATCTGGTAAAATTTTGGTACGAATCCAAGATGGCGGAACAAAATGGTGGCCTAATAAAATATTTAAAAATTCAGCCTAAAAAATTACTTAATGAACTGATTTTAAATTGTGTTCCACAACTAATTGTAGTATAGAGATGAAATAGTAAAACTGTGGCACTAATTCAAGATGGCGGAACAAAATAGCGACCAAATAATTTTTTTGTAATCTGAAAAATCACCCTAGCAGGTTTTACGTGTATTCGCATTTTAGCGTCCGTAGATGCCAAAACATATGTTTTATCAACCCCGTCGGTCCACCTGTCGCTTTGTCTGTCTGTCTGTCTGTCAGTTCGCGGCATAGCTTAAAAGCTACTCATCAGATTGACTTCACATTTTAGTCAAAAATTAAGGTTCATATGGGGAAGACCTGGTAATATTTTGGTAAAAATCCAATACGCCGGTACAAGATGGCGGCCTAGTGACACGTTCAAAAATTATTACTAAATTCTAATTATCCAATTTACTTCAAATTTTGCAAAAAATAAAGTCTTACAGAAGTAAAAACTGGTAATATTTTGGTATGAATATAAGCTAGCAAAACAAAATGGCGGCTAGATAAAATATTTAAAAAACCAGTCTGAAAAAAAATACTTACTAGATTAATTTAAATTTTGTGCAAGCATTAAGTTTGATATATAGAGATAAGCTGGTAGAGTTGTCTTACGAATTCAAGATAGCGGAACAAAATGGCGACCAAATAACATGTTAAAAAAATAACGTAAAAAAATTTTCTTATTCAATTCACTATAAATTTTGGGGAAAAATTAAATATAAGGATAAACTGGTGCGAATTCAACATTGACGTAGTAAAATTGCGGTGTGTATCAATGTAAAAACTACTTCTTGAATTCATTTTGAATTATGCTCAAAATCAAGTGTGGCATCGGTAGAAACTGGTAAATTATTGGTAGGGATCCAATATAGTGAAATAAAATGGCGTCCAATAAAAATGTTTGATAAGACAGTATATATGTGTTCGTAAATAACTTGTCCTGAACTAAATTGGTTCACACTTCACTATTCCTAATAAAAGGAAATATTCACAATGAGGGAAAATCCGGGTAAAGGAAATTTCCCGATTCTTTTCCTGTACCGATAATTAGTGTTGTAGAATGCGAAAGATTATATTTATTAAATTTTTATTGCACTTGAAAACCTTGGCCGTAGCAAGGAAAGGTGCATTTTTACCAAACCACCTTAAGCTTGTTATTATATAGCGATAACACATAATTTACTAATTTATGTGTTTTTTCTGTGCCTTTTGAAGTAGAAACTTAACTCCTTCCCTCCCTAGTTTTATCAGGATTTTGTTTAAATAATTAAAAAAAAGGGTATTAGAAAAATGTTTTACTTGTATTTGTGTGCCACTCTACTCGCAATGGGGGTAAAATGAATTTTGTTTAATATAATAGGATGGTACCTTTTCATAGCTAAATGCATAAAGTGAACTACCAATATGCATTTTTAAAAATACATATTTTTGTATTTTGATTTGACGTGAAACACGTAAATGGTTAAAATATTGACCTAAATAATATTATCTTGTTTTATTTCTTATATCTGGCCTATAATATTTTTTTACCCGATTTCATCGGAAAACATAGAACTAGAAAGTCTTCTTTATCTAGACTTTCTGGACGATTCGTAGTTTTTAAGCAATCGAACATAATTTTCACTTTTATATGTTATCACTAAATGCCTGTTTGTCGAAATAAATTGGGTCACACTTCACTATGCTTTTATCTTATTATATCACCGATTTTCTTATCTTAGTTTTAAAAGATCTATACCTGATATCAACTTCCAGTCAAACAGAAGTCGACATCAGGTGATAGATCTTTTAAAACTAAAATAGGAAAATGCAAATCATTTTGTTCTCAAGCCGTTTAGATTCTACAGGGCATTAAGTAGAAAATATAGCAATTTTCAGATATCAAATACTTCAAAATAAATGAATTTTAGAGATATAGTATGTTACTAAAATTGTTCTAGAATTTACAGTAGAATTCGATTCTATTGATTCTTAGAAAAATGTAACTTTAGGTTGCAATGCACATTTGTTAGACCTGGGAATAAATTACATATATAAAAAATACAGGGTCCTATCTATAACTTTCCTATGAAATTTTTTTTTGTTAATCCAAAATACAAAAAGCAAAAGGGGGAGGGAGCTACATATATAATAAATCATCCCATAAATCTTACCCAATTATTAGGTGGCAAAACCTTTGTATCAGATTCTGTAAGGCTTGCGGGTCGCCAAATATAATATCCATCAAATTCAGGAACTCCTGTCTCAGATTTTTCAAACCATACATTCGAGAAAGTGGGGTCTAATTCTACAATAATATTGGTATTTTTCTTTTGGACAGCTTTAAGTAAAGTGAGACCTTCACTATTGTTTTCCAAAGGTTCATATGCATCAGCTTTCCACGTTACTATTAGACCTTGAATATTTTCATTTAGATTCAGCTTTTCCAAGTCTGTCTCAGCTGGTAATTCAGAAAGAGGACCTTGCTGATACCTACAAAATAAACCGATATAATATAATTAAGTATTTACGAACCCAAAATCATATGTCTAAATCAATTAAATTCAAGAGAAAGATCTCATCGATAGACATTCCCATTAACTATTAATACATAAAATTAGCAATAGGGCCTCTTTCGACGCATTTTTATTCTTAATGACAAGAAAAAAATATAGGCATTAGATCCAAAAGAAATACCCTTAGGGAGCGTTAGGTTTATCACCTTTATTTTTTTAGGAAACATTTTCAAATTGAGGTTTTGCACAAAATTTGTTAGGTAGCTCTATCTCAACATCTGTGCCTTCGTTATAATAGATCGGAGTTTACGTATGCGTTAGTAGAATTCGAAGCAGGCCAGATTATGCATTTTCTATTTTCGATATTTGATGAATTACATAAAGTGCGAGAGTACACACATTTTTATTTTTGCTCTTTTACCATATGGGATGGTAAAAAAAATTAATTACTTTTTTGGGTTAATCGCTATTAACTCGCCTAGTTTGCATTTTTCCGAAAATATGTATAGAAAAAAATGTTTATAATCCATCCGTTATTCCTAACCTTTCGAAATTTAATTGGGCACGTCAAAAAACCCTAGTTGGTTCGGAGTCGTTTAGAAAATAAGTTCGAAATGACTAGAAAAGCAGCCAGTTCAATAAAAAATTGAATTTTTTTATAGATCATAAAAAAATTAACTTTTTTATGGATCTCGAGTATCCTTTTCGTTTCGGAGAATAGGCCGAAACTAAAATTCTCTTTTAATTATAATTCGGGAACGGGCGACTTGATCTACAATCTGTAAAAGACCATGTGTGCACTGCGCCCCCTCTATATTTTTTATGGTATTTTCCGTAATTCCCACGATTTCAAAATATCGTTTTTTTTATTAATTTCCTGAACATATTTTGGGGTCAAAAATAGACTATTTTTCGGTATTTTTTCGGCCGGAAATTGTCGCACGCGATCAAAGGAAAAATTAGCATTCGCCTAGATAGTCTCTTTTTCCGAAATTCGAGTCTCTATATGGGGATCTCCCTTATTATATGAGACAGAGAAATGGTTAAATGGGGGCAGTTCTAGAATTTTGTTACAATCCTAATAGCATCTTTGGACGCTAGTTGGTGTTTAAGATATTTACAAAAAAGATAAATATTACGTTTTTAAAACTATGCTATAACATTTTTATTCCCCAAAATGTTTCAAATCTGTAAACACAATCCCTAAGCAACTTTTTGTGATGCTGTGCGATTTAAAATCTGACGTTTCGTTTGAAGCTTTTGACCCCCCAAATGCAGTGATACCAATGCACTTATAATATTAAAAGTATTTAAAAATTATCCATTGTGAATTCGGGCAAATTCTGGTTTCAAGCCTCACTGTTAACACAATGTCTCCTATAGAAAAATCCTAAATCCGGTATCCAAATATCAAGTATGGTACATAGTTAGTTTAAGGAGGTTAAATGTTTATAAAAAACAAAATAGAAAATCCAGGTCCGTAGTTAAAAAACATAAGTTGATGACGATGACGAAACGTCAGCATCACAAAATTTCGCACAAACATATGCTTTGAAAACGTATTACAGATTTAAAAAATGGGAAAATAAGCACAATTTTAAAAATGCAATATTTTATTTTTTCTAATTATCTCGAAAACTATAGCTAGAATTGTCTAACACTATAGCTAGAATAGTCTAAAACTTTAAACCTCTTTAACCATTTCTCTATCTTCTATAATAAGGGAGATTCCAATATAGAAACTCGAATTTCGGAGGCACTGTAGATTGCGTTGGTAAAAAATACATCATGATGGTCAATAACAATACTTGACATTTAGGTTGAACCTTTTTATTGTAAGTTCATCGACTAAAAAAGAAACAACAAAATAAGTTTTTGCCTATACCTGTTAAAAATTTGCAGATAGAGCAATTACGAAAAAATTAATATATGGAGATCCTGAGCAATATGCGGCTGAAAATTTTTTTCGTAAATACAATTCACACAGTACCTCGCTTGTCTAACATTGAAATTAGTTTTTGACTGCAAACTTTCCTAATATGGAAAAAATATTGATTTTTTGCTTAATATTTTGATGGTTTTACATATTTATTCCTATTTTTATAAATATTTGGTCACTTTGTCCGTATGGTGTTATTTTTCAGAGGATCTGGAACCATACTGTTACATTGAAAACGTTTATCTTTATGAGGTAAACATGACAAACTATGATATTGTTTATTTTGTTTTTTCTGCTCTATATACTCAGTTTGCAGGTAAAAACTAATTATCACATGTTGTAGTCTTTGATTTCCCCTTTCAAATTTATTTTTAAATATCAAAAAAATAATAGTTTTTGTAGGAATTATTATAAATTTTTTCCCAGTGGACATTCAGAATTTCCATACTTTTCTTTTGACAGATCTTGGTGAAATAAAAAATGAACTAAGGTTTCCGATCGATTTAAATCAAAAACTATCGTTTTTAGAAAAAAATCGTTAGATAAATTTTTGTTTAGGCTATCCTTTATTTACAATTACATATTTGCTCTCTGAAATATTTTGGCAGAAAAAAAATTGGCTTTTGGAGCTTTTAACTCTTAAAAAATGGTTCTAGTGAGCAGAGCCAATACGGAACTGCTATTTAGCGGTTATTGGAATTCTACTTTCGTAGAAAAAAAAATTTAGTTTGAGGGGCGAGGGGTCCAGACCACATGGACCCTCCGTTGCCACGTGCCCGTCGATAAATGCAGGAAATAAGATCAAACCGTAGAAAAAATTAGTAAAAAATTTAACTCCCAGTATCAAGAGAAATTCAACCCGTGAATAGCGGCTTTTTAAGATATTGGAACACATATTAATGCAAAAGAGTCCTAACACGTTTCTTCTTGTAGAGAAACGAAGCTAATTATCGAAATGTTCAATCAACAATTTTCCTACTTTTCGAACGATACTACAATTAGAGGAGATTTTCGAATGATATTACAATTAGGACTCCTCTAAACTTCCTCGGATGTTTTCTTCTCAGGTCCGTAGGTCGTAATGTTAAGACGTTCGAAATGACTCTCCTTATAATTTTGACATGAGATAAGCCGATTGTACTCAAAAACAAGGCCGATAGATCGCATAGCGAAACACCCCTCCGAATAGTTTCGTAAATGTAATGTAATTCGTGCGGCAGTTTTCCAGAAAAACTTTTTTTTGTATAGTTTAGAGAATCTGAGCGTGGTACTCGCAAACTCTGGTCGTCAATCGTTGGGCATCGCCGTAGACCACGAGTGTCTACTAAATACCTACCAAAATTCATCCGTCTATATGTAGCCGTTTTGAACTAGCGATGTTCCGAAGGATAAAAAAACACGTTTTTAAGCGTAACTTCACAGACTGTTATGGGTGATAATAAACCAATTGCGGTCTAATACAACAAAGCGTGATATCCAAAATCGAATAGTTGATTTATATGCAGCTTGTAAAAAGTCACTAAACAAAACATGAATGAAATTGTATCATTGCGAAAATATTGTTTATTAAGGCACGCGCACACATTATATCTATATATATATATATATATATATATATATATATATATATATATATATATATATATATATATATATAATATATAGAGAGAGGTTTACCAGGTTCTTGGCGGTGGCGGATCACACTTTGGAGCAGCGTAAATGATCATGACAGCTCCAATAAGCATAGCCGCCCATAGAAACCAGAAAGTCACAAAAAGGAACCATCTCAGGCGAACCCAAAAAGGATCACTGGCAAATTTCATTAACTCTTCTTTTGTTAACCCAACAAAGGCTTGCTTTACTTCAGCTAAAATAATAATTTAAAATACAATTAAGTAAGTCGGCTTTAAAAAAAATATGTTATTAAAATTAAAACACAACGAAAAATTTGATTCTTAGTCCTTCACAGATGGAAAAATACGATGTGTTTTTATTCCAGGTATTCATCCCTTCACTATTGTCGTTCTGAATGAAACAATTGCTGACGTTTTGCCAAAATATACAGTCCTGGCACGGACTACTGTATACTCCGTGGTTTTCCAGTTTGATTTTATCTTTTGGGTTTCCAAGTAGTTTACCTATAGTTGTTTGTGGCTTGTGTATTGTTTGTATGTTGTGTTTCCTAAGAATTCTTCCGATTCTGTCTGTTGTGCCTTTTACATATGGTAAGACTACTTTGCTGCTACTACTCTGTTGCTTTCCCGGTTCATATTTTTTGTTGTTCGGGAACCCTGTGCATTAATAGTTTTCTCTATGGTGCGATTTGTGTAGCCATGAAAACACATTGTATTTTTCCATCCGTGAAGGACTACAAATAAACATATATATATATATATATATATATATATATATATATATATATATATACATCTATCTATATATATATATATATATATATATATATATATATATATATATATAAAACATATAACAACGAAATAACGAACAACAAAAATTATGAACCGGGAAAGCAACAAGTAGTATATATATATATATATATATATATATATATATATATATATATATATATATATATATATATGTATATATGTATATATATATATATATATATATATATATATATATATATATACATAATTTTTGTTGTTCGTAGCCATGAAAACGCATTGTATTTTTTCATCCGTGAAGGACTAAAAATCAACATATATATATATATATATATATATATATATATATATATATATATATATATATATATATATATATATATATATATATATATATATATATATATATATATATATATATATATATATATATATATATATATATATATATTTATATATATATTTATATATATATTTATATATATATATATATATATATATATATATATATATATATTTATATATATATTTATATATATATTTATATATATATTTATATATATATATATATATTTATATATGTATTTATATATATTTATATATATATATATATATATATATATATATATATATTTATATATAGTTAATATATATAATTTTCTTGGGTATAGGTCCGAAAAAAGAAAGTAATTGTGACTGAGGTTTTGGTAGTGTCACATATATTGTCAATTTTAAAAAAATATCATTTTTGACGTTTCGGCAGGAACACCCTTGCCTTTCTCAAAAAATGTTTATCCTAAAACCAAAAAACAAAACCCTACATTTCACAAATAAAAACCTATCACTTTTAACTTACCATGAAACGTAATTAATCATTTAAAAATAAAATCTTAATAAAGAACAAATTTCACTTATTTTTACGAACATACGAAAATAACAAAAAAGACGACAACAACATATCGTTTGCTGCTCGCTCTTGGGCGATATCACACTGATTTGGATTTTATTATTTTTAAAGAAAATAACCCATCGTTGGTATGGAAGGGAGGGGCAATATTTACTTTAGTTATATTATACCGAAATAGATTTTATTTAACACATCTATATCCTTTTTGTCATTTATGGCATGTTTGTTTTTTTTTTATTTCTATTGACTCATAGATTTCCCTTTTCTTTTTATGTAACTCAGTTTTTAGAATCTTTGTTCGGTCAAAATCGAAAGTATGATTATTTTGTGCGTGTTTAGATAATGCAGTTTGGTTTTTCTTATCGTACTTGTGGCCATGTAATCTTGACTGTAGATATTGTTGTGTCTGCCCAATATAAACACCATCACAATCCTTGCATGGTACCTGATATACTATATGTGTTTTTTGAAATTTTGAGTTTTTTGTCTTAAGTTTTGTGTAATGTTGATTTAGCAAATTATATCCCCTATGGGCAACTTGTACGTTATATTTAGAGAATAAATGATTAAATTGTTCGGATAGCCCCTGTATGTATGGTAGTGTCAAGTAATTTTTTTTTGTTGTTTTATTTGACTGATTTGTTTTTCGGTGACCCAGATTGTTGTAAAATTTATTGATTCGTTTTTTGAAAACTGAATTGATTAAATGCGCAGGATAATTATTTTTTATAAGAGCTTCTTTTGCTTTTTCGATTGATTCTCTTCGAAACTCTGGATCTGATAATTGGATTGCTCTATCAGCCAGGCCAATAATGACAGATTTTTTCTGGGTAAGAGGGTGATGGGATGAGTAATGTGTGTATCTACTAGACCATGTTTGTTTTGTATACCACTGTGTTCTGATGGTGTTGTTTTTTCTGTGTAGTGTTATATCAAGAAAGCTTATTTTTTGTTGTTTTTCGATTTCAATGGTAAACTGTAATTTTGGATGGTAGCTGTTAAACATTGATAGTATGTAATCGGTTTTTTCTTTGGGTACTAGAGTGATACAAACGTCAACATATCTATAGAAGAATGGTAAATTAAAATCCAGTTTCGGTATTATATTTTCTTCTAAATTCTCAAGAACAAGTTGTGCAATTACGCTACATATACTTGAACCCATTGCACATCCCTCTGTTTGCTTATATATTTTATCTTTGTACAAAAAATATGTCGAATTTAGTGTTAGCTCTACGGCTTCCATAAATTCGTCAAGTGGTATATCTGTGTACTTTTTTATGTCCTTCCATTTATTTTTTATTATGTCTTTTGCTAGATTTATTGGCACGTTTGTATATAGGGAAATTACATCTAAAGATATTAAAATATGATTATGTGGTACATGAAAGTGTTTTATTTTTTCCTTAAAGTGAGAGGAATCTTTAATATAGTACTGGTTTTGGTTTATTACTTTTAAAATTATACTTTTTAAAAAACTTGACAAGGCATTGAAAGGGGACTGAATGCAAGATACAATAGGGCGCAGGGGAATTCCCTCTTTATGAAGTTTGGGGAGCCCGTAAATTTTTGGTGGAAGAGCATTATTAATTTTTAATTTTGAAGCGGTGTCAGGTGAAATGTAACCTTTTTTATTCCACTTCTCTATTAGATCATTATTCTTTTTTTGATATTGTTTGGTTGGGTCGGCTTTGATTTGTTGGTACGTTGTGGTGTCATTTAGTAAAATATTTATTTTGTTGTCATATTCCTGTGTTTCCATAATGACAGTTTTATTTGATTTGTCAGATTTTAAAATAGTCAAATTGGGATGTTCTTTTAGGAAGGATTTAGTTTTTTTAATTTTCCTATTCAGTTCCTTATTCTCAAATTTAAAATTATTTTTGTTTTTAAAGTTTGTTAAAATGTTGCAACTTTTAGTTCTTAATTCGTCTTTTGTTGAGGTGTTAAGGTTAGAAATTGAGGTTTCAATGCTGCAAATTATGTCAGGAATGGGTATATCTTTTGATTGTTGAATAGGTACCGCAAAGTTTGGCCCTAAACTTAAGACTTCGTTAGCATATTCGGGAATTTCAATGTTTGTTAGGTTTTCCGCCCAAAGATTGTGCGTGTTCGACATGTTTTTGTTTGAAATTGCCGCAAGTCTGTTTATTTTATTTATGTTTCTTTCCTTACATTTTTCAAAGTATATTTAGTTTTGACCAAGCACGTACTCTTTAAAACTGTTAAAAACATTAGTTGGTAGAATTTGTTTCAGATTTGCATCTATTTTTAATAAGTCATGTTCTATCCTTCGCAATTTAAATATGGTGTCGGATATTAACAAGTTTAGAGTTTCTCTTTGAAAACGATTGAGGACAGTTGTTGTGAATTTACGTTTCAGGTTTACATTAACAAAGGATATATGGTTTATATTAAATTTCAAAAAAGTTGGTGTGAGCTGTTCGTTTTTGCAACGCAGAAGAAAAATCCTTCTGTTTTTAAAATTTGTATTCTTTGTCAATAATTTGGAATAAGCTTTCATTTGCAAGACTGTAGATCTTCCGTACGAATTCTTCATATCCTGATAACAAAACATATTTTCACCCATGTTTTTATATATTGATTTGGTAAGAGTTTCTTGACCTTTCTTTTATATTGTTAATATATATAATTTTCTTGGGTATAGGTCCGAAAAAAGAAAGTAATTGTGACTGAGGTTTTGGTAGTGTCACATATATTGTCAATTTTAAAAAAATATCATTTTTGACGTTTCGGCAGGAACACCCTTGCCTTTCTCAAAAAATGTTTATCCTAAAACCAAAAAACAAAACCCTACATTTCACAAATAAAAACCTATCACTTTTAACTTACCATGAAACGTAATTAATCATTTAGAAATAAAATCTTAATAAAGAACAAATTTCACTTATTTTTACGAACATACGAAAATAACAAAAAAGACGACAACAACATATCGTTTGCTGCTCGCTCTTGGGCGATATCACACTGATTTGGATTTTATTATTTTTAAAGAAAATAACCCATCGTTGGTATGGAAGGGAGGGGCAATATTTACTTTAGTTATATTATACCGAAATAGATTTTATTTAACACATCTATATCCTTTTTGTCATTTATGGCATGTTTGTTTTTTTTTTATTTCTATTGACTCATAGATTTCCCTTTTCTTTTTATGTAACTCAGTTTTTAGAATCTTTGTTCGGTCAAAATCGAAAGTATGATTATTTTGTTGTGCGTGTTTAGATAATGCAGTTTGGTTTTTCTTATCGTACTTGTGGCCATGTAATCTTGACTGTAGATATTGTTGTGTCTGCCCAATATAAACACCATCACAATCCTTGCATGGTACCTGATATACTATATGTGTTTTTTGAAATTTTGAGTTTTTTGTCTTAAGTTTTGTGTAATGTTGATTTAGCAAATTATATCCCCTATGGGCAACTTGTACGTTATATTTAGAGAATAAATGATTAAATTGTTCGGATAGCCCCTGTATGTATGGTAGTGTCAAGTAATTTTTTTTTTGTTTTATTTGACTGATTTGTTTTTCGGTGACCCAGATTGTTGTAAAATTTATTGATTCGTTTTTTGAAAACTGAATTGATTAAATGCGCAGGATAATTATTTTTTATAAGAGCTTCTTTTGCTTTTTCGATTGATTCTCTTCGAAACTCTGGATCTGATAATTGGATTGCTCTATCAGCCAGGCCAATAATGACAGATTTTTTCTGGGTAAGAGGGTGATGGGATGAGTAATGTATGTATCTACTAGACCATGTTTGTTTTGTATACCACTGTGTTCTGATGGTGTTGTTTTTTCTGTGTCAATCGTTTTCAAAGAGAAACTCTAAACTTGTTAATATCCGACACCATATTTAAATTGCGAAGGATAGAACATGACTTATTAAAAATAGATGCAAATCTGAAACAAATTCTACCAACTAATGTTTTTAACAGTTTTAAAGAGTACGTGCTTGGTCAAAACGAAATATACTTTGAAAAATGTAAGGAAAGAAACATAAATAAAATAAACAGACTTGCGGCAATTTCAAACAAAAACATGTCGAACACGCACAATCTTTGGGTGGAAAACCTAACAAACATTGAAATTCCCGAATATGCTAACGAAGTCTTAAGTTTAGGTCCAAACTTTGCGGTACCTATTCAACAATCAAAAGATATACCCATTCCTGACATAATTTGCAGCATTGAAACCTCAATTTCTAACCTTAACACCTCAACAAAAGACGAATTAAGAACTAAAAGTTGCAACATTTTAACAAACTTTAAAAACAAAAATAATTTTAAATTTGAAAATAAGGAACTGAATAGGAAAATTAAAAAAACTAAATCCTTCCTAAAAGAACATCCCAATTTGACTATTTTAAAACCTGACAAATCAAATAAAACTGTCATTATGGAAACACAGGAATATGACAACAAAATAAATATTTTACTAAATGACACCACAACGTACCAACAAATCAAAGCCGACCCAACCAAACAATATCAAAAAAAGAATAATGATCTAATAGAGAAGTGGAATAAAAAAGGTTACATTTCACCTGACACCGCTTCAAAATTAAAAATTAATAATGCTCTTCCACCAAAAATTTACGGGTTCCCCAAACTTCATAAAGAGGGAATTCCCCTGCGCCCTATTGTATCTTGCATTCAGTCCCCTTTCAATGCCTTGTCAAGTTTTTTAAAAAGTATAATTTTAAAAGTAATAAACCAAAACCAGTACTATATTAAAGATTCCTCTCACTTTAAGGAAAAAATAAAACACTTTCATGTACCACATAATCATATTTTAATATCTTTAGATGTAATTTCCCTATATACAAACGTGCCAATAAATCTAGCAAAAGACATAATAAAAAATAAATGGAAGGACATAAAAAAGTACACAGATATACCACTTGACGAATTTATGGAAGCCGTAGAGCTAACACTAAATTCGACATATTTTTTGTACAAAGATAAAATATATAAGCAAACAGAGGGATGTGCAATGGGTTCAAGTATATCTAGCGTAATTGCACAACTTGTTCTTGAGAATTTAGAAGAAAATATAATACCGAAACTGGATTTTAATTTACCATTCTTCTATAGATATGTTGACGATTGTATCACTCTAGTACCCAAAGAAAAAACCGATTACATACTATCAATGTTTAACAGCTACCATCCAAAATTACAGTTTACCATTGAAATCGAAAAACAACAAAAAATAAGCTTTCTTGATATAACACTACACAGAAAAAACAACACCATCAGAACACAGTGGTATACAAAACAAACATGGTCTAGTAGATACACACATTACTCATCCCATCACCCTCTTACCCAGAAAAAATCTGTCATTATTGGCCTGGCTGATAGAGCAATCCAATTATCAGATCCAGAGTTTCGAAGAGAATCAATCGAAAAAGCAAAAGAAGCTCTTATAAAAAATAATTATCCTGCGCATTTAATCAATTCAGTTTTCAAAAAACGAATCAATAAATTTTACAACAATCTGGGTCACCGAAAAACAAATCAGTCAAATAAAACAACAAAAAAAAATTACTTGACACTACCATACATACAGGGGCTATCCGAACAATTTAATCATTTATTCTCTAAATATAACGTACAAGTTGCCCATAGGGGATATAATTTGCTAAATCAACATTACACAAAACTTAAGACAAAAAACTCAAAATTTCAAAAAACACATATAGTATATCAGGTACCATGCAAGGATTGTGATGGTGTTTATATTGGGCAGACACAACAATATCTACAGTCAAGATTACATGGCCACAAGTACGATAAGAAAAACCAAACTGCATTATCTAAACACGCACAAAATAATCATACTTTCGATTTTGACCGAACAAAGATTCTAAAAACTGAGTTACATAAAAAGAAAAGGGAAATCTATGAGTCAATAGAAATAAAAAAAAAACAAACATGCCATAAATGACAAAAAGGATATAGATGTGTTAAATAAAATCTATTTCGGTATAATATAACTAAAGTAAATATTGCCCCTCCCTTCCATACCAACGATGGGTTATTTTCTTTAAAAATAATAAAATCCAAATCAGTGTGATATCGCCCAAGAGCGAGCAGCAAACGATATGTTGTTGTCGTCTTTTTTGTTATTTTCGTATGTTCGTAAAAATAAGTGAAATTTGTTCTTTATTAAGATTTTATTTTTAAATGATTAATTACATTTCATGGTAAGTTAAAAGTGATAGGTTTTTATTTGTGAAATGTAGGGTTTTGTTTTTTGGTTTTAGGATAAACATTTTTTGAGAAAGGCAAGGGTGTTCCTGCCGAAACGTCAAAAATGATATTTTTTTAAAATTGACAATATATGTGACACTACCAAAACCTCAGTCACAATTACTTTCTTTTTTCGGACCTATACCCAAGAAAATTATATATATTAACAATATAAAAGAAAGGTCAAGAAACTCTTACCAAATCATTTATATATATATATATATATATATATATATATATATATATATATATGTAAATATATATATAAAAATATATATACTACTTGTTGCTTTCCTGGTTCATAATTTTTGTTGTTGGTTGTTTCGTGTTTCGGGAACCCTGTGCATTAATAGTTTTCTCTATGGTGCGATTTGTGTAGCCATGAAAACACATTGTATTTTTCCATCCGTGAAGGACTAAAAATCAACATATCTATCTATATATATATATTTCTATATATATATTTCTATATATATATATTTCTATATTATATATATATATATATATATATATATATATATATGAACAGTTACCCAAAAACGAAAATGTTTTAATTTCAATAACGGTCAGCTTTCCTAAAAAACGATGAAGCAAAATTTTGAATATAAAAGTAACTCCCTAAAAGCAAATATAAATTTGTTTGTAAAATTTTTTGAAGGCTATTTGTGGTACATGTATTGAAATTAAAAAATGTTCAAATCATTGGCATAGAAACAAGTCAAATTCATTTAATTTTTTTTATACACAGACACATTTTTCGCACGGTATAGGATGGCCCAGCAATACGAAACATCCCTCAAAGGTAGTAGTTCAAAACCGGTAAAACACATTTAATTTATTATATAACATGTTTGTGGTATTTTATATATTATCTGCTTGTAACACGTTTTTTATGGTAGACTAGGAAAAACAAAAAAAAATTCCATGGTAATAAATAATTTTCCCCTGCCATTCTGCCACTCGCGGCCGGGGATTTTTTGACACTGGTAGGTTTTCAGTATATGGACCCAAATTTTCTAAATTTCTGATATTTATATGGTAGTATATGTTTAACATAGGAAGTCTAATACAATATAATATGAATTTCATTACTATATTCTTGGGATAAATAGTAAAGCATATATGTTATAGAGGGGCAGTAGCTGAATAGCAGCAATAGCGAATTTGGGGTTATGAAAAGAATGTAACTATGGAAATGCTGCATTACTCATTAGTGACTCTCCATAGCCATAGAAACAGCCTTTTTTTCGTAACTTCTAAACTACCTAAAATTTTTAAATACAGTTTTCATAGTTTCATGTAACTTTTAGTGTTAAATGTTTTGAACTGCCTAGAATTTTTAAATACGGTTTTCACTGTTCCATGTCACTTTTAGAGTCGCAATTTATTAAAAAAAAAATATTTTGCCCGCTGTCAGAAAAAAGCTTTTCCCCATAACTTCTGAACTACTTAAATTTTAAGACACGGTTTTCACAGTTCTATGTAACTTTTAGTTACGTAATTTATTTTATAAAAATATTTCGTCATCTGTCAAAAAAATAATTTTGTCTCGTAATTTATTACTTTTTTATTATATTATTAAGAAACTGATTTGTGTACATATCGTATTTGGCATATAGATAATTAGTGAAACTGTCAATCATATAAAAACCATATAAAATAGAATAATAGGTGGAGAGAGTTTAATCAAATCATAGCCATACGGTTATGGTCTACTAAAAATAACATAAAAAGGTAGACAAAACATCATAACCTGACATAAAGATTGTTGCACAACTCTCGTCAACAAACTATATCCACTCTCATAAATACATGAGTAAGATGCACACATCTTATTTAAGATAATAAAGTTAATAACTATTGAAATTGGGAAAAAAATACCAATAATTTTTGAACACGCTATATAATATTGAATAAGTAGATATGGTACTGTCGATAGCTTTAGCCATTATAAATTTATATTTTGTTGCTTGTAAATGCTTATAAAACGTGAGAATTAGAAAAATCTATATTCCTAAAACTATAACGTAGATTTAAGGTAACCTTAATAAAATTAGCTTAACTTTTCAAGAAGAAATTAAATATGACATAAAGTTTTAGGTATTTCGTTTAAAAATGTTACTTTGATATGCCACTATGTATTGACGCATCCTGTATATCTCAAAATAATTTTAAAATGAATCCATTACCGATATGCCTATATCCTCCCAGTTGTATTAAAAAATAATTTATCATTTAGAAGCTAAAGACCCACGAGTATGGGGTAAACCACCCTGTATATATAATTTTCTTCAGAATATATAACATATAACGCCATTATAGTTTTTTTGGAATTACCTAGATTTTTTTACTACGCATATCTTCTATATTCATTAAAAAATTACAAGAAACGCTTACCAATATCTAGTTTGGCGTCGCCGTTTTGGGGACTCTTGGCATCATTATCAAAAACCATCAACTCTGGTATTTCTTCAGCGGGATTGAGCATTTTTTCATCGGCGCCGTCTGTCTCTGGGCTGGTTTTGACTTTAATGAGCGATTTATGCCGAGAATGCGCTTGTTCTGCAAAATAAAAGACTTGTACCAGTTTAGTAACCCGATGCAACACTTTTAGGTTTTGTTTTTGTTGTCGAATCGTGACCGTTCCACATAATATAGTGGCGGGGAAAAATGCAAAAGAGGATATAAGAGCGTTGTAATTGTTTCGTTTGTTTTTACAATCTATAATTTTTTGCTGAAACAAAAAAAAATGGAAAAAATGAGAAGACATTTACAATTAATTGTAGGTACATTGATGATTTTGAAAAAAAACAGACAGGGAATATAAAAAAAAACAGTTATATCTAGAAAAAAGATCTTTTCTAATATAAGTTGGTTGTAGGTGAAGTAGTAGAGGTAAATAATGTACGTAACCATATCCTCGGCTATGTTATCGATTTTTATTACGGTATTAGATTTTGGAGCTCTAATGATGAATCCTAAGTCACATTTTTCGGCGACGTTTCGTTTCGAGATATCTACCATCAAAATTCACAATTTTATACAAGCAGTTTTTCACCTTCTTTTCTCCTTCATTCAGTAATTTTTATAAAAAACCAATTAAAGGCGCATTAACAATATCAAAGTGACCCATTTTCCAATTTATAATGTTATTTCACTCAAAAATCACATCAATAAATTGGTATCTCTCAACCGCTATTTTTAATGGGGAATTTTTCGTTGTGTTTGATGTTGACAACCATTGCCATTGGGAAATAAAAGGCATTAAATATTCAATAATAAATTTTATCAAATACCAATTTTTGATACAATTTATTATCGATATTTTGTTATAGTCATCGATCGGTACCAAATCAGCAGGGAGTCAGATACCGGAGCGCGCCAGCGTGGAGGCAATAAGTGGATCGGTACCGAATAAGCACAAGGTTAGGCAACAGGGAGCGATATCGCGAAAGCATGATTGTTAAAACTATTATACAAGAATTTTTATAACAGAGCTTTAGCAATAATACATTGGCTCTATTGCAGCGCTAAGGCGCCTAACCCGGTGCTGACCCGGTACCGATCCTACTAGATCCGCCCGCCCTACTGCTAAACTGTACCGATTCACCTATCTAACAACATTCACAATAAACTGTGTTAAAAATTGTTACTTCCATAAAATATGTAGAAATTTAAAAATCAGTTTTTAAATGCTCATAATCATTAATATTAAACACAAAAAGAAGACAAATTTCTTATTAAATATTGTGATTGACAAATGCAATTTTATTGAAGTGATTTTTGCTTAAAATAACTTTACAAACGGAAAAATATGTTTTTATTACAAAATTGCTGACTCAAGGAAAGAAATAGGTCAAAAACTGTGTTATAAGAGCGTGAACTTTAAAGGCGTATATCTCAGAAACGAAACGTCGCCGAAAAAATGTTGACCAGAGTCCCAAACTCCACTACCGTATCTAAAATCATTAAGATTGGCGAGAATATTTATAACTTTTTTTGTCGAAAGCCTTAAGGGCAAAGCACAATTGAGTCCATTAGAAGGGTACACATCTAATGTTCTATAGTGTAAATCGTTCTTGAATTTTTTTAATATATACTTCTGAAGGTAGCATGGTGGCAGAGCTGAATACAAAATGTACTTAAAGTAAAATAATCAGTACTTTTGGTACTGTAAGTATTTTACATAAGTACTTGATTAACGTTACTTGGGACAATTCATTCAGTACTTTTTTAGAAAAATACTTTTACTGGTTTTGAAAATTTTAAATGTTGGTTAAGTATTACCTGGTACTAAAAAAATGTACTGCGAAATCTCAATCCACTCAAAGTACTTAAAAATTTTAGTACTTAAGTACTTTTGGTTCAGAATTTATAAATAATTTAGTCTTCAAAATTCAAGACTTAAGTAGTTCAAAAATTATTTTAAATACCTAATTTACATTCTGTATTTTATAAAAAATTTTGTAAATATAACTTAAAACTCGTAAAAACCTATTTATATTAATATAAGTAATCTAATAAATACGCACTCCGCATCATAGAAGAAAAATTCTAAATCCTTGTAACTAGGTGCAAAATATAAAAAAACCTGCACACCGATAAGGTCTCTTGGATGCTTTCACCAATTTAGAAGTAGAGAAATGACCATTTTAAATCTTTTTCTATTCAAGGTTTTCGACATAAATTGGACATGCTTTAATACATTGCCTTGAAACTTGGTTTATGAACTCTGGTTAATCAAAAAATCGGTAAATTTCTTTTACCGGCAACTTTCCTCATTATGAATCTTTTCTTTTATTAGGAATAGTGAAGAGTGACTTAATTTAGTTCAGTAGTCATTTAGGAACACATATATACTGTCCTTTTATACATTTTTGTTGGGAGCTATTTTGTTTCGTCATAATAAATTCCTACCAATATTTTACCAGTTTCTACCTATTCCACAATTGATTTTTAGGCATAATTTAAAATAAATTCCATAAGTTGTTTTTACATTGACACACACCGACATTTTATTGCGTCATGTTGAATTCGTAGCAGTGTATCCCTATATCACATTTAATTGTTCTTCAAAATTTAAAGTCCACTGAATATGAAGATTGATTTACAGTGATTTTTTAATTATTTTACTTGACCGCCATTTTGCTTCATCATCTTGAATTCGTACCACCACAACTTTACCAGTTTATTTCTATATAACACTTGCTTGAACAAAAGTTGAAATCAATCTAATAAGTAATTTTTTCAGGACGATTTTTTAAATATTTTATTAGTCCGCCATTTTGTTTCGCTATCTTGATTGAATTGATACAAAATATTACCAATTCACTCCAACGTAACACCTGATTTTTGTAAAAAAAAGGTAAATTGGATAATTAGTTATTTTAGCAATAATTTTTTTAATGTTTCACTAGGTCGCCATCTTGTTCCGGCATATTGAATTTTTACCAAAATATTATCAGATCACCCTCATCTGAGCCTTAATTTTTCATTAAAATTTGAAGTCAATCTGATAGGTATTTTTTAAGCTATGTCGCGAACTAACAGGCAGACAGTCAGACAGACAGACCGACAGACGCAACGGACCGACGGAATTGATAAAAAAAATTTTTTGGCATCTAGGGACGCTGAAAAGCGGAGATATGTAAAACTTCAGTGGATGATTTTTATCACGATTACCAACATTTTATTTGGCAGCCATTTTGTTCCCCCTTCTGGAATTAGTACCACAATTTTACTAGTTCATATCTATAACACAATAAGTTGTGGCAAACAATGTGAAATCAACCCATTATTTTTGTTTTTACAGGCTGAATTGTTAAATTCTTTATGAAGCCGCCATGTTCTTAATTTTTGTGCAAAATTTGAGATAAATTGGTAAGTAGTTTTTTAGTAATAATTTATTTTTAACACTTCACTTCACACCATTTTGTTTTGCCATACTGGATTTTTATCAAAATGTTACCAAGTAAGAAAGACATTTCATCGCACTCTGAGGTGCTTACGGCCTTAGGTGGATCTATTTTTTCGTCAGATTACTTTGCTTATTATGAAACTTAATGCTGAAAGTACCAAATATCCTTATTCTTGGCACAAAACATTTCTTGTGTTAATGACTGAACTGTATAGCGGGGGATGGGGAAATTAAGGGAAAAAGTTGTGTATTATAAAAATATTGCGTTATATACGGTTTTCTACGAAAGCATATTCGGGCCACACTATTTCCTTTTTATAATTTCCAGTTTAAAATGGGAATTAATTTAAAAAAAAAATACAATACCGTTATAACCATCACCTCAAATTTAACAAAGTTGGCAGACAGATTGACCAATGTATCCTTAATATAGGAATATTCTCCAAGTGGGGTGACCAAAGACAGGGGCGGAGTAAAAAATAATTTATTTTTAAAAAATGCAATATCTACCTTACTTTAACTTGAAAATGACTGATTATTGATATTCCTAATATAGGGTCTTTTACTAGTTGAGGGTGGCAACGGAAGCGACAGGGCCGGACTAAAAAATTAATTTATTTTTAAAAATGCAATAGGTATCTCTTGTATAATTACTTCAAATTAAACAAAATTTTGTAATCAGATGGACTAATATATTTTACACTTTATATATGCAGGGGTGGAGTAAATTTTTTTTTAAATGCATTTCCTCTTTTACCGTTACTTCAAATTTAACAAGATTTTGCATACAACTGGACTAATATGCACCTAATATATTGCCTTTAGCTAGGTAGGGTAAGAAATGACAGGGGCGGAGTAAACAACTAATTTAAAATTTTATTCCGTCCCTGTCGTTTGCCACCCTGCTTAATAAAAAACTTTTTTGCAAGATTTTATTAAAATTAAGGTAACGATAAAAGAGATATTGCATTTTCAAAAATATTGCATTTTCAAAAATAAAATAGTTTTTTTATATTAGGCCCTCTGGTTTGCCACCCCACCTAGTGAAAGATCCTATATTAAGGATGTATTTGTTTATCCAGTTAAAAAAAATGCATTAATTTTCAAGTTAAATTATGAGAGATATTACATTTTTAAAATTAATTATTTTTTCACTCCGCCCCTGTCGTTTGCCACCCAATATGCTTTCGAAGTTTTCGCGGTTTTTAATGGCACGAGGTTTAATTTTACCAATAATTTTAATTTTTGACAGTGTGTATTGCTGATTTTCCATAAACACTCATAGATGCCGCTTTTTGTATAATATTAGTACCATGATTCTGGCAAAATTGAATATGTAGTGGACACATTAGGTACTTGTTTAATTTATTAACGTAAAATAATTTAATTAAATGAACCTTTACATTGAAATTTTGATTAACTTGCCTGAATTCTTTATAAGTTAGTCGAAAGTATCTGGTAAAAAGTGGAAGAATTATTTTCTTAAACCCCGGCTAAGGGTTTCTTCAATATTATTCGAGTAGGATAAGAGCTAGAAAAAACAATTGGAACAAAAATTGAAAAGCATACAATTTTACGTATAAAGGATTTAAATACTTTTTTGTTACTATTAAAATTAATGGAATTAATCTCTGAAAAGATTTTTTTTTAATACATTTAAAAAATATTAATTTTTCAGTTTTTAGCTTGCTATGGTTTGTTAAAGTTTAGAATATCATCATTTAAACCCTTATTCTATTAATTTTAACAGTAGCAAAAAAAAATTTCTAGACCATTTATATGTAAAGTGTACAAATTGTATTCGAAATTTCTTCTAATTCTTACCCTTTTTGAATAATATTGTAAAATCACTATATTATTAATTAACCCATAATTGAAAAATAAAAAATAGTTTCACTTTTCGTTATAACTTATATAAGAAATTCAGAAAAGTTGACTAAAATTTCTATTTAAAAGTCCATTTAATTAGACTACAAATTTACCTGGGTTTTGGTCTCAAAAGTGGTCATGAGCGCCGCCAGAAGTAAATCCCAGCAGGGACAAAAATAATAGAGATGGGTAAAAAAAGTCATCACTTATGTGAACTATCAACAACAAATGTAATTACGGTGGTAAATTATGGCAAATTGCACCATTTATCTTTACGACTTTCTGGGGAGGAAGGCGACCTTCCTTGGCGGCGTCCATGTTAAAGTTTCCAAAGAATACGAAGTTGTGTTTTTTTAATGGAACATTCAGTATATATTTTTTGAATTCTATATCTTTTTTTCTAGCTTTTAAAATAAGAGCTTTAGTGGTTCTCAAAATATACGGAAAAATTCTATAAGGTTAATTAAAATGCACGTTTTTATTAATATTCTGTCTATTCGAAATGATAATGAAAATGTTTAAATAAATGTTTAAATATGAATATGTTTGTCATGGCTGTCTAGACTAGTCTAGGCATTTCTGATAAGGTATATAAACATCGTTGTCATATATCTGTATAAACAAGTAATCAAATCTGGCAACATTGCATATAAAAAAATGTTAATTTAATATCTAGATAAAACCAATATCGAAATTGTAGTAATTTGTTTAAATGGCTTAGAAATACAATGCAGTTAGGTTAGTTCCTCGACATGCATAAACCCTACACATACAGGTTCTTGATTATATTTGAATGCCTTCCTTCCAGTTTAACACTGGAACAATGTCTTTTCTTGTTACAGTTTTAAAAACGCAGATACTTTAATAATGGTTACTTTTACTTTAAGTATTTTTGCTAAGTACTGATCACATCTCTGCATGGTGGCAACATTTTACAAAGAATTTTAAAATTTTTAAAAGGCTATGTAATTTGAAAAAAGTTAAGAAGGCTAAAATAGTAATAGCACTCGAAGAAGGGTAGTCAATTGATGCTTTAACAGAATTGTAGCTGTGTTACCTAGAGAACAGCAGAGCTGAGATGCGTAGCGAAGGTTATGGTATAAATGAGTGTTCGCGTTCTTTTTGCTCTAAATTATTTCTTATTTCATAAATCAGGGATTTAGCATAGAAAGATAAAGGTGTTTACAGACAGCCGAAGAGGTGTTCTAGTCAACTTAGAGTTGTACTGATATGAAACTATAAGTTTCACAAATACAAAAAACTTTACTACCTGTGTCATAAAAACTTTGTAGTATTAACATTCTATATGAAATAGTACTAAAATATAAGTAGCATAAATATTGCAATCCGTAGTGCGTAATATTGTCCATTTACTACTCCATGGATTCCAATTTCTCATTATTTAGATAAATACATTAAGGACAAAGATATCAGTCTTCAAAAATTCTGTTTTAGTATGGATCCCTTGTGGTTTGGTACTGTTAAGTTAGGTGTATATGTGTCGTTCCCATGTGATTTTTAGTTTTTTTTTTGGGTGTTTGGAACAATACACAATATTGGTGAGTTATTTTGTATACTTTTTATGTATTAATTCTCCCCATTTCTATATCTTGGATTTTTCATTTAGATTTGTAAGGTCTCTTTTGACTATTTGTGCCTTTTCTGTTCTTTACAGATCCTTGACAAAGTCTCAATAAAGTAGACGAAACGTTGGGAAGAATATAATTTTAATTTTGATTACATAGTCCTGAATCCCAGTATACTTCATACTTATACAATACATAAAGGACGCCACAAGATTTAAAAATGAAACTATAAGGTTTAATAAGCGGTACAAAAGCAGCTATATCTTTTGAAGTGGGAGTTTTTCTGTAAAAAGATGGCGTTGAATAACATTTTACAACCTGGGTAGCATAGCATGTTTGTGTATTAGTAGGGTAATTGTCCAGACAACTCTATACATACTGTGAGGGTACTGTTTCTAAAAGGTAATGTGGAAGGGCTTTTGCTAGACTTAATAATCCCAAAAAGCGAAAATTTTCGCTACCTTCTGAGGAATTATGGGAAGCCATTCATGATTGTCAGAATAAACTTGACTTATTATTACATTAAATTTTTAGTTCCACACCAAATAGAATACAATATAACCAATATTTGGTTTTTGTCATTGAATATTATTTTAAATATGTTCATTCTTAGAAAGACAAAATGTAACAGTCAGTGAAAGTATCAATGGTTTAAATAAATAAACTTTTTAGAATGAGAAATAATATTAAAATAGCTTTTTGTGCTATGGCTATATGCAATATTACCATAGAACTAAATATCCGTTTTTGATTAAGTGGAATGCAAGCATTGGTATAATGGGTAGAGAGAGACCCAAAACTCATATGTGAAAGAAATATCCTACTTTCTTCACCGACGTTTATGCTTAAAATTTTTCACAAAAGTATAACCTATGTTTTTTTTAATATTTAACCAACAGAAAAAATTATGGTACGAGCGAGGATCAAACCCGCACCTTTAGATCTCTAGCCTTAGATTAAGTACACAACTAGTCATTGCTCTAATCAATTGCGCTATCGTACCACTGATAAGCAATTCGTTAGAACTTGTATATATTCAAAACCACCAGTATCATAACCTTTACTGATCCTTCGAAATATTCTAACCTTAGGGTGCGGCATTCCTGACTGGACGTTAAATCTGACATCGCGATTAGGTACCATCCATATTAGTAAATTAATAATTTTTACGTTATGCCCGTATAAGCCAAATTTTGAATAGAACTATTTTATCAGTTTGTTTTTTTTAACTGTGAAATATTTTTTAAAAAATATTTAATCAACACCTATGTAATAATGCCAAAGAAGCAACAACAAAAGCTGGTCGCAAATACGACGATACTCACCACAAGACTTGTACGCTTTATTCTATGAACACAACCAACCGTAATGACAGATTACCTTAACTGATTCTCAAATTTTGAATGGTGAAGATTAAAATGCAGACAAATTATTTTCATGAACCAAAGTGCCAGATATCCATGTCAGAGAAACTGAAACAGATACCAGTTCAGTAAATGGTTAAGATTTTTTGCAGTTAAATGTATGGAGTGTATTAATTTGTCCTTTTAACAATGTGGTTGTCTATTTAATAAAAAACCTAACAAAAATATTTCTTTGTGTGTGCCTACTAAATAGATATTCTATTTTTTCTAAAATTTTTATTAGAGCCATTATTTATTAGTAAAAAAGTTCTAGCGGCTACCGCCATTTTCCTGTAATAAAAATTACCTAGCTACAGACCACAAAGATCGGATGCTATATATATATATATATATATATATATATATATATATATATATATATATATATATATATTATAGATACAACTTTTCTTAATTACTTTTTTACGTAAGGGTTGCAGCTAATAAATCACGTTTAGGTTCAGACTGCTTAGGCATGTTCTAAATGAAACTACGGCACTGGTATTCCTATCTAGACACAAATTTATCAAACAAAATAACACACAAATGAATCCATAAGGCCAATAATAAAATACCACAGAAAAATGAAAAAAACAATTGAATCAAGGAACGAACGGTCCGCCGCCCGATAGCCCGAACTCAACCAATCCTTTTTCTCCAACTAATACAATTAAACAGTAAGAAACCAACCGTGCTTCCTCGGACTCTTCGCGCCGGACTGAGTTCGTTCTGTTCGCCTTACATCGCTTAGCGTGTTCCTAATTACTTCTATATAGACAGACTCAACTTACACTTACACATTACTAAATTTCACCTAAGAGGCCATTAGTTAAAGTTTACAATCTGGGAATAATAAAGTAACAAAGACAGAAATAGGGCGTAGACAAAATTATTGCCGGTGGCAGATCCATTGTCATGTATAACGGTATGCCCAAAAATGTTGTTTCTTCAATACCACTCGTCCATGCTGACAAGAATAACAGATGTCAGGTACAACTACGCAACGCAGACGCCATGTGACTAATAATAGGTTCTAACCAGGACTTACTGCGGGAATCAATGCCTCATCTAGCTAAGAATAAATTTCTTACTAGTGCCAACTTACGTAACAGGCAAACTAGCTTGATCTGGCTCAGAACATATATCTTGCAAGGATCAATTTACTAAAGCATGGCTCATCTACCCCAGACTACATGTTTCTCCAGAATGAGCTTATGTACAGGCAAACTATGCCTCTTTTGAGCCAAATTACATGTCTTGCCAGAATCTTTAGGGATTGAATACATTTGAAACACAGGCAAGCTATGCCTCATCTGACCCAGACTACATGTCTTGCCAGAGCCAACTTACTAACACAAGCTGTGCCTCAGCTGACCCAGACTACATGTCTTACCAGAACAACTTATGCAATGCAAGCAAACTATGCCTCATCTAGCCCAGATTACATTCTTGCCAGAGCCAACTTACTTGCACAGACATACTATGCCTCATCTGGCCCAGACTACATGTGTTGGTTAAAATTTAACAAAAAATTAAAATTATGAAATTTAAAAAAAAACCGTAACCTATCTTAGTTTACATGACATTTGCTGCCCTTGCTCGCTAGGACCGTCTACAATAACAACAAGCCGACACAGAATAATTCTGCCTCTCAATTTCAAAATTTGAGATCTCACCTTGTCCATCTGGGACCCTGACGAAATCTAAAAATCGACCCCTGCCTTTTTCTGAAAGTCTCAAAACCTCGTATCTATTATTTTCTAAAACTTCCGTAACTTTGAAAGGACCTCGAAATTTATGGTCAAGTTTGGATATCATTCTAGCCTTGTTTTTACTAAACACGAAATCTCCTTTTGAGAAGCATTTGCTACTAGCTTTTCCAACATTTTTCCTAACCGTATCGCAACCCTCACAATATTTTTTACTAGCAGTCTCTCGGATCTCAGGCAAACCGATATTGAATTTTAAAATGTTCAGCTTCTTTATAACAAATTTTATGTAAATTTAATGAACGAATTGAGTAATAAAACCGGAGTTCAGCAGGGCTAAACCCTGTAATTTTATGCTTAGTACTATTCAATGCTAATTGAACTTCGTATAAACTGTCCTGCCAGCTTTGATCATTTTCAGTTTCAGTGTCAATCAAAATATTCTTCAATGTTTGAATAACACTTTCTACCCGTCCATTTGCTCTACTTGTCACTTGAGCAATAAAATGTAAAACAATATTTAAAATTGGAACAAAATGTGCGAAATTTACTACTAGTAAAACATTTACCTTAATCACTAATTATAGGAGAAGGGGTGCCAAATAAATAGGTAAAATCTTTTAAACAGTTGACTGCGGATTCCACAGTTAAGGAACAAATTCGATTTATTAAAATAAGTTTAGAAAATGCGTCAATAATTACAAATATGTATTCTTTGTTGACGCTTCTGAGGTTAATTTTCCAGAAATATCTGTTAACGTTGTGCCAGGGTTGTGAAACTTTGGGGATTGAATACATTTCAAACTTAGTTTTTCGCGATATATTTTTAGAGGTTTTGCAAATTAAACAGTTTTCAACAAATTTTCTAGACACTTTGGGAAACCAATAAAGTTCGTAAATTTTATTTAAAGTTTTTTCCCACCCTAGTGTGTACACGATTTATTACCGATCATGTCATTGATCTCGGAACAACCGGCAAATAAAGTGAACGGCTTTCTTTCGATTTTACGAAACAAAGATTATTTCGAATATCGTACGTTTTACTTACGTCCCGATCTAATTTGTTTTCTTTTAAATCAAAAATTGTTTTTCTATAGAATCTTGTATTGTTGAGCAACTGTTACCCGGTCTTTGTGGTAAGTCAATAATTTGAACGGTATTGGGCGAATAATAGTGATATTTATTGTGGGACCTTTCGGAAACATTTTTTGGTACTGTTCAACGAAACTGGATTTCTCGAAAAAAGTTAGCATGTTTCAGGCGTTTCCCTTCGCGGTTAATGATGTTGAATTCAAAATTTTGTATAAATGCACACCACGGATGTGCCTGGGACATCAGGTCAAGCTTTGTCCGAGATGATTTAAGAGAGTTACAGTCTGTGATAGCCGCAAAATGTTTATCTGCGAGAAAGTGGCACAAGTGTTTAACAGAATTTACTACGGCTAGAGTTTCAAGTTCATTGTTCCAGATTCGATCCAACCTAATTCTATATTTTGTCCAAGTATTCCATCTTTCGTCTTCTTTATCCCTTCCAGAACTATTTCCCCATATTGTTTAGCTCCCAGGGTAATATCCACTACTCCTGGTTTGGGAAATGTTAGATCGACCAGAATAACATTTTTCCATTTATTGTATTCTATGTTGAATTGTTTTACCAGAAGTGAACCTGTTAACTTTGGTTACACTATACACAGCTCTTGGAGTATAAAGTTGCTTGTAAAACGAGGTCTGATTTTCGCCTCTAGTTGCAATTTGGCTGTAAGAGGCTCACCTCCTCCTACTCCGGTTATAACAGCTTAAATGCGTTGTCTCGGAATTGCTAATAGTGTGGCTGCTTCCTCATTTATGAAAGTTGATTGAGAACCTGGATCTATCAGTACCCGAATGTGCTGATCTATTCCATATACATCTGATAACCGAAACATTGCAGTGGCTAGGAAAACCATATCATCTTGTCTTCGGCAGTGATTTGCAGTGATTGGCACTCTAGGTTGAGCTCAAAAATTTAAGGCATTATGAATACCTCTATGTGATTCATTTTGCTGACCTCTTCTTCGTGGCTGACCTTAATTTGCCAATATCCAATTTCTTCATGTAAAATGGTGATGGAATTTGCGTCTATAGACGGACAGCGATTTTTGGCGTCATGATTTAGGCAATTTCGACATAATCTTCCTTCCTCAATGCTATAGTGACTGCCATAGCTGTTGTTGGGCACAAATAAAACTTGTGTGATTCTTTGCAGCATGAACAGGTAGAGTTTTGCATCATTTTACATTTCTAATAAATGTAACTTTTTTTGTATGAATTTCATTGTCATCAATAGACCTGTGGTGCACCTGATGTTTTTAAAAGGTATTTATTTTTACTCAATTTCATACAATTTGCAAAATATATAATTAATCTAATTGATTATATTCGTTTTATTCTTAAGAAACTATAAGAAGTACTTAAATGCAAGAGTATCCGTATGTACTCATGTACTGTTTCTTCCTTATTGACATTTTACATTATGCTATTATCATATGAGTCTATATCTTATATAATGAAAACTAAATTAAAAATTAAACTCAGTATACATAGTAACAATATAAAGAGTTCGAATGAAGGAATATATACATAAATGTGGATGATGAAGGCACTGGGATAACCACAAACATATATCTTTCTATAATTACTTTATTGTTAAATTAAAAAGTAATTATAATTAGCACATTCATTTCAATTTAAGAGAGCACAAAATCTGTCTAGGTTGTTATACATGTAAAGTATTAAATCGTAAATTTATATCTCGATAATTCAATGGTAAGGTCAAATGATTATTTTTATTTGTCTTGTGTAATGGGCATGGTTTATATGATTTAGAGTGTTATTTGTTTTGTGTAAAAAAGAGCATAAGAAATACAATAAATTTATACTACTAATTTCTTCGCTATATAATAGGTTTGCAGTGGCGGCTATTCAGGTGAACTAACTATATTTATTATATATCTCTTAAAATTTTAGTTTTTACATTCATTTATTTACCTAATTGGTAAAAAATAAACTGTACATCTCGAATAAATATTTTACTTGACCGTTGGCGGCATGTCTTTTTAAAACTTTCAATCGAACTTTATTATAACAACTATAACAGTGGCGCAAACCGCTTTGACTTTGCTGGAGGTGCTGTGTTTAGTTTACGATTTTCCTACTATGTTGCCATGACAACGCGTATCCGATACAGTACTCTACACCCACGTGTCGTTCTGGTTGCGGTGGCTGTTTACTTTTATTTTCGCGGATTTCGCTGCAACCGTGAGTTCATTTGCAGTTAACTTGACTGTTTTGTGTTATATTTATTTATGGTGTTGTTACAACTTCAAATTCGAAGTTATTAAATGTGACTGTTCAAGACTGGAATAAATTAAAAGACGTCTTTGAATTTATTACAAACTGTGACAAATCTGATGAAAAATCAGTCCGCCTTGCGAAAGGATTTTTAGGTGAGATGAACGATTTTGAATTCACGTTTCTGGCATTAGTGTTTAATGACATTTTCTCAATCACGGACATACTATTTGACGTTCTTCAAAAAAAATCGCTTGACATTCATTTTTGCATATCCAATATAAAAGGCTGTCTGTCGTGAGGCGCTCTGTAAAAAAGAAATGAACATTTTTTTGATACCATGTTTGATAAAGCAAATTCTGTTACAGAAATAAATCATTACAAACGTGAGCTTGCTAAGCTTTCACCTGAAGAAATTAGGGCTAAGTATAGAACCCTTTTTTATGAAATATTGGACCATATTTTAATGGAAATGACACTAAGATTTCAAGACTGTGAAAAACTGACATTTTCATGTTTGGCAGGTTCTGCTAAATTTTCCGAATATAGTTTAAATTTTCCGACTGGCCCGTTTGAAAATTTGTTACAGTTATATGGGGAAATATTTTCAAAAAGTCAACGACTTAAAAATGAGGTTGGTCTTATTTTTGCCAATGAGAGTAATTGGAATATATCGCTGCAAGAACAAGTGAAAAAAAATAATAAAAATGAATATATTTTTACTGAAGCATATAAATTAGTTTCCCTTATTTTGACAATACCGTCGACAAGTGCATCAGTGGAAAGAAGTTTTTCTTGCTTTAAATGCGTAAAAACTTATTTAAGAAATACAATATCTCAAGACTTACTTCTCTTGGCAATATTTCAATTCAAAATTAATTTCTGGAGGAGATCAGGGCAACTCATCCATTTTATGAGGATGTTATAAATAAATTTGCTGCTATGAAGGATAGGAGAATTGATTTAGTATACAAAATTTAGGTAAGCCGTAAAAAAATATTCTACCCCCTCTACATATAAAAAAATCCTGGAAAAAAAATTATTGCAATATTTTCTTGCTTCATTTGCACTTCACACCCGCGAGCCGCCACTATAGCTTTGTTGAGTAGAGCCCATTTCTATTGAAAAATATTTTTAAGATGTAGTTTTATAACTAGCATGTGATCGAAGATTACTTTTGTATGCTCCTCCCCATATTATTAGACCATAAGTAGAGATTCTACTAAAGATTTATAAACCAATTTTATCAATTTACTACTCAAAAACTCTCTCAACATATAAAATTTATATATGAGATTGCGCAGTCTGTTTGTTAAGTGTATAATATGGTCTGTCCATTTCAGGTGCTGATCAATTATTATTCCTAGATATTTTATATTCTTCACTGCTTTGATTTCAGTGTATGGGTCATTGATAACAATACTATTAAATGAAGGTCTATTTGCCATTTGTGATTGAGAAAGCTTTGTAATTTGTTTTGGTGAGATTACAAGAGAGCTTATGGGAGTCAAGCCAGTTTTTAACTATAATGAAACCATTCACTGCCTTTAGCCTTGTTTCCTCCCAGGTATTGCCCGACAATATTAACGCTGTGTTATCGGCATATGATATTAATTTACCATTTATTTTTTAAGTTTAAAAGCGAATTTAAATATGTTATAAAAGTATAGGGCCTTAGACTATGAAAACAACAGAGACCCAACTATTTACATTTAACACGGGATCATAGATTGAATTTCTTCCCTCTCCACTATATCGATAGGTGTCTGTTGTTGTCACGTCTTAAAAATTTTCAAATATTCTAAGCCAAGTCACAGTATAAATAAACAAGACAGTAACGTCAGTGAGCTCAAATCCTTTGAAGTATTGAGATCAAAAACGCACCGGCAGGCACCTACTTGCCGGGCTTTGCCTTCGTTTATACGAGGGGACATTCAATTAGTAAAATGTAATCGCTCAACTAATAAGTTGTGTACTATTTAATTATTTTATAATTTCATTCCACACTCTAATTTTAATATATTTAGAAATGATCTATAGGTTATAATGATAGTAAAACAAATAAATAATAATTTAATAACAAGTTTTGTGTTGTGTAATGTGGCTTATATTGCAAAAAATATTAATTCCTTCGGAATTAAAAAAGAGTACAAACCAAATTAATAGAACTCTAAGGTATCTAGATACTTAATAATATATTTTATTTTGCTTTCGAACAAAAAAAAATTATACATTTTTTAAAATAATTAACTTAGCTATTTGTTTATTTGCTTTCTGGGTTTTTATGTTTCTGTTAGCAAATTTTAAAGTGTAATAGATCCTTACTATAGTATATAAATACAATACCCTAGAGGGAAGGAGTTACATGGATGAGAAAAACTAATCTTAGAAAACTCATTTTTTAAATGTTTGCGTATGTTAGGAACACCGTCTAAATTATTGAATTATTGAACAAATATGTCGTCCAGCGATATTAGAAAATCCACAAACGAAGTAGAGGGAATCGTTAAGCCACCGTAAGGTTTTTCTTCTATGCTCTTGTAGGTTTTTTTACGACAAAAAATGGTTGCTTCGCTCGGAAAGTCTTTCCCTGTCGCATATTCTTCACATAGAACATGAATGTTGTTTTAGACATTTTTTTAATAAATAACCTTACATATATTAAAGAGTTTTCTTCACATTTATCAAAATGTTGATAATCTGTCGTATAAACTTTCAAGTAATTAGTTGTAGGCCAACTAATTAAAATTTTACATTTTTGTAAAAGATCTGGAGTGATATCCATTAAAATTTTATTCATATCATTCAGACAGTTTGTTCCCTCAAATTCTTCAAAATAATTTAATCCAAACAATTTTTAAAAGCTCTAGAAAACTGAATTGGTGTTGGGTTTTTCGCAATCTCGCAAGCATTTCTAATTTTCCCAAAAAATTTTTCCAAGCAGTCCTGGTTTAAATGGCGTGTTAGCAAAAATAAAATATTTTTTTTTCCTTTAAAATATTCCATAATTTTAAAAGTGAAGAAATAGTTAACCGCCAACCATAAATAAACCTCACAGAATTAAATATATCTTTCCCTATTGAGTTGAACACCCTCATTTCTTTAAATAAATTATCCATTTTCTTTAAAAAATCAGTTCCTTTAAAAGCTTGAAAACTTTGAAGATGGTGACAACTAAGAACATCAAAAAATTCATTTATTTTTCCAATTAAATTAGCAGTAGGTTCGGTCTCTACTGGTAAAACCTTAAACTCTATTAAAGTCTGCATTGCCGTACATACAAAATGACTGAAAATCTGTGTGGCGTAACGAACCTTTATTTTTTGAAAATTGGTCACATGAGCATATACATCTGACAATATTGGCGCTAGTCTATACATTCTTTTTTTATCATACTCGTACATTTGTTCTAAATAACATCTTTTAATAAAATTATTACCTACTTGAAATGTATGTGCAAATAAATTATTCCTAGTGGATTTTAATAAATGTGGTGTGTCAAAAAAATACAAAACGGGCAAATTATCTACTAAAAATGTAGGATTTTGTGGAGTAAGTTTAAAATCACTTTTTACAAGTTTATAGAAATTAGAACACTGATCTGAATTTATACCCATTACATTAAAACCAACTTTTCTCAAATTTTTTATGGACTGAAATAGTATTTCTTTAACGTCTGTAGTTTTTGTAGAATTTTTTAAAAAATAATATGTAATAGGTTGCTTCCAGTTTTTTGCCATAGCTTTGACCATAATTATCAAGGCACTAGTGGCAATTTCAGTTGTTATTTTATTTTCGGTTTCCTCAAATCCAATAACTTTATCCCGAACGACATTATAGAAAAGATTTGATTTAAGTGACCTTTCATTTACACATCGCACACGCAATCTCTAGAAATGGGTTCTAATAAATTAACTCTTAGCTCTAGAGCTTTAAGGAGAAAGCTGTTGTAACCCGGGATACTAATCCAATGCATTGTAATTCTCTCTAAGGTTCTTTTTGATGGAAGTCTAAATATTGTTATTAATGTTTTATATACCTTTGGGACCAGAAAATATAAAGAAAGTGCGAACTGTTTTAATTCATTGGTGTAACGAGAACCTTTAGGGGATTTATTTACTAAATCTAAAGAAACACATTCTTCCGGGTAATTATTTTTTAAAAACTGTTGAACGTCTTCAAGCGTTATGTCTGCATTCCCACGTGTAATGTTCAATTGTTTTTCTAGTTCGTGTATGCGTCTCTTCAGTTTACGTTTTCTGGGACTATTGAACGAAAGGATGCTAGTGGTTTGGCATGCTTCCATTTTAGTTTCCTTCTTTCTTTCTTCTGAACCATTACTAATAGTCTGAATAGCAATATCACTATTATTTATTTGAGTTTTTTCTAAATCAATTAGAGAAACTTGTGTAGACGCATTAACCGTTTCTAGTAGTGTTTGAGTTGATGAGTGTCAAACTGACCTATTATTAATTGGTAAATGCATTGTAGGGATGACATCAGATTTAATGCGGTTCTTCTGAGGATTCGAAAAATACTGCGTCTCAAAATGTATCGCACATATTTTAATTTTCAAGTTACATTCATCATTAGTAAGACGTGAATATTTTGTTTTTGTTTCCACTGTTCACATCTGAAAAGAGCGAAAATCTTATCTTTTTATTTGCAGTTGAAAGTGAGTGTTAATTAAGACTGCAACACTTTGCTTATTTTCAATTAGACTATAAAACATTGTTTTATTTCTAAGTAATTAACTAAGGTCTTTAAAAAAATTACAAAAATGTAATAATAAAAATATTACCAAATAGAACTGGTAACGGCACTACGCCTAATTTACGTCCCTTATGAGTAGTTTTACGACTATTCATTCATAGCAATCATCATAGCACTCTTGTTTATAATATAATTACAAAACAGACGCTGCATTGTTGTCATTTTTGTAACCGCGTTCGATGGTTGTTGTTTATATACTTTTTTTAGTTTTTTAATAAGTTCTGTGTGTTGTAGTACTTAAATCAATGAAAAACTGTGGTGAGGAAATGTGTTGTTTGTGGAAATACAGACTACTTAAGTCCGGAAGTATCATATCACAAGTAAGTCTTGACGTAATTAAGGTTAGATATCAGTGGTGTCCGAATCGTAAGGCCTTAGCATTTAGACCCATTAATTTTCCCAATTTTGAGTTGGGTTTTACATAACGTAAACATTTAAATACATACTAGCTTTCGAAATACTTAAAAGCGTTATTTACAATACAAATATACTTATTTTGGATGGTAATAAGTTCTACATTTCCATGGCTAAATGCTTTTATTTAAAAACAAACGTATTTTTTGCGGTTTTTTAAAATGCCTCGTGATTATAAAACGTTTTGTTTAAATCATATTGCGATTTTAATCTTCAAATACCAACGAGGAAGTAGCTCACGTTATTCCTCCACATACCAAATTCCAAACTGCTTAGTTCCTCGGGTTTTATCTAATATATAATTAAAATATAGTACAATTCCTACCTAACCTTTTTAGTATATAAAAGCTTCAGTTCTTTAAATTTTGTTATGCATCAATACTATTAATTTTCAAAAGTTTAATGTATTTCTGATATATTTTTTGTTTTATAATTTCTCACATATAGACAATACAAATTATGTATATGTATAAGTAATCAGGTGTTTGGAAATAACCAAGGCGAGAACACAAACAAATATATTAAATTTTTATTGAACTTTTTAGTAGATCTACAATAAATTCCTAATATATTCAAATTAAAGTAATATAATTATAAAAGACATGTAGGGCAGCTTTTTAGCATTTTTAATAAAATATATATATATATATATATATATATATATATATATATATATATATATATATATATATATATATACATATATAAATATATATATATATAATATATATATATATATATATAAATATATATAAATATATATATATATATAATATATATATATATATATATATATATATATATATATATATATATATATATATATATATATATATATATATATATGAATATATATATATACATACATATATATATATATATATATATATATATATACATACATATATATATATATATATATATATATATATATATATATATATACATATATATACATATATATATATATATATATATATATATATATATATATATATATATATATATATATATATATATATATATATATATATATATATATATATATATATATATATATATATATATATATATATATATATATATATATATATATATATATATATATATATATATATATATATATGACTATATATATATGACTATATATATATATATATATATATGTATAGATATGTATATCTTGTTTTGGGGATAGATATGCCTTAGCGCGAAATGAGGCATAGGCTTTTTTCATTCTTGGGGGGAGGCATTGGCCTGACCTGGTGGATAACCATGCTAACTTATTTTGTTTTCGGGCGCTAATCATAAATATTAGCTACCTAAGCATTGTAGAAGTGACAAATTTAAAATATCTGTATAACTTTCTATATAAAGTTTCCTCAGAATTTTCTTTAAAAAAAAAAAAAAAATTCTTGTATTATTGACATTGGATTTATTTCAATTTTTACCTTTCTAATAATAGTACAATTATTAGACAGAGTTTTTATTACACTATGCATTTAACTTTAACTTTTTGATTCTCTTGTAAAATTTTTTAGGTTCCTTATTAGTGAAAAATTTGCTAACAAGTTACCAAATTTTTCTTACCGGGTTGAGGGGGTTTATAACGAAATAAACAGTCATTTCGTTATAATTGGATTGCATTTATAAATTAAAAAGATATTTTAAGATGGGTATCGCCATCTCTCGGTCGATCTGGTAACTGACGCTTTTGTACCAATTATAGATTGTCGATTTTCGGCATAGAACTCTATTATCTAGTTATAATTTCGCAGTTACCGACTTTTAAATCGGAATCAAATTAAAGATTTCTTTAATATGTTAAATTGTAAAACAGCGTACTTTACCGGGATTAAAACGTCAATTTTTGACGATAGAAGTGGACAAGTTGACCGAAAAGGTACGGCCACTTCAGCTGGGTCCGCCATAGTGGTTAGGTGAGTGTTTTAATTTCTTAAAAATTTCACCCATGAAAATGTAAGTAATCCTTTCGAATTTTATCATATGTTCAATATCACTGATATACCTTAATATCAGGAGTTGGTTTAGCTAAATATTTTCATATTTGATTGAAAGATGATGATTTAAACTTGCATTTTCATACATATTTTTTTTTTAAACTGAGTAATATCCGAAAGGAAATTTAATATTGAGTTCTCTAAGTTTTTTTTAGGCGTTTGCCACAATATTTTGGAGGCTTAATCTCAATATTCCATAAATTATTATTCTAGTTTTTCATATTTTTATAATTTTATCGAAACACTCACCACATCTATGGTCGCTGAAAGTCATTTTTATTGTTAATTTCATATCTATGTTATATTGATATTTACCTGTACTGGCTAAGGCCATATGGATTATATTTTTTTAAAATATTTTGTAATTAGAGTACAAAATATTGTTTTTTATTCTTACTTTTAAATTTATTTTGATTTTATCCCTCTCACCTGATTTGATTTTTAGTGCATAGATATACTTTTTCTTTTGTGATTTTGTTCTTGAGTAACAGGAAAATTAAAATTTGTTACCAATTTTAAATTTTAGTTTATTCTATTTGATATGGTATTTAACTTCACTATAACATAGTTATTTTTAAGGATTTAATTGTCATAAAAAAAGTTTGTAATTATTTCTGAAGTTGAAAGTCACTATTCTGGTCTAAAACTTTAAATCATCTTTACATGTAATCACTGAGGCTGACAGATTACCACGCCAAGCAGTTCTGTGGTTGAGTCCTCCGAGATACCATTGAAGTCCTGAAGACAGAAGAGGCTAACCAAGGGACAATCCAAAGCCTACAGGCGAAGAGGTTCCGGAGAGGCTAATACACAGTTCAGGCAGTTAAGTAGTCAGTTGTCAGCAGATGTAAAGACCAGAGTACAAAAAAAAAACTAATAAAATCCTTAAACTTTTAAAATCTATTTATAGCTTTTAGTATAATTTTTATTAAACTGTTTATATATTTTTTAGTAGTTTTTATTTGCTGTGAGATGGCGCCATATAAATTTTGGCCAATAAAATAAGAGGTAATCCACACTAGCCGAGCTAACTTTAAAACTTTTTGACCAGCTCCAACTTGGTCATTTGCTCTCCAAAAAGTAACAAAAAAAAAACTTTCTCCAATAAAGTAATTTTTGCGTTACAAATTGGCGCCCAACGTGGGGCTCGAACCCACGACCCTGAGATTAAGAGTCTCATGCTCTACCGACTGAGCTAGCCGGGCTCTATAGATATGTATATATATAGTATATATATGTATATATATATTATATATATACATATATATATAGTTATATATATATATATATATATATATATATATATATATTCATATATATACATATATATACATATATATACATATATATATATATATATATATATATATATATATATATATATATATATATATATATATATATATATATATATATATATATATATATATATATATATATATATATATATATATATATATATATATATATATATATATATATATATATATATATATATATATATATATATATATATATATATATATATATATATATATATATATATATATATATATATATATATATATATATATATATATATATATATATATATATATATATATATATATATATATATATATATATATATATATATATATATATATATATATATATATATATATATATATATATATATATATATATATATATATATATATATATATATGTATGTATATATATATATATATATATATATATATATATATATATATATATATATATAAAAAATTGACACATACTGACATTTATATAATGTGTTAATATATTACAAAATAACTATGGATATATAAACTATGTTGTCTGTATTTGTGGTGGAATCCGTTACGAGGAAAGTTCCGGGTAAAAGGAAATTTACCGATCTTTTAAATAATACTGCGAAACACTTTTAAAGAATATGAAATTAAAGTTTTAGAAACAGTTGGAAATATATTTATATTTATATATATACATGTATATATATATATATATATATATATATATATATATATATATATATATATATATATATATATATATATATATATATATATATATATATATATATATATATATATATATATATATATATATATATATATATACATATATATATATATATATATATATATATATATATATATATATATATATATATGTTTCCAACTGTTTCTAAAACTTTAATTTCATCTTCTTTAAAAGTGTTCCGCAATATAATTTAAAAGATTGGTAAATTTCCTTTTACCCGGAACTTTCTTCGTAACGGATTCCACCACAAACACAGATAACATAGTTTATATATCCATTGTTATTTTGTAATAAATTAACACATTATATAAATGTCAGTATGTGTCAATTTTTTTTATTACGAGGAAGGTTCTGTTAAATGGACTTATTTTGGAATCCAAGTTTTACTTTATAAGAAATTACAAATACAATGTTTGTTTTGGGATTTGTTATGACGGATGTTCCGGGCAAAGAACAATGTTTTGATTTTTTTTAAATTTCTTTTTCTAACCTACATACATACATACATACTTACGAACATACAAATATACATACTATTTTTAAATTTTTGATTTATTTATCGGTATTATTTTATATTTACTTATCTACAAAAAAATCAATTATGGTATTTATTATTTTCCTCCATAAAAAGAGATTTTTTTGTAGGAAATGGAATTTTACTGACTTTTTAAACATTAAATCATGCCGCCATTTGATTTCGCCATATAGGAAGCAATTTTTACAGGTTGATCCCATTTTCCCGCTTAATTTTTGTGTAAGATTTCAACTTATTTGGACATTGGACAAATAGTTGTTGATACCGATATTTTAAACATTTAGTTAGATCGCTATTTTGTTTAGCCATAAAGGGTCCTCACCAAAATTTTACCAGTTTGTTCCTAGGTTACATTTAATTTTTAGGCAAAGTTTGAGGTAAATTGGATTAGTAGTTCTTTAATAATATTTTTTTAACATTTTACTAGGCCGTCATTTCGTTCCGTCATATTGGATGTTCACAAAAATATTACCATATGACTCTTAATTTTTGACCAAAATTTGAAGTCAACCGGATAAGTAGTTTTTTAGCTATGCCGCAAACAGACCGACGGATTTCAGAATTTCAACATCCCTGAAACGTGAAGATCTGCATCTCGGAGGGTGATTTCTATACGATTAGAATACTTTCCTCTTGCAAAATATTTATATCACCTCCTTTCTGATTTTAAACCCCCTGCCTGAATATCTGACTACGCGTCTAACATATACTTAAAATTGGCAAAAACACATTAAATTGCTTGCTATAAAGATATATTAAATTAAAGATAAACAAGCTGCCGCTGGTCCAGTGTATAGTGAAAGCCAACAGTGTTGCCATTTTTGGGACCGGCAACGCAGAGGAAGATATTTTTTGTCTCGCACCCATAGCACGCGAAAAACGATAATAGATCTAACTTCGAAACATCCGTAGATACATAAATAGGAAAGAAATTAACTGCCTGTAGTAAGCTTATTCAAGTATAGGGTCCAAAAAGCTTGTCAGTATAATGGTCCATTATTTTTGGACCCTATACTTGAATAAGCTTACCACAGGCAAAATATTTTGTCCGAATGGCCGTTAATTTCTTTCCTATTTATGTCTTAATAAATATAGTTATTGCTCACTCAGAACTATTTCGGTTAACTACCTCGCTCCAATCCTGTGTGGATATTGTTGCTTAAATAAGTTATTATCTAGATAAGTATAACTATCATGGTTGATATCTTTATACATATTTGTAGTTACAGTTTCTTTCTTATTGTTTTTGTTAAAAAAAACTGGCAAACGATCTGTAAAATCACTGTCCAGTCTAAAAGATGTAATATTGAGTCCCTGGTTTCTTAGTTTTTGTCTAACAAAAATATGGTCTAAGCAAGGTGCAGTATTATGCGTTATTCGAGTGGGTGAAATGATATGAGGTAAAAACCAATTACCTCCAAGCTAAGAAAGGTTTTCATTACCGTGATTACATTCCCTGTTTATAATATCAATATTGAGATCGCCCGTAAAAATGTCTATACTACTAGAAAGATTATCATCAAAGAAAAATTTTAGGTCCTCAAGAAAAAGCATTTCAGGTATTGGGGGGTTTATAAACAGCAGTTACACCAATAGAAGTATTTTCAATTATGATATTAAGTCTAGTAATTGTTGCTTTGGAAATATCAACCCTGATATGCTTCACTTCCCCATCAAGCTGCGAATGGACAAACGTTATAATAATAATAATAATATTTATTAATCTCAGGAAAAAATAAATTTTTTAGATAAGTCAAACATATTAAAGTAATTAAAAGTAAGTAATCAGGATAAAAAGGTAAAATTACAATAACAGGTAAAAAATTACACAAACATTATAACAATAATGACTAACCTAATATAACTTCATTTCAATAAAATTTTCATTCTCAACAAATTCATTTTCAATAAAGGGTCCCTGCTCTCTCTCAAAGTTTCCCTAAAATCATTAATGGAGTAAGGTGTTAAGTGCTTTTGAGTCGTAGCTTAAAAGCATTCAGAGGTGATTCCCATACATTCAGTGGAAATAAATTAAATGCGTCTATTCCAACACAGCTTGTTTTTTGTAAACGTGAATTTCATTTAACAATATTATTGTTAAAACGTGTGTCGTGATTATGGAAGGTCGTGTGGGTCCTATATTTGTCAAGATGTTTTTTGATGTGTACTAATTTTTCATATATTATTTGGTCATACAGGGTGACTATTCGGAGTGATGAGATATCGTCATTTCGGTTGTAGTTACCTCAGTTATAGTAGATATTATATCCAGACATTTGAGATAAATTTTTATTCAATTCGAAACATTCATTAAAAATAACAATATCACAAGAATGCAAACTAAATTGTTCAAAAAAACACTAAAAACTGATCCAAGTTTTTCTTTATACTATGTATATGTAACACATTCGGAATTTTACCCTGCACTACTACCTTTTACTTCAGGGCAGTACAATCTACCAGCTGGCCATCACAATCCTACCCAACCTTCTCCAAATCATTTAGCAATTTATCCTCTAAAATAAAGAACATTCTGAAAAAATGTTTTCAGTTATTTTATTAACTCCATGATAGAGGGTGATTAGGGAAGAATCACAAATGCCCCGCAGGGCCAAGTCGAAGACAAACAACAATTCTGCAAAATTTTTCTGTAACTGGCGACAATATATAGTTTTAATCATCAATGTATTTATTGTTCACCTGTTCACAATTTATGCACTTTTTACCTTGTTTTTACAGTCCTGTTTCAAGTGCGCACCACCACAATAAGTACAAATCACACCGTTTTTACAGACACTGCTCTTATGATATACGCCGTTGCACTTGAAACACTGTAACACCGATACATCTGCCGGGTGTACATTCCATGTATAAATCACAGTTTCCATCTTTTATATAAGTAACTTTTAAGATATCTTTATCCTCAACAAGCCTATTCTGCTTCCTTATTGATAACTCAAAATCTTTTTCAGTCATTGTTTTACAAAATCCCGTTACTTTAATTCTTGGATTTCTTAATTTAGTTTCTTCAAAGTAATAATGTTTAAGTAGTTCTTGCTCTGCTACCTGTTTGAGTTTCTGTATGTCTTCCTTTGTACTACATCTTATAGTTATGCTTCCTTCAGAGGTTTCTCTCACTTTGCTTAAAGCAATATTATGGTCTGATGGATTTATGGTTGTAACAATGTCTTTTCTGGTATTTTGGGAAGTTTGGCATATCTTAGGTTTTATTATTAAACTCGGAGTGTTTGTTACAGATATTGTTTTTGTTGTCCCTAGTTCTCGATTCTTTAGTAAACTAGATCTTTCATTACTTATTTGGTTGTTCATTGTTTTTAACTCTTCAATCTCCTCTTTCATCTTCATTATAATCTCTTGCTTCTGTTGATCTTTTGCATTCAGTAAATATTGGAAAATGAAAAGTCTTGAATCGGCGATACCTTATGCAATGAAATTTCATTATGTTTTTATTTAGCAACAGTACTTTAATCTCTGAAGACGTCAGCTCTCCGCACTGTTTACACATTCCCTATTTGCACTCATCGCATTGAAAAATGTCACGCGTTTCAGCACAAACATCGCATTCCATCTTGGCTTGTTATGGTTTCACGTCATGTTTTATAAGAAGTTAACAGGAAGAAAACATCCAACCGATTTTATAGTTTATGTACACCCAGTGGCGGCTCGTCAGGGTAGGCCTCTGAGGCCGCGCCTCACCCCCAAAATAAAGGAAAAGAGAATTTTTTTATATAACTTTTTATCTATTATCAATTAGAAATATACTTTTTAACAGTTTTACAACATAATAACATAAAAAAAAAAACAAAATATAATCCCATAATAAATATTTTAGAAAATAAATTCTGATCACATCAAAAAACCGACCGTCAAACCCATTCCTAAAGAAAGTGCTCTCGAATGAGGCGAACTAATTTTAGCTTGGAAAGTTTCGACTTCTGACCTATTTATCAACGGCCGGTGCCGATGCCGGCGAGTCACCTGATTACGACAGAGCGGGATGGCGATTGCCGATGCACGCGTTTTCTATTGCATTCTTGAGGCGATAAATCTGTAGCTTGGATATGCTTTTATTGGTTATTTAAATCACATGACTAGCGAAATATTCCAACGGCTTCTTTTTACGTGGTGCGTGCGGCTGAGAAAGAAATAGGAAATAGATTGCGATAATCGCTGATTGAGGGCATTCTGTCTTTTAAGGTGAATAAATACGCGTGAGTAAGTTTTTGTTTTGTTTTGATTTGGTAAGTTGGACCGTTCCATTTTTTGTATTTGCTTTTTGCTTTTGAGATGAATCCTATTCACGACATTATTGCTTCATTAATTGAAACGCCTTTTTTAAGAAGAAGCGAAACAGATATTAGGTAGCCGCCCGACGCCGAAAATTTTAGCAATATTTAACGATAAGAGGCAAGGTAAAAAATATTCAAGAACTTTTCAAATATCTTGGTACGAAACTTATAGGTGGCTATGCGGAAGTATTTATAAAGAAAGCTTATATTGTTGGCCTTGTATTTTATTAGGTTGCGTCAAAAATAATTGGAGTTCAGGGGGCGGATATTCGGATTTAAAAAATTTTTCACGAGCAGTAAAATCGCATGAAAGTTCAAGAGAGCATATTAAAAATTCGGTAGCACTTACAAGACTGGAGCAAAATAGGGCGACTATTGCGGATGCACTACAAGAAAATGCAAGTCTTAATAAAATTGTTTATAATGAAAATGTTCGAAAAAACCGTTTATTATTAAATTATTTAATTGATGTTACTATTACTTTGGGTAAACAGGACTTGGCATTTCGAGGTCATAATGAAACAACAGATTCTTTTAACCGTGGCAATTTTAAGGAAATATTTGCATGCTTAATAAAAAGAAATGCCGAACTTACTGAACATTGTGCTAAATTTAGTAATATTTTTACGGGACAATCTAAGACTATACAAAATGAACTAATTGGTTGCATACATGATTATATTCAAGAATATATAAAAAAAGAAATAAATGACACCGATTGTTGTTTTTTTGGCGTAATTGCGGATGATAGTATTGATTTAACAGAAAAATCACAGTGTTCGATAACAGTTAGGTATGTGACCAACGGATCTTTAAAAGAAAGATTTTTAGGATTTTTTGACGTTAGCGATAATAGAACAGCAGAGAGCCTTTTTCATTTAATACAAAACAGCTTAGAGCCTTATGACTTTAAAAATAAATTGGTCGCGCAGTGTTACGATGGGGCTAGTGTTATGGCAGGTGAAATAAATGGGCTTCAAACAAAAGTTAGATCTATTGCTCCTTTAGCTATGTTTACTCATTGTTGCGCCCACAGATTAAATCTAGTTTTACAACAGGGAACAAAACTGATTACCCAAAGTCGTATATTTTTTGCCACTTTATTAGGAATACCAAAGTATTCCCACCAATCACCAAAACGGTCTTTTGTGCTTAATCAGATAGTAGGTAAAAGAATTCCGCGAGCTGTAGAAACGCGATGGTATACACGGTCTAAAATTTTAAACTTAGTGGCTAATGAATGGGACAATTTAATTATAGTATTTGAAACTATTATTAATGACTTAAGTTCTGGAACAGAATCTATTAATGGTGCAAAAGGATTTCTAAAGCATTTTAATGATTTCGAATTTTGCCTTTTAACGCATATTTATAAACAAATTTTTAGTTGCACTGATGTACTGTTTCAAATATTACAGTTAAAGCATTTAGATATAAATTACTGCATTTCGCAAATAAACCTTGCCAAGCAACGAATTATTGAATTTAGAAACGAGGACCATTTCAAAGAACTTTTCAATATTGCTAAAAAAGCCACTATTCTGCCAACTAACACACGTCGAGGGCAATGTTCTAGCGACTTTGATATTTTTACTAAATATAAAATATTATATTTCGAAATAATAGATTGTATAATTCTTCAATTAGGGACGCAGTTTGAAAATTTAAATAATTTAAATTTCTTTGCTTTAGTCGATTGCACTATTAAATAATTTATTAAAAAATTATCCAAACATTTTTGACAGAGATAGATTAAAGAATGAGCTTTCTGTATTGTATAGGGATGAACAATTTTCAAATTTAGATGTCGAAAAAAGTCTAGCTTTGTTATTTAAAGATTTTAAAGCAATTTTTGCGGAAGCATATAAGCTTTTTAATTTAGTCTTAAACGGATCAAAACCTACCTAAGAAACACAATGACACAAGAACGGCTTTCGGGTTTAGCAATGATGTCAATAGAGCAGGAATTACTGTCAGAACTTAGTGAAGACCAAAACTTTTACGACCAAATTATAGATAAATTTGCAACCTTGGAGAAACACAGCACTTGGGAAAGTTTCTCGAACTTTAGCTTGCAGATCCCCTAATTGTCCTGCCATCACTGCAGCTCCATCATAGCTTTAAGTAACTAATTTTTTCTCTCCATTAATTTCTTTAGTAACGTTATAAACTACGGTATGTAACGCATCTGCTGTACGATTTTCGGACACATTCTTAAAACCTAAAAATCGCTCTTGAATACTTCCGTCTGTTTTAACGTAGCGTATTACTATAGATAATTGGCTAAAATTAGTGATATCAGTTGTTTCGTCCAGAACAATAGCAATGAACCGCGTGTCGCCAATCTCCTGCTTAATTCTTTTTAGAATAATGGTTGCAACAGCGGAAATTAAATCATTCGGATTCGATGTTCCGCGGAAAACGCTAGACTGCTCTAAATGATTTTTTAAGCAATCATCATATTTAGCCATTAAACTAAGTAAATCTTGAATATTTCCTCTATTTGACGAAACCCTTGTTTCCTCATGACCTCTAAATCCCAATTCGTGCTGTCCGAGAAAACAAACAACATCGATAAGTCTTCTTAATATTTGCCTATTTTTATCGACTAGTTAATTGTGTCGGCTGTGACTAATTTCCAACTCTTTATTAAGGGCGTGTTCAATTCTGGTTTTGCCGAAGACTTTTTCTTTTATGACGACCTGCAAATGCGCTTTGGACATAATGTGTCTTTTTACAGCTTTGTGGAAATTGTTTAAATCGGAAAAACCAGTTTTATTCCAGAGACCTTTTTCATTTTCAAAAAGTAAACATGGCCAACACACATAAATAATTCAGATTATTCCCAAAATTTTTTAAGAGCACATAATCGACGTCACTCATCAACCAAAGGCGACCATATACTATATAATCTGTTAGTCTCAGCATCTCATTTTCTAGTTATAATTCTGCTAATCATTGGAAGGAGGACGTGTCTATGCTTAGGTTGTTTAGAGCCTCTAGGCATTCGAACACTGTATCAAGCAATTGTTTTAATTTAAATGCTGACTCGTACTCAACACTTGGAATGTCTGGTATTCTATCCAACAGTTTGTCAGGAGCCGGTCATTTGTGTAACATTTATCAAGGATAATCCAACATGTTTCATAATTGTTACTTGTAATTTTTAGCCCCTGGTTGCACAAAACTAAATTGCTGTCTAGAATATTTAACCACACTTTCGGATTCGACAAGCTGCTTACAGAAATCTAGGAACTTGCTGTCAAATTTGACATTCCGTTAAACATTCTAAACTTTAATTGAGTTTTCTGCAACCGGCCTTGGGTTTTTTTTCGGTGGTTTTTGTTATTATAAACGTTTGTGCTTTTGTATAGTTGCTTCTTTTGATATCAGAAACCAATCAAGATAATTTTACACTCGTTTTTTAACTTATTGTGTGATTATCCTTTCCACTGTTTTGATTGTCGTTTACAAGGATGCTAACAAAAAAACTGCAATATTTATCTTTTTATAGTGATTAAAATCTATAGTGAGTTTTGCCTATAGAATTAACTAATTAACTATTAACTTTGTTCAAAATTGTATTCAATATTATATAGCGTGTTTCATCTAACCGATTCAATAGTTTGCAATATGTCTTGTTCTAAATTCGAAATTGAATTAAATGATAAAGAAGTCAAAGATAAAATAATCTGCGACTTTTGTCATGCAACATACTGCATGGCTTGCTCAAAATTTTCAACGTCCGAGGCTCAAGTAACCCAAATGAAAACAAGGGAAATGTTATATGCCTGTGTTAATTTAATAAATTATATAAAAAAGCAAGGCAAAGAATCTGTCAGTTGTGTAGCTGCCCTCAAAGATCAAATGCAAAACGTCTATGGTTCCCTTTATGATAGTCTTCCCCTTATGTAAGACTGGATGTTATGAGTACTACTCTTCAAAAGAAGCTGTTGGATGCCGACACGAATTAAATGAAAGTGTTAGTAAACTTGTTCTAATCTTCTTTCTACAACCCAAAAAGAAGTTTATGACAAACATTTAAATGATTTGGAGAGAACCAACAGTGAATTACAAACAAAACTACTGAGTTTGAAAGTTGAACTTCAATCATTAAAATCTATTATGACATCTAAAGCTTATCCTAAACTAGTGAAACTTCTAATTGCATTATAATTGGGACTGGTGCTGAGAATGAACGTCTTTCTGCTGGGAAAAGACGTCAATTGATATATCTTGGACGCTGTGATCCTGAAACCACAGAGGATCGTATAAAAGACTACATAAGTAATAAACTTGGCATAACAGACGTTAACTGCTTCATTCTAAACAAGAATGAAGACGTATCATTTAAAATTGAGGTCATGACTGCTTTAACAACTTTATACAAACATTTCTATGGCATTTCAATCAGGCATGCCCAGAAAGAACACTTACTCCGTCTAAATCAAAACCCCACTGGCTAACAAATGAAATAACAACCCAAAAACATCTACTAAAAGACACCTACAGTTTGGCGAAGCAAATAAATACCAACGAAATATGGCAATACTATCGAGAAACAAAAATAAACTTCAATAAAAAGAAAATCGAAACATCCAAGAACAAAACAAAAGAAATATGGAACATAGTAAACACAGAATTAAACAAAAACCGACAAACACAACCAATTCAATTAGTCATCGATGGTGTCCAGATAAATAATCAACAGGAGGTCTCTGAAGCTTTTGGTAAATATTTCGCAACAATTGCAGAGGCTAAAGTTCAAGATCACTTCAAAAATCGTATCTCACAAAACCCCACTGTTGCTAAACCACAGCCTAATTCGATGTACCTGCAGCCGGTAACAAAAAATGAGATAAGTGCGGTTATAAAAAATCTAAAAAATAAAAAATCGACTGGCCCTGATGGGATTCAAGTGAGGGTGCTGAAGGAGGTCTGCTCCGAGGTGGAGGAACCACTCCAGCATTTAATAAACTGTTCCTTCGATACGGGAACCTTTCCATCTGCGCTTAAACTTGCGACTGTAATACCGGTATTCAAGAAAGGAAACCATATGGACATTTCAAACTATAGACCAATATCACTTCTTAGCGTGTTCTTGAATAACAGATTGGTCAGCTTCCTGGATCGGTTTGGGGTAATACAGGATAATCAGCATGGGTTTCGCAAAAACAAGTCAACCGAAACAGCGTCGTTTAAACTCATCGACTTCGTGCATCGGGAACTGGAACTGGGACACATTGTTGTTGGCATGTTCTTCGACTTGTCCAGGGCCTTTGACACCCTAAATTTGAAATTTGTGGAGGAAAAACTATATACGGTCGGTATAAGAGGCAACACCCTGTCACTACTTATGTCATTCCTATCCGAAAGAAGACTACTTGTTAAAGTTGAGGATTGCACCTCACCAGAATACAATATTGATGTTGGCGCAGCACAAGGATCAGTGCTTGCCCCTCTCATATTCCTGTTGTTCATCAATGATCTCTCTCTGCCAGATATAACAGTAAAATTTGCGGATGACACAACAGTCGCTATATCCACAGCAGACAAGTCAATAGCTTTCGATAAAATCCGCGAGGTCTGTGACAAAATGAACCATTGGTGCTTCTCAAACCAACTAATCCTTAACCAAACAAAAACAGTACATGTTCACTTCTACAAAACACAACCGAAAATTCAGCTCGACCATGCGGAATCTTCCACGAAGTTCTTGGGAAAGCAGCTGGACTCAACACTATCCTGGGAACCCCAAATAGACCACGTTTGCGCAAAACTCAGTCAAGCCTATTTTGCAATTCTAAAACTAAAACAAAGTATACCCCCTAGTACCCTTATAACAACCTATTATGCCCTAGCTTATACACATCTAAGCTATAATGTCATACTCTGGGGACAGGCAGTTAATGTAAACAGGGTCTTTATGGCCCAGAAACGCTTGTTGAGACTAATATTTGGTCTAAAGCCAATGGAAACATGCAAGGATACTTTTAAACAATATAAGATCCTAACTATTACATCAATCTATATTCTCAAATATTCAACCTATGTATTTAATAACAAAAGCGAGTTCAGAGAAAACGGAGAAAGCCAGAACTACCCCACAAGAAATGCGAATGATCTGGTCTATCCTAAACATAAAACAACGATGTTCGGAAAATCCCCATATTATGCATGTGTCAGAATATTTAACAGATTACCAGAAGGAATAAATCGAGAAAAATCAGCAGGGGCATTTAGGAGAAGACTCAAAGCGTTCCTGATTGATGGCACATTCTACACCCTGAAGGACTTCCTAAATCCAAATTCGTAAAAAACTTCGCCTTGTTTTTCCTATAATTAACGTAGCGATTCCATTATTTATTTATTTATTTATTTATTTATATACCCTTAATGGACTTATTTATTGTATTGTATTGTGTCTTATTATGTATGTATACACAATTTTAAATCTAGTATTCCTATATAAGTTTAATATAGGTCTACTTTTATTTTCATGACGAATCTTAAATCATATGTATATGGTCGATAAGATAATAAATTGAATTTGAATTTATTATAAATTACTTAAATTTAAATCACCTCCTTATCTGTATAACAGAATCACTTTTCGCACGGACGTACATCATCTGAATTTAAGCAGGAATACCTTAACGATTCCGCGCCATAAAACTGCAATATTTAAGAGATGCTTCTCCTATAACATTGCTTTAAATATAAATTCGTTGCCTCCAGATTTATTACAAATTTCTACGTCATTACAAAGTTTTAAAACAAACATTACTACTCAGTTACTTAATAATCAATAGCATTTAAATTACTCTCAGCCTTACTCTTCCTTCTTGTTTTCTTTCCTTTTCTTTCTCCCTTCTTTCCTTTCGTGTCTTCATTTTTTAATATTGTAGCATTTATTGTTGTATTTTTATTAACTAGCTACTTGCCAAAATGTCTTAATATTAGTTTGTAGCCGCATTGGTAGAAAAGAATCTGGACTTCAGAAGTCTGAAATGCATGCTTTTATTTGCCTTTCCTTTGTGATTTTTAATTTTGTTTTTATATATGTATACATGTGGTAAATTATAAACGTTATTATTATTATTATTATATAGAGAACATAATTGGTAGAGCCAATAAAATGTTAGGGTTTATTAAGAGAACAACTAGGGACTTTAAAAATGTATTCTCTTTAAAATTAGTATATCTCTTGTCAGATCTATATTACAGTTCTCAAACACAGTTTAGAAAATGTGCAACATAAGTTTATTAAATATGCAAAATATAAACTTTTTTGTAATGGTATCAATGATGATGAGCACTAAACCATGGCCTACTTAGATTTAGCCTTACTTATCTGTAGAAGAGAGTATTATGATGCGTGTTTTGCCTTTAAAATACTAAACAATATAATTAAGTCCCGAATGCCTTGGATCATTTCAGATTCATATACCTATCTATAATACTCGTAAACAAATCCTTCTACATATACCAAACTGTAGAGCATGGTATTTGTTGTTTAGTCCTGTAAATAGAATATCAGCTACTGTCAATAATTTTTTTACACACCTGAATTTTTTTAATGTTTTAGAGAATAAATTTAAGCAGACGACCAAAAGAACTATTTTAAGTTAGTCTAAAATAATTTTATACTGTAAATGTTTATCCGTTGAAAATAAATAAATAAATGATGTTACAAAATATGGTATACTCATCATAATGCCATGAAAAAAGGTCAGCTTGATTTGTTCTAGTGCAATGTTGTATATTTTAGTGACCACTGTTGACGTGCTAGTTCTTTCATCTAGCACCAACGATATTTCTTCTTGAAGTTTATCTATGTTCTTATATGCTTATGTTATGGAGTTATGATTGTCCTCGACTGTTTTCTTTTTATTTATTTATTTACTGTCAAATACTTCCAGAGCTCTAAATTGCTCCAAATAGCATAAATTAAAAACAACAATTACAAAACAATATCTACAAATTTGTTTACATGCAATACAATATATGGACACTAACACTAGTGTCTACATTTAATTTTATTCTCTAAAAACAAAAAACGCTGTAATGGTATAAATCAAAGTCATAAAATTTATCATTATAATTCCTCATTAGTCTGTGCGAGAAACATTGCGATTCATATATTGTTCTATGAATTACAATATGAAATAATTCCCTGGATCTAGTAATTCTCTGTGGTGTTCGAAATAAAATTTTACTTAACAAATTCTCACAATCAATTTGTCCGTGAAGGATTTTATGTAAAAAAAGACCAATGCATTTTCTCTACAATGTTGAAGACTCCTAATACCCACTAATTGAATACGAATGTGGTAGAGTATGTCTTTTGAAGTTATTGTGAGCGAGCAAGAGAGATATCTTGGCCTAGTTCCACTTTATCCATTATTAATGATATAGGTACTAATATTAACTTCTCCACTGGACTTATCTTTGCTGATGATTTTAAATTGTTTTGTTCTATAAAAAATGAATTGAATACACAAAACTTACAAATGGATTTAGATGCAGTGGTGCGTTGGAGCGGGAACCATGGTCTACAGTTAAATGTCAATAGATGTGGAGTGATACTCTCTTAAAAAAAAAAACAAATAATTAATTTTAATTATTGCATCAATAAAATAGAACTAAAAAGAACGGCATTGCATAAGGATCTAGGTATATTTTTTGATTGTAAGTTAAGTTTTAGTGATCATATTAGTAATGTAACTGTTAGTGCGGTAAAAATTTTGGGACTTATTATAAGAAATTGTAAATTTTTTAGTAGTAGGGATGCAATAGTTGCTTTGTATAAATCACTGGTGATTTCAAGACTTGTATATGCATGTATCATATGGCAGCCACAATACACGAATAAGATTTGCATTTTAGAAAAAGTTCAGAGAAGGTTTTTAAAGTTTTTACACTAGAAAGCCTATTCAGTTTATCCCGAAAGAGGATGCGATCAAAAACTATTGTGTGATTTGTTTAATTTCCCTACTTTACAGCAGATGTGTATTGAAGCAGGCATTATGTGTATATATAGATTAATTACGAATTATTGACAACAAAGAATTCTTAGAACAACTTATTTTTAGAATAGGTAGATTTAATAGCAGATGTGCAAATTTGTTTTATATTGCTGCACCTCGATCAAATCTATATAAAAATTCTCCTCTCATAAGACTCTGTTACCACTTTAACACATACTGTAAGAATATTGATATTTTTTGTTTAACCCATGATAAGTTTAAAAAGGAAGTAAAAAGATTTACCTTATTTTAGAGCATAGTTTTCTAGTTTAGTTAGTCTAAGTATACATTTATATCTGTAATTGACTTTTTGCAAGTTGTTGATACATTAAACAAATAAATAAATTTGGTATCCTCAAGCATACCGCTTATTTGGCATAGAATCGTCTGCGTTTGCCTAACGTCGTTTTACCATCAGTATAGAAATTAAATTTTTATTTAATACTTTTGTTTATTTTGTGTATCTACCTTTATTGACGTGTCTGTTGTCCTTCTGGGATTTTTTTGCGACAAATAAAGAATTTGAATTTATGCTCCTTGAAGGTTCGAGAATTTTTCGGCTCTCCATGATGAATTTAAATGCTTCCTCGTATACATCTTTAAGCTGTCCATAGTAGTTTTGTTTGTTGTATGGATGGTCAGGACAGCCCAGTGTTTAAATTTTTTGATGATTTTCTTTTATTTCATCCAATATTTTGTTAACTGTCTCTACTAATTCCGGCAGGAGACTTGGAAACTACGTCAGGGTTGAAAGTGACAGAGCGGCCATGTTTTGTGTCTGAAAACGTCGATAAATCTGCTGTCGAACGAAGTTCATCGATTGTGCGTTCAAGATGTCGCCACCAACACCAGAAAGGCATTTTTGGATTCCGAAATCACAAATTATCAACATCCGATGACGTCAGATGTATGTGTCAAAATAAATAAAAATGAAGCCTTACAATTTAATGAAAACATTGAAAATGAAATCCAGCTTCTGAACCAGCATGAACTATAAAAAAGCGACTGCTAGAGCGGATTCCCTGAACAACACCTGTAACACTTTCACTTTGCCAGCATTTGTTCACTGTCATATCATTATCTAACTAGGTTTCGTCTAGATACACAATATTGCGTCCTTCTTGCCTATATTGCCTCACAGTTGATAGATATTTCACCCGCCAGTGAAAAATATTTGGTCTCTCAATGAGCAATTTTCGTTTATTTTGCACTTGCGCCAAACAAAATCATTTGATCGTAAAATCCGATTTAAGGTTTTATACCCATACAGAAAATCTATTTTGTTCTTTACAGCACGAAGTAGGGGTTTGCAGGTCGGAACCTTCTTCAAGTTTATATAAAAATCCTCTATTGGTCGTCGAATTACTTGAAAATCACCCATCGTCAATTTTATCTTCGGTTTTTTTTTTACCAGGAGATTTTAAAGGTGAAGTAGAACATGAGCGATCATTATGTTCTCTTTGAATTCTTCTTACACTACTTTCCGAAACACCAGAGTAGAGGGGATTGGGGGGGGGTTAGTCTCGCTCCCCCCACCACTTTTTTCATTGGTCTCCCACTTCCCGCGCCTGTCCCTGCCACGCCTACTTGACTCTGCTTGATTTTGATTGGTCTTCCCCACTCTTACGTGTGCATCCGGAGGGAGATGTTTTATTTAAGCGCTAGCAGCCAACCTAACAGATCAATTCATTTTCATCTCTTAAATTTAGTCAGATGGGTTCGTTGAATACAGTACCTACCGAAGATATTATTGAACGTGTTGGTGAAGTTATTTGTTTAGCACTAACGGCGCCTTTGTGGGACATTCCGGTGGGTGATCTAAAATATATTCCTCTTAATTACTTAAGAAGATTTGTAGAGTCAGTGGAGTTGTTACAAATTTGGGAAAAGCTACCAGAACGCTATAGACGTGACAAGAAATTACAGTTAAATTTACCGTGTTATACTCATCATAACCAAGAGGGTGACTGTATAGATGGACCACCGCGATCTATAAAAAGGTGTTGTGGTCATGTGCAAGTTAGTGAAAGCTGTTAAAAAGTTAAGTAAAGAATTCTACTTGTTATCATTTTCTTATTGTCAGGATTCTATGCAAAGCAGACCACAATGGTGTCATTATTACGAGAAACTATCGAATGAGTATGCGAGTGCTGCATCTGCATGTGACAAATATTGTGAAACATTAGATTTAATACAACTTATTCATGACATAAGGGGATTGGGATTTGGTTATCATCTTCTTAAATTGAAAAAATATATTGAAGATCCCGTTCTAGTGAAAGACATTTTAAAAGAGGAAGAACTTTTAGTGTAATCATGGAGGAAGTTGTTAGAGAAATGTATGAAGAATTCATAATGTCTAAAGCTTGCTCTGAGTTTTTTGCGTTTGACGGACAAAGCAGTGAAGCTCAAAACATTACTGTTTATTTGCACTATATGGAACATGCAGAATTATGTGAACTAGCTGCTAAGGCATGTATAGATTTTCTTAAAAGTAAAAATGAAAGAAAATTTATACATGATTTAAAACAATTAGAGTTAAGCGAACATATATTATGTATAAAGGAATATTTAACCAATAAAACAAATATATTTTAAAACGAATCGTTTTATTTCATAAAAAAATAGTTATACAAATGAAAAACATTTGCTAATGCACAAAAACATGGATTTTTCTGATGATAAAAGCAGCATGGTTCCAATTTCTGTAAAGCTGGCTGTTCATCAAATTCAATAACTGGTTTTTGAGAATATTTTCTGACAAACTCCGCCTTTTCTTCACCCTTAACATAGATAAAGTCGACTTTTTCGGTTAAATTTCTGATAACATCTCGACATCTATGATAAGGAGTAAATCCTTCATCCCAATTGATACAATGATGATTGTTCATTAGCCAAATAGCGTTGCTGTATAGTTTTGATGGTAAATGATTCATAGGAAAGGGCGCTTTAAATATGTGGTGGCTGATTTTAAACCCATCGTATGCTGCCAATTCTTTAACAATTAACTTATTGTTCTCCACTTTAAATCCTTGTATATCTACAATTACTTTCATATCTTTAAATAGTGAAATTTTTTTACCATTTCAAATTTTAATTGGTATTCTTCTATCTGTTTCTTTAACTCTTGTAATTTGTGTTGAAAAATGATTAACCGATGCATATAATCCATAATGAAAGAAATTTCTTTGTGTCATGCTATAAATATTAAAACTGACGCATGCGTATTAAAGTTGTTTAACTATTTTTGTTAGAGGATTATAGCTAAATATTTTATCGTGGAGGATGAGACAATAAACAGAGGTATTTTTTTGAATATTTTCATTTGTTTCAAATTCAACTCTTATAACCGTAAAATGCAGAGCGTTCTGTTCGATTTTGAATTGGAATAGTCAAACTATTATTTTCAGCTTCTCTAGTACAGGCCTCTATAACACTCCCAATAACTTCACGTGCACGGCTTCAAATTGTTTTTCCTCTTTTGTTCGCCATCGTTACTTTAAAATAATAATTTAAATTCAATGCAACGCATTTATATATAAGTGAAAACAAATGCTCGAAATGTATAGGCGCCACTGGAAATAGCTAGAACCTTCTAGCGGCAAGTGCATGGTGACTCTAGGCACATCCCAATTACAAGTGGACCAGTGCGAAATTTACTAAATCCTCGATTAATTTTCAGTACCGCTTAGCTGGCGCACTTTATAGGTGAAGCGGCAAACTATTACAACAAATAAAATAACATAAAATTTATTTGCGTTCACAAATTTTACTTTTCCGCTTGTTTAAGGCTATGAACCTTTATTTTAAGGACCGCCCGGTTTTCTTTCGTGTCCCGCACTTTACTAGACTTTTACTTTGTGGTCTAAAGAGAGAAGAAGAGAAGCCATGTTGGTTTTCTTGCATAAATTATTGAATGGGATGGTTTATTGTATTTCTCCTACGGGATCAGTTTTAATCCTTGATTCTGAGTGTATGAGACAGTCAGACTGACCGTGACAGTGTTGAGTTTGTGCGCTTATATCTTACTGGTAGGCAATAGCAGACTTTTTTTTAATGGTATGCTTTCAGGAAAAAGGGGCATATGTCGTGGTGTTCCCCAGGGTTCCATTTTCGGGCCACTCTCTTCCCGATACATAAACAATATCCTAACAGCTTCACCAAATCTTGATGTCTGGCTGATTGCTGATGACATTACTTTATTGGAGACTGGGCATATGATTGAGGAGTTGTCACTCTCCCTGAATCATAATGTTCAAATGCTTCAGGAATAGTTTATAGCTAACAAAATGTGCCTGAATACTTCAAAGACTGTCACAATGTCTTTTGGGTTATGAGAATTACCGGCTGACAACCCAGACTCCTCAAAATTTTTAGGTATACAATTGGATCCTGGCCTGAAAAAAATATTAATGCTATCTAGAAACACTATCGAGGTATAATTTTCTTCTCTGGAATCTTAAAAAGGTAATACCAGATCCATCACTGCTTCAGGCTTTGACTCTATTTCTCAGGCAAAAGCTACATTTGGCGTTCTGGTATGGGGCCACACATCGAGTGCATCTAGAATATTTGGACTGCAGAGAACCGCTGTCAGAATCTTGCCGGGACTGGGTTTTCGAACAGATATCAGGGGCATCTTTGTTGGCTTGAGAATCTTTACAGTTCCTTCTAGATACATATATGAGTGTATACTTTATGCACACTCCAACTTGAATGCCTACCTTATAAATGACAACTATCCATATCCAACCCGACGCGGGCCTGACATTAGAACTTACTACTTATGACTAAGATCTCACTTTGCAGTGAATTACTATGCGCCTTTATTTTACAACACGTTTCCTTATGAGGCGAGGCAGTTATCAATTCCAAAACTGAAATCAGTATTGCGAATCTTTATGCTAAAAAACGCATTTTGTACCTTAGATGAATATTTAAGCTGTAATGTGCCAAATTTTATGTAGATACAATATTTATTACTAATCTAAAATCTTTTTAAAAATGCTTTTAGAATGTGTGACACATTCTTTTGTATAGACAATTTTAATAAGTTTTAAAGTATTTTAATTTGTTTTAGTCGTTTGGTCGTAGTCTGTCTTATACTTTTAACATTTTGTGATTACCTTCATTTTGACGTAAGGAATAATTACTATGTAATTAATTACTTGTAATATATATCTGAATTTAAATTTGGTAACCAAATATTGTTCTGATTTTCTACTGATTGAGTCATTTTTATATTAGCTACAATGCGTTTTATCTTCTTGCCAAGGGTCTCTTGCCCCTTTGCCAATTTATCGGTTTGTTCCATTGTATTACTATTATCTTATTTTACCTACTTGCCAAAACTTTTTGATTTGTTGGTACAATTGAATATGTGCGTATGACTAGTTTCAAAACTGTAAATGTGTAAAATATAGTGCATATGCCCGCCAGGGGTCAACTTGCATAGGAATACCCCCTAATATTTTTGGAAACAATATTTTCTTTGCCAACAATTATCCAAGTAGTCACAGCAAAAGGCGGGGAGTGTGTTCTTTAGACCGGCGTCTAAACGTTAATCCTCAAGGGCCCGGTGTATGTGTGGTTGGAAATTGGTGTTCTTGTCAGTGTATAAACCCTCCAGCTACTAACTGGCATAGGAATATACACATGATAATTTTATTAATAATATTTTCCTCACCAGTAGTTAACTGGCTATTAAAGGAAACTATTATTTTCGTATCTAATGTGTTTTTGTGGCTTTGCTAATAATTTAGTTAACAATTTCTGCCAATAGATAAATGACGTTGATAGCAACGAAAATGTCTGGCTAGTGCTGTGACTCTTGCCAAACATGAAATGACATTGTACCCCTAGTTGACTAGGTAGTAGTGAGTACAACAATGCTTTGTTAGATACTACTTTTATTGAACAATTTACAGCTCTTCATACTAAACTATTAAATATGTAACAATAATAAGAAAATAATACAGCTATTTACAATGGTATAAACTGAGGATTCCATATTTTGCTGAAGGCGAATTAATGACCTGATACTGGTAACTCGACAATATATATATATATATATATATATATATATATATATTTTTTTATATTTCCCTTCTTGAACCTTACAATTTATAAATATCAAGTACTTTCTTGGGATTAGGTTCGTGGATTGAACAAAGAAACTTTGATTGACGTTTCGCCTGTCCATTTCAGGCTTTTTCAAAATATTTAATTCTGCACATCTAAAAATTAAATACAAAACGTGTTTATATGCAAGTTAATAAATAAAAACAATTAGGTATAACGGCACGCACTAAAATTATTAAAACATTTATTTAAAATAGTACAGTACATACCTTGAGAAAGATGTTCTTTTACCTTGCTTGGCGGTGTGGAGGTAAGTGATACACTGGTTAAAGAATTCTATTGTTTTTTTTTTTAATATATATCCTTTAGTTTTTTGATTATATTTACAATGTAGAACTATTACACAACCCGTATCCACAAATAGTTCTACATTGTAAATATAATCAAAAAAACTAAAGGATATATATATAAAAAAAAAAACAATAGAATTCTTTAACCAGTGTATCACTTACCTCCACACCGCCAAGCAAGGTAAAAGAACATCTTTCTCAAGGTATGTACTGTACTATTTTAAATAAATGTTTTAATAATTTTAGTGCGTGCCGTTATACCTAATTGTTTTTATTTATTAACTTGCATATATACACGTTTTCTATTTAATTTTTAGATGTGCAGAATTAAATATTTTGAAAAAGCCTGAAATGGACAGGCGAAACGTCAATTAAAGTTTCTTTGTTCAATCCACGAACCTAATCCCAAGAAAGTACTTGATATTATTTATATATATATATATATATATATATATATATATATATATATATATATATATATATATATATATATATATATATATATATATATATATATATATATATAATATATATATATATATGTATGTATATATATATATATATATATATATATATATGTATGTATATATATATATATATATATATATATATATATATATATATGTATATATATATATATATATATATATATATACGTATATATATATATATATATATATATATATATATATATATATATATATATATATATATATATATATATATATATATATATATATATATATATATATATATATATATATATATATATATATATATATATATATATATATATATATATATATATATATAAATATTCGTCCGATTCATTTTAATATAAGTGTTCAAAAGTATTCAGAAGTATCAAAAAAAATTTTGATCAGCTTTCTTGGGATTAGAGTGATATAAATGTAAGTATAGTTCAGTACACACGGGTGTTGTGTTCCGTCGTTTTTTATGTTTTTTTCGGGTGTTTTACTGCATTAAATTCCCAATTTGTTTAGTGCCGTGGAAAATACATCAAATCTCATCAGATCGACCTAAATTAATTAATAAATATTTCATCTTGCTTGCTTTTGAGCTTTGTTTCTTGCCGTGGAATCCGAAATATTTAAAACATTTATAAGATCTATTTGTTCACACTCCAGTGATAAGGAAATAACATAAAAGTGCAAAAAATAAGTAAACTTTTTTATGCTTCTGTTCGACGATTTAAATTTAGTATTGTTAACGTTGCCATAGTGATCCGAAATGTACAAATTGTAGTACAATTGTCTTTTTGTGATTTTAATTTATCTCTATCTCCAACATTACTCTGGAGATAATGTCACTTTTAAAGTGCACAAGCTGCCTTAAGCAATGCATTCTGAAAGCCAGACCCAAGGACGACGAACTTTTTGGAACTCCATGCGACGGCTGTGAGCGATGTTTTTGTAAAAAGTGTGCTCAACTGACAACAACAGAGACCCATGCAATCTCCTTAGCCCAAAGGAATATCTTATTCTACTGTAGGCAGTGTAAGCCACTGGTAGGAGACATCCACAAATTGAAAAACCTTCAAGATGAACTGGCCAATCTTAAGTTGAAAGCATTGGAGAAAGACATATCCATTGAAAAATGGGAATGTAAATACTCTGATAATTTGCAGCAACTTAATAAGGAATTATCTGGCCTCCTTGCGGACAACGCAGCAAAAGATGCTCACATAAAGAGACTGAAGGAGGGGACTCAAGACCTCGCTCCTGAAAACGCCAAGGACAAATACATTTCCAAGGTTAATCAGTATGCTGAAACTATTGACCCAAGTTGTATAAATTTACAGCTAAAAAATAAGGCCCTTCTTAATGATATTAAGGAAATTCAGTCCAAGAATGAAGTGTTAGAGAGGGAGCTCAGTGAATTGATGGTCTTAAAGAATAACCTTCTAACTAGCATTGAAGTATTGGAAAAGGAAAATGAACTTTGTGGTAAGGAGCTGAAGGAGGCCAAACTGGAACTCTTTGAAGCCAAACAAGTCTCACAAGATACACACTCAAGTCCCAGTTTAAGTCAAAAAAGGTCATTTAAGCTCACACATGAATCCCTAAATATTACTGTGTGCGCAAATAAGGAGAAACATAGAGTGCTGCTGGTAACAGATAACGTTGGTAAACATCTATATGCAAGTCTCCGTTTTATCCTTGGTGATGATTTCAATCTTGAAGTAATGTGCAAACCCAATGCCCCATTTAATGACCTCCTTTCAAGTGTGCGTGGCTTTGCCAGAGACTATACATTTTCTGACTGTGTTGTAGTTTTAGGTGGCATTAACAATTTTGAAGTAGATCCTATGATAATTAAAGCATTGTCAATTGATATCGCTTTCACAAATTTAATTATACGCACCATTCCTACAAAATTTCATGGCTTATCATCAACAAATAATATTTTAAATAATATTTTAAGAATCAATCATAGTTTCAGGCAAATAATTGATAAATTAAAATGTAGTACAATTGATAATGTAGATTTATTAGACATGTACAATAGTAACTTAATCGATAGGGACTATATGAGAAATCGTGTTTATTTGAGCAAAACGGGTCGTTTTAAGGTTTCTAACTCAATTAAAAATGCGATTTTATCTTTTGCTTCCCTTTGCTCATCACCAGACTTGGTTGTTCTTGGTGGCAGTGAGAGTTTCGGAGATATGGATGGTGATGCAAATGGTCCCTTGGTGGGCAGTCTGCAGTGACACGTTCGTGTCTCAAAATTTTTCCAATCTGGAATCTGATATTCGGGATACTGTTGATCCCAATAGCATTCAAAATATCTTTTTTAGATCCAGCACAGGCAAAACTGATGGGCCAGTAGTATCTGTATCTAGGTCAATGAATCTCCGTGTTGCACATATAAATATTAGATCCCTCATTCCATCATTTGCTGATATAAAGGAGTTACTTGTGTTTGAAAAATTTGATATTTTTGCAATTACAGAAACGTGGTTATCCCCAGATTATCCAGATTCACTTTTACATGTTTCTGGTTACCAGCTTTTTCGTAGTGACAGAATAACTAGGGGAGGGGGCGTTGGTGTATATATGGCTGACTTTATTAAATGTAAAGTCATTGATATCTCCGCGGCAAGTGATGGAACATGTCAAGTCGAACAACTTTGGATAGAATTGTCTTTGAAAAACAAAAGAATTTTAATGGGAGCGCTTTACAAACCTCCATCAGTCAGTTTTAGAAACATATTTTGTGTTGAAAATATATTATCCTCCCTGTTGCCTTCTTTTGATTATACCCTTCTCATGGGTGACCTGAATGTTGATCTTCTAAGTGAGACGGTAGAGAGCAATCAGTTGAGATCTTTGTTACATGTGTTCAATCTAAAACAAACTATCACCGACCCAACAAGAATAACGAGAAGCACATGTACCCTTATTGATATTCTTTGTGTAGACAGTAATGTTAATGTGGTAAACTCGGGAACTAAAGATTTGCTTAATCTCACAGATCACAGACTTATTTACTCTACTATCGAAATTGATACACCCAAAAAGACTGAAAAAATAATTTCCTATAGAGACTTTCACTCTTTTAATCAGCAACAATTCGACATTGAGATGCAGAGATTCAATTTCGATGATGATGCTTGGCAACGGGGAACCTTGGATTGTAGACTTCAAACTCTTAATCAGCGACTGACCGACGTATTCGATAGACACGCACCCTTCGTAACTGTTAAATTAAAACGGAAGTATAAACCGTACATTACAAGCACAATAAAAGAAATCATTCAATTAAAGAAAAAAGCATTTAATAGATTCAAACGCACTCGTAACATTGAGCATAAAAACTTCTACATAGATATTAAAAAGTACCTTTCTTTCGCAATACGCAGTGAAAAAAAGGCATATATGTCATTTGAACTTCAGAGAGCCAACAAAAACTCCAAAATGCTTTGGTCTCGACTTAATACATGGAATGTTCATTCAAAAAATAATTCTGAAATTCCTAATCATTTAAAAAATCTACAAGATATTAGTAATCAATTTGCTGATGTTAGTAGGTTGGCCGCTCCGGTTGATGTTGAGGTCCGTGACTTTTATAATACTAATAGGCTGGAGAGTCTAGATAATAGAAACTTTTCTTTTAGGTTCATATCTGAATATGACGTTCTCCAAGCTTTCTCTCGCATCAAATCCAAAAGTATGGGCGTCGATGGAATAAGTTACGTCATGCTTCTCTTTGGTCTTGAACATGTAGTTTCAATTATAGCCAGATTATTCAATCAGTGCCTTCAGGAAGGAGTGTTTCCTGAAATTTGGAAAACATCTATAATTATACCCATTCCCAAAAATTCTAAAATCGAGTCAATATCTGAACTAAGGCCCATCAGTCTATTGCCAATCCTGGCTAAAATGTTAGAATTGCTAGTTACTGATATGATTAATGACTATATTTTGAGTATTGCCCTACTGCCTGAAGTTCAGTCAGGCTTCCGGAAGCACCACAGCACTGCAACTGCACTCACCAAGGTCACTACAGACCTTGTAACTAATATCGATGAAGGGATGGCCTCCTGTCTTATACTCCTAGATTACAGCAAAGCCTTCGATTTAATTAATCACTCTATGCTGGTTGCTAAAGCACGTTATTGTGGTTTCACCGAGCCAGTGTGTCAATGGCTTGCCAGTTACCTATACTCCCGTGTGCAAATAGTTGAGTTGGATGGAGCCAGATCCAAGCCTGTCACTTTGCAGCACGGAGTTCCTCAGGGAAGCATTCTTGGTCCCCTGTTATTCAATTTATATACTTCTGATCTGCCCAAGCAGGTTCGTTTCTGCCCCATCCACCTCTACGCGGATGATACACAATTGGTTGCTGGTTTTGAACCGGAAAATGCTTGTCAAGCTTTCCAGCAGATTAACTGCGATTTGAAATCTATTTTAGAGTGGTCCATTGGGCATGGTATGTTGCTTAATGCAAATAAAAGTAACTATATGGTTATTGGCACTAATCATATTATAAATAAAGTCAACATGCACAACTTTGTTTCGTTACATATTGGTGAGGATCTTCTACCCTCTGCAATATGTGTTAAAAATTTGGGCGTCACATTTGACGCAAACCTTAACTTTGAATATCATATCAATAAAAAACTATGTTCTGTATACTTTAAATTAAAAAGTTTGTATCAGTTTAAATTTATTCTACCCGAAAAGGTTAAACTCTTACTAGTGGAATCACTCATTCTTTCACAATTGGATTACTGTTGTATAGTCTATTACAATTATTTAAACTTGGAATATCGTAACAAGATTCAACTGGCCCAAAACGCTTCCATTCGTTATGTTTATTGTGTATACAAATTTTCTCATATCACTCCCACTTATGTACAAAACAACTTGCTTAAATATGAATATCGAGTGATGCTTCTATTTGGTGTATTTGTGTACAAACTTTATAAAACAAAATGTCCGATTTACCTATGGAAATATATTGTAGCAAGACAGGAAATTCACAATCTAAACCTAAGAAATGTTATTAGATTTAATCTACACCAACATCGCACTTCTAAGTTTAGAAACTCATTTGCTTTTCGGGTGATACAATTGCTTAACTCACCTGTATTTAATTTAATTACTCAAAACTCTATTAAAACCTTTAAGACCAAGTACAAGAATGAGTTACTCAATTTAATGCCCTAACAGTGTAGTAAATTACCTTTGAAATGTATGGATTTTTGTAATAGGTATTAATGTTATTATAGTTAAGTTACTTTATTTTTAGGTATCATGGAAGAACGCCCTGCGAATGCTACCTTTTATGTAATTATTTTTGTATATTGCATAATAAATGTTTTTCTATTCTATTCTATTCTATTCTTTAAGTTCTTTTTCAAGCATGATTTTTTATTGTGTGACGTTATTGTACTAAGCGAGACCTGGGAGATTTCTGAAAATTTATTCGATATTAATGGTTTTAATACGTATTATAATAAAGCTAATTGTAACAAAAATGATGGATTAGTTATATATGTAAAGGACACATTAGATATAGTATAGTAATGTTAAGCAAAGTAGATCTGGAATTACTTTTAGCAGAATCATTATTACTGTGCAAAATGCAAACTATGGTATAACTTGTATATATAGGCCTCCATCTACAAACGTTCAACAATTTCTGGAAGATTTGGATGAATATTTATTGCAAAATCACAAAAACTGTATTGAAATATTTTTGATATAAATCTAAACATACTATCTAAAGAAAATGTTGACGTCAACAACTACCTATCTCTATTATCATCGTATGGTTTCGAATCACTTATAAAAGGTCCAACTAGAATTTCAACTATAAGCCACACTTGTATAGACCACATATTTATAAACAGAAAATTGCTAAACCCCTCAGCTAAACCGGAGTCTTTTATTTTGAATAGTGATATAACAGATCACTATCCAGTTTTGGTAAACTTTTATTGCCAATCTAATATAAATTCAGAAAATAAAAAAAAAATCTCTCGAAAGAAGTAAAACACATTAATTACGACAAAGTAAATATCTCATTAAGCAATGAAAAATGGGAAAGTATTACAAACACATACGATGTAGAAACAGCTACAGAAATTTTTGAAAAAATAATAGAAGCTTCCCTGGAAAAGCATTACAAAACAAAGATTATACAATACAAGAATTTAAAAAAAATTAAACCTTGGATCACTTCTGCCATTATAACTTCAATAAAAATAGGGACAAAATGAAAAACAACTAAGAAAACATAATACACTAATAAACGAACATAAAGCATAAAAACTTCTACATAGATATTAAAAAGTACCTTTCTTTCCCAATACGCAGTGAAAAAAAGGCATATATGTCATTTGAACTTCAGAGAGCCAACAAAAACTCCAAAATGCTTTGGTCTCGACTTAATACATGGAATGTTCATTCAAAAAATAATTCTGAAATTCCTAATCATTTAAAAAATCTACAAGATATTAGTAATCAATTTGCTAATGTTAGTAGGTTGGCCGCTCCGGTTGATGTTGAGGTCCGTGACTTTTATAATACTAATAGGCTGGAGAGTCTAGATAATAGAAACTTTTCTTTTAGGTTCATATCTGAATATGACGTTCTCCAAGCTTTCTCTCGCATCAAATCCAAAAGTATGGGCGTCGATGGAATAAGTTACGTCATGCTTCTCTTTGGTCTTGAACATGTAGTTTCAATTATAGCCAGATTATTCAATCAGTGCCTTCAGGAAGGAGTGTTTCCTGAAATTTGGAAAACATCTATAATTATACCCATTCCCAAAAATTCCAAAATCGAGTCAATATCTGAACTAAGGCCCATCAGTCTATTGCCAATCCTGGCTAAAATGTTAGAATTGCTAGTTACTGATATGATTAATGACTATATTTTGAGTATTGCCCTACTGCCTGAAGTTCAGTCAGGCTTCCGGAAGCACCACAGCACTGCAACTGCACTCACAAAGGTCACTACAGACCTTGTAACTAATATCGATGAAGGGATGGCCTCCTGTCTTATACTCCTAGATTACAGCAAAGCCTTCGATTTAATTAATCACTCTATGCTGGTTGCTAAAGCACGTTATTGTGGTTTCACCGAGCCAGTGTGTCAATGGCTTGCCAGTTACCTATACTCCCGTGTGCAAATAGTTGAGTTGGATGGAGCCAGATCCAAGCCTGTCACTTTGCAGCACGGAGTTCCTCAGGGAAGCATTCTTGGTCCCCTGTTATTCAATTTATATACTTCTGATCTGCCCAAGCAGGTTCGTTTCTGCTCCATCCACCTCTACGCGGATGATACACAATTGGTTGCTGGTTTTGAACCGGAAAATGCTTGTCAAGCTTTCCAGCAGATTAACTGCGATTTGAAATCTATTTTAGAGTGGTCCATTGGGCATGGTATGTTGCTTAATGCAAATAAAAGCAACTATATGGTTATTGGCACTAATCATATTATAAATAAAGTCAACATGCACAACTTTGTTTCGTTACATATTGGTGAGGATCTTCTACCCTCTGCAATATGTGTTAAAAATTTGGGCGTCACATTTGACGCAAACCTTAACTTTGAATATCATATCAATAAAAAACTATGTTCTGTATACTTTAAATTAAAAAGTTTGTATCAGTTTAAATTTATTCTACCCGAAAAGGTTAAACTCTTACTAGTGGAATCACTCATTCTTTCACAATTGGATTACTGTTGTATAGTCTATTACAATTATTTAAACTTGGAATATCGTAACAAGATTCAACTGGCCCAAAACGCTTCCATTCGTTATGTTTATTGTGTATACAAATTTTCTCATATCACTCCCACTTATGTACAAAACAACTTGCTTAAATATGAATATCGAGTGATGCTTCTATTTGGTGTATTTGTGTACAAACTTTATAAAACAAAATGTCCGATTTACCTATGGAAATATATTGTAGCAAGACAGGAAATTCACAATCTAAACCTAAGAAATGTTATTAGATTTAATCTACACCAACATCGCACTTCTAAGTTTAGAAACTCATTTGCTTTTCGGGTGATACAATTGCTTAACTCACCTGTATTTAATTTAATTACTCAAAACTCTATTAAAACCTTTAAGACCAAGTACAAGAATGAGTTACTCAATTTAATGCCCTAACAGTGTAGTAAATTACCTTTGAAATGTATGGATTTTTGTAATAGGTATTAATGTTATTATAGTTAAGTTACTTTATTTTTAGGTATCATGGAAGAACGCCCTGCGAATGCTACCTTTTATGTAATTATTTTTGTATATTGCATAATAAATGTTTTTCTATTCTATTCTATTCTATTCTTTAAGTTCTTTTTCAAGCATGATTTTTTATTGTGTGACGTTATTGTACTAAGCGAGACCTGGGAGATTTCTGAAAATTTATTCGATATTAATGGTTTTAATACGTATTATAATAAAGCTAATTGTAACAAAAATGATGGATTAGTTATATATGTAAAGGACACATTAGATATAGTATAGTAATGTTAAGCAAAGTAGATCTGGAATTACTTTTAGCAGAATCATTATTACTGTGCAAAATGCAAACTATGGTATAACTTATATATATAGGCCTCCATCTACAAACGTTCAACAATTTCTGGAAAATTTGGATGAATATTTATTGCAAAATCACAAAAACTGTATTGAAATATTTTTGATATAAATCTAAACATACTATCTAAAGAAAATGTTGACGTCAACAACTACCTATCTCTATTATCATCGTATGGTTTCGAATCACTTATAAAAGGTCCAACTAGAATTTCAACTATAAGCCACACTTGTATAGACCACATATTTATAAACAGAAAATTGCTAAACCCCTCAGCTAAAACGGAGTCTTTTATTTTGAATAGTGATATAACAGATCACTATCCAGTTTTGGTAAACTTTTATTGCCAATCTAATATAAATTCAGAAAATAAAAAAAAAAATCTCTCGAAAGAAGTAAAACACATTAATTACGACAAAGTAAATATCTCATTAAGCAATGAAAAATGGGAAAGTATTACAAACACATACGATGTAGAAACAGCTACAGAAATTTTTGAAAAAATAATAGAAGCTTCCCTGGAAAAGCATTACAAAACAAAGATTATACAATACAAGAATTTAAAAAAAATTAAACCTTGGATCACTTCTGCCATTATAACTTCAATAAAAATAGGGACAAAATGAAAAACAACTAAGAAAACATAATACACTAATAAACGAACAAAAATATAAAGAATATAGAAACTACCTTAATAAGCTAATATATAAATATAAATGTGACTACTATAAAGCAAAAACTGTAAATAGCGGAAAAGATACTAAAAAAATATATGTCATAAATGAAGTTTCAAATCAAAATTCGGTTAAGAAAACTCAAATATTACCTATAGAAAATAATGGTGTAAAATTCTCAAATAGTAAAGATCTTGCAAATTTTTGCAATGAATATTTTGTAAATGTTGGTGTAAATATGATGAAGCAAATAAAAAAACCCGATCATGATTTCCCTTTAAAATATAATACCTGTTCTTCCATGTATCTAAAATCTGTTAATAAGAATGAAATAATTAAACATATTCACAAACTAAAAACTAATTGTAGTCCTGGAGTAAAAGCGGTTAACTCACGCTTCATGAAAGCCTTTCACGTTTACCTGGTCATGCCATTGTTACATATTATTAACCTGATGTTTAGACAAGGTAAAGTACTTTCATATTTTAAGGTTACACTGGTAACACCGATTCATAAGACAGGTGATAAAACTTGTATAAATAATTATAGGCCCATTAGCTCATCGGTAATTTTGCCAAGATATTTGAAATGTGTTTAAAGGATAGGTTACTTAATTTTTTACAAGCAAATATTCTCTCGGGAAAACAATTTGGATTTACCAGTGGTGTGAGTACTTCCGATGCGGTCTGTGAATTTTCAAAATTAACAATGTAAATCTAGATAAGGGCCAGAAATATATTTCGGTGTTGCTAGACCTTGCGAAGGCATTTGACACAGTGCCTCACAATTCGCTCTTGGAAATATTGGTCAAATATGGCGTGAGGGCACTGTGCTAGATGTCTTTAAGAGCTATCTAAATGAAAGAAAGCAAATTTTAAAACTACAAAATATTCATAGTGATCGTCAATCTGTCAAGATAAGTATACCACAGGGAACCGTATTACGTCCTATTCTCTTTATTGCCTATATAAACTCATTAACATCTTTAGATTTAAAAAATGGTTCATTGTTTTCTTATGCAGACGACACAGTTGCGATTTTCACCGGTAGCACATGGACTTAAACCAAACAGGCAGCGGCGGACGGGCTAACCAAAATTAAACATTGGTTGGACTTCTTTAAATTAAGTATAAACGTAGAGAAAACCCATTACATGGCTTTTTCCATAACTGAATCGAACCGTCCCACATATGACCATACAATGCTCAATTCTCTAGCTATTAGAGAAGTCACTCACGCTATGTATCTTGGTATAATTATTCATAATCACCTAAGATGGGATCAACATATTTTAAAATTAACAACTAATATTCGAAAGGTAATCTATAAATTCTATATATTATGGGACATTCTTAATCAAAATCTTCTGTTGACTGTTTACAAATCACTAGTTGAGTCACTATTACGATATGGAATAGTCATATGGGGTGGTCTATACAAGAACTGTCTCAAACAGCTTAATGTGGTTCAAAATTATATTTTAAAAGTTATTTACAAAAGAAGAAAAAGATATCCCATGAAATTACTATATTCTAAAGAAATTTTTAATGTGCGTTCATTGTACATCTTATTTACATGTATTTACATCCATAAATCTACAAAGTTAAAAGAGCTTATGGTACATTCATACGAGACCAGAAGTAGAACTAACAGACAGTTAAGGGTACCAATTACTAATAAAAATCTATGTCATAGATTTGTAAGTTATCTAGCACCAAAATTCTCATATATATATGCCCATAGAAGTTCGAGCAAATACTAACATAAAAAAATTTAGCCAGCATTGCAGAATGTTTGTTTTTGAAAACTCTACCAAATTTAATTTTTTCCGATAATGTAAGTCTAGGATAAAAATATTTTATTTCACGTATTTCTGTTACTGATGTAGTTTTAAGATTCCCATACTCTAGATTATACTTTATATTAACATAAATATAGTATTACATTTTTAAACAACGTTTCCGTAATACACATACGGGTATTAATTCACCTAGGTGCAATACAACTCAAAGATGAACAATATCAAACTGTTATTTACTTAGATTAATAATTATAAATTTTGTAAAAGTTTCTGTAAATAAAATATATATATATTATATATATATATATATATATATATATATATATATTGTAACAATCATTTTGAAAATGATTATTACAACGGTCAAGTTCTTAATTATCACATATTTATTCACAAAATATCTGATATTTTGTTTCTTTTAAGACAGTCAAATATATAAAATACAAACCAATAATTATCGTAAATAATAAAGCAACGACGCGACAAGTCCCTAATGTTAATAAAATCCGAGATCGTTATTTGGCGACACCTTACTGCAGGCAACCGTTATACCCTATGTTTTATTTCCAAATTATGTCTGGGTTTCTGTCATCGAGAGTACTAGGTTGGTACCATGTACCGGAACAGGATACATCATTTTTTTCACTATATTAGGACTATAAAACCTTTGGACCGAACAAAGAGATCGTCTCTTACTACCTCTCTGCAGAATAATAATGAAGTGTTAGTTCTCATAGTTTTTTTGTGCCACCATTTTACACGACGTGTAAGAAGTTCTACTGATCGGCGAATTCTATGAAGCCTTAATTGGGATTGGAAAGCACTTCAAGACTACTCAAAGCCATAACACCAGGCTTTTAACGTACTGCAAGAAGCTTTTATCCTACTACAAGGACCTTTTAACCTACAGCAGGAGCATATTTTAATTAATACCGCAATCACAATAAAATCAACATCACTCTTTTATTGTGGGAAGAACAGTGGCTTAGGCAGGTCAACTTAGGGACATCAGGCAGGAAGTTGGAAACTTAGATTCTGGTTGGACTACCGTGGCGTAGCTGGAACGGGGCATTTGAGGTTTTCCTTGTTGGCTTATGCTGTTTTGGGGCCTCCGTTGCAGTCTGCTCGTCTAGAGGACCACCTCCTTTTGGTTGAGCTTATAGGCTAACCGCTGCTGTGAAGTGTTGAGGAAAGTCTTCATTTAGGGAACCAACCCAACACCGAGTCTAAAGATAAGTACCTTTCCTTGTTTAGCTTATAAAAGGTAGCTTTACTACTGGTGTTCTACTTACCCTGAGCGTACATTAGAAATTTGATCTTTCGTTGCTAATTTTCCAATTATTCAGCCTTCTCGCACTATAATTACCTTTATAAAGTCACTTTAAGTCATTAACCAATTTAATTCTAAATAGTTGCTCATGAATTCATTTGCAGATCAGTACTATAAACTTTTATTCTAATTTCGGTACCTACAACTCTCCAAAATATTACTTTGTTGTATTTTATTTAATTAGTTGATTTTGAGTAAAGAATTCATTGCATCTTCTGGCTTATTTTATTAAATTTGAGTTTTGTAAAACACTCTTATTGTTTTTTTTTCAAATAATTGCTTTGTAAGTGCTCATAGCTTATAGGTAGTAAGAGACTTTATGTTTTTTGTAGTATAAGTTATATTAGGTATGTTGAGTGTATATTGGGAACCCATGTTTTAGTGTCATAAGTGTTAAGTTTTTTGTAATGGGCAGTTTACGCCCCGTTTACGGCCACCTGTTATAGTTTTATGATTGTTTGAATATATTTTGCATTACAGCCCATCTTCTTATTATCGGTGATTTTCAGCCAATATCGGTATATGATACTAATATTTGCATCTCTCATATGAGGTTTTTATAAAATAATATTTATTAAATCTGGTTTTTGCAACATTCCTGATATGCTCTTTCAACAATATTTGGTAACAAATATAAAACTTAATTAAGAAAATAAAATTTAATTCAAGGTTGTATCCTTGCCCTTTCTCTTTCTTTTCAATTATCCATCTAATCATTTTACTCAATTTAAAATTTTAATACTTTAAATATTCACTCCAATCTTTCCACCTAATCAGTTTTGCATAATTTAAATTTTAATAATCAAAATATTTAATTACTGGTAGTTCATTTAACTTTTATGGTAAATTTATGTATCAAAATTTTTCAGTATTTTCAAGATATTAAACTTAAAGATATAAATATTATTTCATTTGGCACATTCAATTTCATGAATAGTGTAGTTATCATTTTGCCTCATATGTGGTGATTTGATTGTTACTGTTGATTGTGTTGAACAACATTTAATACCACTGTGATATTTATACTTATATTTTATATACAATTTACAATAAATTTCCTTGCATTAGTATTTCATTCTTTTATTTATAATCTGTCCATTGCAGGAATTAGAAGGTTTTGGGAAGCTACATTACAAATTAACTTAAGTATTGTGTCTTAGCGTACATTAGTGTCTATCTTGTTTTTTCTTTTCTGCTCAACCTCTTTGGCCACTCTAGGCCTGGCGCCCACAATATTGTTTAAATTATTTGAACTCACTCAACAAAAGTAATAATATTTTATATATTTTGGAGGCTTGAGCTAGTGTAACACATATTAAAATTTTTCCATCATTTAGCCAATAAATCTTATTTTTCCTTACTTCATTTTTCCGGCAGGTATTTTATTAGTTTTTTGTTTTGCTAATTTTTGTTTCTTCCTAGGTAAAAATAAATATGAACCCTACTTATTTGAAGAGTGATGAGGTCGACTGGGAACTCAGAATCAGAGGAGTTTGTGTCCAGGGAAAGGGAGTCACTGCGGAAGTAAAACGGTCTATGCTCAGAGGTCATCTCAAGTATGAGAAAGAATTGAAAACATCCTTCCCAGTTGTACCAATGGATTTCGCATCAGAGAGGGAGATCTGTTCAGACAAGCTCGCACAATTCACGGATTTGGTAAACAATTTTAATTCTGATAAGCGTCATCCAGATTACAAGCGTATTAAGACCAGATTATTTCATCTTACTAATAGAATAAACTATTTGTCCTCTTGTAATCAGCAATCTGCTGATATTAAAGCACAACTTTTATGTAAAAACATGCTCCTTGTTGACAAACTTGAACAAAGGTCAGAAATGGAAGAGGTAAATTTAGTTGATCTTACTGAAAAGAACAGTGATTCTTTGATTTTAGATTATCCTTCAAATGCAGAAAAAGCAATTAAAAAAGTAACTTTTGCTAAGGAGGCAGATAATACATCTAACAAAAAAATAACGGTTCATTCTAACGTTTTACTTAATCCTCGAGACGATTTTAACATAAGCAGTAGTTTGTTTCAGGATTTAAACAATGAGCCTAACAGCCATCGGTCCCATCAGGATGATGACTCAACCATTTCAGATTTAATTGTTGAGAATAGCAATTTTAAAAATTCTTCAATTATTGAACATCAAAATATTTGCAAAACTTCTCAAACCACAAATATTTTAAACTCACCTGAAAATATCCAAGTTTCACGACAAAATATAAATCTACAGGCACAGCCTAGTGTTCAGTTCACACCTGATCACAATTTTTTACCTCATCGGGTGACTAACACCAATAATACAATGCCAGAAACCCTTATCCAAGGTACTGACAGCAGGGATCAAGTTGAGAGACTAGAGCAAAATTATCAATACATGCCAAATGTTGGTCAAACAAATTGTAAACTGGGTGATCAAATAACCAATGTTCCATTTAATGATACAAATATTCGCAATATATCAAATAATTGCCAGTATAACGGTATTCCATATCAGTTTTTTGATCGTTCAAATCAGCCTCGAGTGTTCGTTGGTAACCAAGATTTTAACAGGCTACCCTTAGGTAATGATATTAATCAATGTGGGCCAGATAATCATAATGATATCCGAAATTTAGATAGACTAGCCTCATATCAAACAGATAGGCCAAGTTTCAATCCACATCAAAATTTATATCTCTCGGGTCCAACACAAAGTAATAATAACTATCAAAATATTTCACAAAATTTAAACAGTAAAGGTTTTCAAAATAACTCAATGCCAGGTTATAATGTTAATAATCAACATCAGGGTAACCATTTCATTCCCCAATTTGCATATAATATGGGAAATCACAATAAAAATGTCCAAAATCCGGTTCATAACAATATGCCATCTATTATTGGTGATAGTTTTCGCATCCCTCAAATTAACCGCTTTAACTTGAGGTTTAATGGGCGAAATCAGAGCCTACACGGTTTTCTGGAAAGAGTTGAGGAATTTTCATTGTCTCAGAGGGTAAATAAAAATATCTTATTATCTTTAGCACATGAATTCTTTGAGGGTGACGCGCTAATCTGGTACAGGGCAGTCCGCTGTTCTATTAATTCTTGGGAAGAGTTAGTACAGAAGTTACAGTGGAATTTTCTTCCGGTAGATTATGAAGCCGCATTATGGGATGAAATTAGGGCAAGAACTCAGGGAGCTACTGAAAGACCACTTATTCATATAGCTATTATGGAAAATCTTTTTAAACGTCTTATTCAACCTGTAGATGAGTCAGTTCAATTGAAGTTAATTTTGAGAAACTTATTACCTTACTACCAACAACAGTTAGCATTGAGACAACCATTTTCGTTATCAGAACTAAAATATTCTTGTAGAATTTTAGAGGATACTAAAATCAGAACTGAAAAATTTCAGGGTCCTCCATCATGCAATCCAACTACATTAGAGCCAGAGCTGGCTTATCAAAAAAGTGTTTCTTCTAGATCCCTTAACAGACTTTCAAATGTTAATGAAATTGTTTCTAGCTTTTCTGCCATTAATACTGTAAGTGCTCAACAGTCCAATTCTGCTGAGAATGGACTATTAGAAACTCAATTAACTTCTGAAATAAATGTCCTTAAAACGACCAAATGCTGGAACTGCCTAAAGCACGGCCATCTGTTTACTAAGTGTAATGAAAATAAAACTGTATTTTGCTATGGGTGTGGTAAACGAAACATCACAAAACCTAACTGTCCATCTTGTAAGTCAAAAAACGTGCTAGGCGCGACTTTGCCAGCAGGCGAAGTTGCGAAAAACTAAAACATAGCTCTAGGGACTATTATGCACAAAATAAATGGTCTAACTGGCTTAATACTGTTAAACATTTCTTTGAATTCGATGAACTGGCATCTTTGTTTATAAAAAAATCAATTTATGATCCTAGACCTTATATAGAAATTAATATAAAAAATAAAAATGTGGTTGCCTTGGTTGATACCGGAGCCGTAGAGAGTGTAATTGGTAGGCGTGGCTTACAATATGTCTTAGATATGAATTTTGAAATTATTCCAGAAACGGGTGATAAGGTTGTCACAACAGCTAATGGTGAACCAGTTCGGGTATTTGGCTCGGTAAATCTGCCAATAAAAGTTCATGATAAAACTAGGAATATTAAAGTTTTGGTGGTGCCTAAAATTCGTCAAACTTTTATATTGGGAACTGATTTTTGTGATGCATTTGGTTTAAGTATTGATTTTTGTAATAAATCTTACAATATCTCTGATAGGGACACAGTTGACCAGGATCTGTTATCAGCACGGTTTGCTCAAACCTGTAATAACTCGTTAAATCCACCTTCACATAACAATAATAACTCAATTTTAGTTATTACCAGATCAAAACATATGTGACAGTGTTAACGAAATAAAAGGAAAAGAACATTTTGAGAAAATTTCAATTTCCACTGCTTGCGAATTAAGTTCAGAACAGGAAAGCAAACTTAATGAGGTTGTTTCTTTGTTTAATAAATTGGCATCAGTTTCTGATTCTCTTGGGGCTACAGGTTTAATAGAACATAAAATCGAAGTTACATCTAACGAACCATTTCGGAAAAGACCTTTTCTGCTATCACCATACATGCAACAACACCTAAATTCCGAAATTGATAGAATGCTAAAATTAGGGGTTATTAGACCATTGACTAGTCCATATTCAGCAAATGTACTTTTGGTTAAAAAATCTTCAGGGGAGTTTAGGCTTTGTTATGATGGACGCCCTTTGAACAACGTAACAGTAAAAGATCCATACGGATTGCCTTATCTCTCGCGAATACTAGATAAAGTCCAAGATGCTAAGTTTTTATCATCTATAGACCTCAAACATGCTTTTTGGCAAATTAAATTGGCAGAGGATGCATGCCCAAAGACTGCTTTTAGTGTTGTAGGTAGGGGTCAGTTTGAATTTGTTAGAATGCCTTTTGGTTTGTGCAACGCGGCTCAAACACTGCAAAAACTGATGGATAGGTTATTTAATCCATCGCTGGAGAATAATATTTTCGTATATTTAGACGATCTGGTTATAGTCAACAGTTCTTTTGAGGATCATATGCGCACATTAACTAAAGTTTATAAAACGCTTGATTCGGCAGGATTAACAGTCAATGTAAAGAAATGTCAATTTTGTAGGCCCAATTTAGCATTTTTGGGGTATGTCGTAGATAAGCATGGCCTGCACGCTAATCCGGATAAGGTAGAGACAATTTTAAAATATCCGCAACCAAAAAATGTAACAGAAATCAAAAGATTTGTTGGCATGGCCTCGTGGTATCGACGTTTTATAAAGAATTTTTCAGAACTCATTGTGCCATTAAATAATTTAATTAAAGGTCGTCAAAAAAGGCAAGCCGTCATCTGGAATGAACAGGCCGAATCAGTTTTTGAAAATATTAAAAAGAGGTTAATGTCAACACCGGTTTTACAAAATCCGGATTTCTCTGAAGCTTTTTCAATCCAGACTGATGCGAGTAATTATGCCATAGGTGCTGTACTAACTCAGGGGGAGGGAGATGAAGAACATGTAATCTCCTATGCTTCGGGAAGCCTTACGAAAGCGGAAATAAATTATACATGTACGGAAAGAGAATGTTTAACCATCGTATTCGCCGTGACAAAGTTTCGAGCTTACATTGAAGGGGTCCCTGAACCTTTTAAAATAATTACAGATCATTATTCTCTATTATGGTTGAATCGCCTTGAAAATCCAATAGGAAGACTCTGTAGATAAGCCATTCTTTTATAACAATTTAATTATGTATTAATTCACAGACCAGGTAAACAAAATGTCGTACCTGATGCATTAAGTAGGGCTCCTCTTCAGAATGAAACAGCCAGTATCTGCATAACTGATATAAATCATGGATTTAATGACAAGTGGTATAATAAACTTTTAGCAAGTGTTCAGAATAGTCCCGAGAAATACCCGTGTTTTCACATAAATGAAGGGCGGTTGTACAAGCATTTTGATTTGGGCCATAAGGTCAATATAAATCAAAAATCGTGGAAAGTAGTCGTACCGAAGGAAGACCGTTTAGGTATCATTCGTGAATCTCACGATAATTCAGCTCATTTCGGTGTGAGAAAGACCGTGGATAGAATTCAAAATAAATATTGGTGGCCTGGGGTGCGTTATGACACAAGAAAATACATAACCAAGTGCCAAGTGTGCAATGAGCAAAAAAGTTCCCAGTTAAAACAGTCAGGGTTAATGGGAGCACCTAAAAATATTTCAGTACCCTTTCAGCTTATTTCTCTCGACATTTTGGGTCCATTTCCTAAATCAAAATCTGGTTATTCTTTCTTGTTGGTTGCAGTAGACTGGTTCACAAAGTTTACATTTATCCATAAAATGAAAAGAGCATTGGCTAAGGAAGTCTGTAACTTTGTAGAAACCATTGTTTTTAATTATTTTGGGGTGGCACAGATCATAGTTTGTGACAATGGCAGTCAGTTTATATCAAAAGAGTTTAAAGCTTGCCTAAAAGAACATAAGGTCAATAATATTTGGTACAATGCTAGGTATTATCCACAAACAAACAATGCTGAGCGCTCTAATCGTGTAATTGGTACTGCTATTAGATCATATATCAAAAGTCAGAACCACCGCGATTGGTACCGAAATATTCACAAAATTTGCAATGCAATAAACACTTCTACACATGAAGTTACAGGGTTTTCACCTGCTTTCCTGACCTCTGGAAGAAACCTACCTTTACAGGGCGACTATTATGGCATCAAATAAAAAAACAAATTTCACCATATTCATTTCAGGATAGGCGCGAACTTGTTGATCAATTATCTGGCTTACCTGAGATATATGAGGTCGTGGATAAACACATTAAAAAGTCTTATGAAAGAAATAGAAAATATTATAACCTCCGCAAACGCCACCTTGAATTCGGGGTTGGTGATACCGTTTATAAATGAAACTTTGTACTTTCAAATGCTGGCAATTATTTTTCAAAGAAGCTCGCGAAAAGATTTATAAAATGTAAAGTAATTAAAAAGATTTCCCCTCTGATATATGAACTCCTGGACGAGAATGATCAAAATGTAGGTCGTTATCATATGAAAGATCTTAAACCCGACCCTGACACAGATTCTGATGATGAAGAGATCATAGCTGACTAAGTTACTCATAATTAGCATGTAATTAGGTTTAAGTATTGTAATCATTATATTGTAAAGTAAGTTTTGATAGAAAGATGATTCATATTTATACTGGTTTGCAGTGATATTTAACACATTTATTTCTTTAAAAGAAAATATTAAGGTGGGGAGTATTTGTAACAATCATTTTGAAAATGATTATTACAACGGTCAAGTTCTTAATTATCACCTATTTATTCACAAAATATCTGATATTTTGTTTCTTTTAAGAGTCAAATATATAAAATACAAACCAATAATTATCGTAAATAATAAAGCAACGACGCGACAAGTCCCTAATGTTAATAAAATCCGAGATCGTTGTTTGGCGACACCTTACTGCAGACAACCGTTATACCCTATGTTTTATTTCCAAATTATGTCAGGGGTTTCAAAGTCTGAGGTTATATCAGCTGATTTTGTCTCGTTAGTGGTGATCGGTGGTGGTGTTCCGTAGCAAAGGGAGATGTTTTGAGACTTTTCGGGATGATAAAGTGATTTTTTTAATGTCTGTCGAGGGTTTCTGTCATCGAGAGTACTAGGTTGGTACCATGTATCGGAACAGGATACATAATTTTTTTCGCTATGTTAGGACTATAAAACCTTTGGACCGAATAAAGAGATCCTCTCTTACTACCTCTCGGCAGAATAATAATGAAGTATTAGTTCTCATTGTTTTTTGTGCCGCCATTTTACACGACGTGTAAGAAGTTCTACTGATCGGCGAATTCTATGAAGCCTTAATTGGGATTGGAAAGCACTTCAAGACTACTCAAAGCCATAACACCAGGCTTTTAACGTACTGCAAGAAGATTTTATCCTACTACAAGGACCTTTTAACCTACAGCAGGAGCATATTTTAATTAATACCGCAATCACAATAAAATCAACATCACTCTTTTATTGTGGGAAGAACAGTGGCTTAGGCAGGTCAACTTAGGGACATCAGGCAGGAAGTTGGAAACTTAGATTCTGGTTGGACTACCGTGGCGTAGCTGGAACGGGGCATTTGAGGTTTTCCTTGTTGGCTTGTGCTGTTTTGGGGCCTCCGTTGCAGTCTGCTCGTCTAGAGGACCACCTCCTTTTGGTTGAGCGTATAGGCTAACCACTGCTGTGAAGCGTTGAGGAAAGTCTTCATTTAGGGAACCAACCCAACACCAAGTCTAAAGATAAGTACCTTTCCTTGTTTAGCTTATAAAAGGTAGCTTTACTACTGGTGTTCTACTTACCCTGAGCGTACATTAGAAATTTGACCTTTCGTTGCTAATTTTTCAATTATTCAGCCTTCTCGCACTATAATTACCTTTATAAAGTCACTTTAAGTCATTAACCAATTTAATTCTAAATAGTTTCTCATGAATTCATTTGCAGATCAGTAACTATAAACTTTTATTCTAATTTCGGTATCTATAACTCTCCAAAATATTACTTTGTTGTATTTTATTTAATTAGTTGATTTTCAGTAAAGAATTCATTGCATCTTCTGGCTTATTTTATTAAATTTGAGTTTTGTAAAACACTCTTATTATTTTTTTTTCAAATAATTGCTTTGTAAGTGCTCATAGCTTATAGGTAGTAAGAGACTTTATGTTTTTTGTAGTATAAGTTATATTAGGTATGTTGAGTGAATATTGGGTACCCATGTTTTAGTGTCATAAGTGTTAAGTTTTTTGTAATGGGCAGTACTTCCTAAAATTACCTGTGATTTTCGGCCACCTGTTATAGTTTTATGATTGTTTGAATATATTTTGCATTACAGCCCATCTTCTTATTATCGGTGATTTTCAGCCAATATCGGTATATGATACTAATATTTGCATCTCTCATATGAGGTTTTTATAAAATAATATTTATTAAATCTGGTTTTTGCAACATTCATGCTATGCTCTTTCAACAATATTTGGTAACAAATATAAAGCTTAATTAAGAAAATAAAATTTAATTCAAGGTTGTATCCTTGCCCTCTCTCTTCCTTTTCAATTATCCATCTAATCATTTTACTCAATTTAAAATTTTAATACTTTAAATATTCACTCCAATCTTTCCACCTAATCAGTTTTGCATAATTTAAATTTTAATAATCAAAATATTTAATTACTGGTAGTTCATTTAACTTTTATGGTAAATTTATGTATCAAAATTTTTCAGCACTTTCAAGATATTAAACTTAAAGACATAAATATTATTTCATTTGGCACATTTAATTTCATGAATAGTGTAGTTATTGTTTTACCTCATATGTGGTGATTTGATTGTTATTGTTGATTGTGTTGAACAACATTTAATACCACTGTGATATTTATACTTATATTTTATATACAATTTACAATAAATTTCCTTGCATTAGTATTTCATTCTTTTATTTATAATCTGTCCATTGCAGGAATTAGAAGGTTTTGGGAAGCTACATTACCAGTTAACTTAAGTATTGTGTCTTAGCGTACATTAGTATCTATCTTGTTTTTTCTTTTCTGCTCAACCTCTTTGGCCACTCTAGGCCTGGCGCCCACAATATTGTTGAAATTATTTGAACTCACGCCCTAACGCCTCCGAAATAAAAGAATCTGAGCACCGAGTAAAACAACATAAAATAAAAAAAAAGTAAAAAAAAAAAAAGAATAGTAAAAAAAAAAGGGAGTTATAATATATATATATATATATATATATATATATATATATATATATATATGTGTATATATATATGTATACATACATATACGTCATATCCTTTCCCGCGAGCAATGTCACATTCAAGTACGACGCCTTTGGTTCCCACCGTATCAGTTGTCGGTTATCTCAAGGAGACGGCGAGTACCGAGAGGCCTCGTCAGCAGAATCTGTCCAGCAAGCAAGGTCCCACTGACGAAGCATTCATCTTTCATATAAATAGTGTAAATTGTAAATAAAATCATGATTCGTTTTTAAGCTTCTATACTGTTAGTTTAATTTTTGATTTTGTAAATAAAAATATTTTTTTAAAAAGTAAATTTTAAGTCGAGAGATATAACAAATTGACGCAGTCGTGGTAGGATCTGGCAACGTTGGCAGAACAAGAGAACTCTAACTGGCAACGGTGGATCCCAATCCTTTATCCAGAAGAACAAAGAAGCCCCATTTTGTGCATTGTGACGTCATCAACTTGGCAGAACACGCATCTACGGAAGGAACACATAGTGAAGCCCCTGGTAGAACTAACTGCTAAGAACACGACGAGCGATGTTTCTGCTCTGTTTGTAAGTAACGAATCATCACGTTATTTTAAAAATAATATTTAATTAAATATTTGTTGGACTTTTCAAAATCGATCTTACATTTTATTAATTAGTAAAATAATCAATTATTCTGTTAATTGATTTTCCGATAAACTAATCAATTATTCTGCTAATTGATTTCTGTATTTCTAAGTGTAACAACGTATAATTTGTTTATAATCAGTTATTCTGTTAATTGATTAATTTTAAAATATTTTTTGGAATTATTTTGACCAGTTATTCTGCTAACTGATCTCCCGATTACATTTGTATTTTTATTATAACAAGAAATATTACAGTTTTAATTTAATTACACTAACTAGTTAATAAGAACTGTTTATTTTACGTTGGTTGGCATACTACTTTACGTACTGTCTATCAACATAATATTTCGTAAAATATTTTGTGTTTTATATCCTTTTTATATTATATTGTGCTAGTGTCTATTGTGTTGATATATTGAGCAAATATGACGGAAAATGAAAGAATAACTGCAGGAGCAGCGGTAGCAGTAATCGAACCTTATAAACTTTCCGAGATTTTTTCTATTATCCCCGAATTCGAAGGTGATCAAATATTTTTACAAACCTTCCTAAATACCTGCGAATGTGCATATGATATGTCTACGGGTAACCAAAAAGATCTTTTAGTGATTCACATAAAAAATAGGTTGCGAGGGAGAGCAGCACAGCTGATAAGCTCCCGAAATCCACTTTCTTTTCTAGAGATAAAGCAATTACTTAATTCTCACTTCGGAGATACGCGAGATCTATCTTCTCTTATTCAGGACTTACAAAGAATGAGACAACTACCAAACGAATCTCCTTTGACTTTCCTTAACAGACTTCAAGTCCTAAATGCCAAAATGCATGCCAACATACAAAAATCCATACTCGCACCCAGTCAAAAGGCAGCCCAAATAACATTAATCGAATCCATGTCTCTAAATAGCCTACTTACTGGCCTGGAACCCCGAATTGGCCATATAATACGTGCAGGAAATCCACCTAATCTTTTAGAAGCACAAATTCGAATAAGACGCGAGCTCCAACTATCATATTTCGAATCCCAAAAATCTTCTAGACCCAATCCGCCTGCTAGACCTATTATTCAAACTAATAAAAGACCTAATGTACAATCCCTTAAATGTCATAGCTGTGGTCGCAATGGTCACTTAGCAAATGAATGTAGATCGCAACAACGTCCTAATGGTTATACTTCCCAGAATTTTGGCAATTTCCAAAGGCCTAATACCAATCAACAATCAAATTCTTTTCAATCAAGCACCTCCTTTCAGTCGAATAGACCAAACAACGGTCAGCCAAGACCGCAGTACACACCCCATAACCAATCAAACCAAAATAATTTCCAACGTCAAACACCATTTAACAATTTCCAACGTCCTTCAGTAATACAAAATAATCCCCATCATCGTGCTCATGTTGTCAATTTCGACAATTACCAATATTCCAACGATAACTATTCCGAACCCCAATATGACGAGTATTGTAACCAATATGCAGGAATGTATGAAGATAACCCCGATTACGAGTATCAAAATGTTGAAAATATTGACCAACAAGATAAAACGAATTACGATGAATATCAGGATTTTCTTCCCACTTCGAATCAAAACCATCCGCCCATTCGACAGATTTCAAATACCGATGCCGTGACGGAAATCCAAAATCAAATACAAACCCTTAATTTGGACGACATGAACCCGTCATTGAATTTCCCAGAACAACATTTTCTTTAAATCCCCTTCTTGCTGTTAACCCGAAAAATCTATATTACATAAAAGACACATCTAACACTTTTAAACTTCTTATAGATTCCGGAGCAGGAATTACGATATTTAAAGAAAACACAGTAAAACAATTTCCCCAACGTTTTCCCGAAAACGTTACGATTCAAGGCATCACTGACCAAAAACTTCTTATCACCGAATCAACCCTAGTTCTTTTTCAAGCCGGAAACCCACATAAAGTTTACATATACGATTTAGATATTGATTTCGATGGTATTCTAGGACTCGACTTTTTAGAACACTGTGAATGCACCATCGACTTAAAAAATAAACAACTTGTTATCAATTTTAAAACTTTACCACTGTTTAAGGCAGAAGAAAACCTTGAACAAAAAAATAAAAAAAACAACTAACGTAAACTACTCTAACGAAATTAAGATTGAAGGTAGGACCGAACAAATTTTTAAATTACGTTGTGATTTAGTCAACACCGATGCTATCCTATCTAGGCAAGAAATCGAAAAAGTTCACATTCCAAACGCAATTGTCCATGTCAACGAAAAAGGCGAATTTCTAACTTCTGTGGTTAATGCAAATGCCATCCCGAAAACCATTAATTTTTCAGATATCGAAATCGATCCTTTTTCTTCTCATTCGCTACTCAATTACAATTTATCCGATAAACAGCTATTTCCTAACAGCATTCCCAACATTAAGTCCCAACTTCGTTTAGAACATCTTAACGAAGAAGAAAAAGAAATAATTACCAATCGTTGCGTAGATTTTGAGGACATATTTTACCTCGAAGGTGACAATCTTACCTTTACCAACGAAATTAAACACCAAATTGACACCAATGGTGCAAAGCCTGTTTTCACCAAATCATACAGGTATCCCCATATTCACAAAGAAGAGGTAAAAACTCAGGTTAATAAAATGTTAGAACAAGGAATCATAAAACCCTCTATTTCACATTGGTCATCTCCAGTTTGGGTCGTCCCCAAGAAACTTGATTCCTCGGGCAAACAAAACTGGAGAGTAGTCATAGATTATCGTAAATTGAATGAATCCACGGTAGATGATAAGTACCCGCTTCCCAATATTTCCGATCTTTTGGATCAGCTAGGCAAGTGCCAGTATTTTACAACCCTGGATCTGGCTTCAGGATTTCACCAGATCGAGATAGACCCTAAAGATATTCCAAAAACTGCTTTCTCTGTCGAGAACGGACACTACGAATTTATAAGAATGCCCTTTGGTCTTAAAAACGCCCCGTCCACTTTCCAGAGAGTAATGGACAACATCCTTCTAGGCATTCTCAATGAACGTTGTCTCGTCTATATGGACGACATCATTATGTATTCCCCCACAATCCATGACCACATCACACGCTTACGCGAAGTTTTTAAACGTCTTCGAAAAGCAAACCTCAAAATACAGCCTGACAAATGTGAGTTCCTGAGAAAAGAGGTAGCATACCTTGGTCACCTAATAACTCAGGACGGAGTTAAACCTAATCCCACTAAAATCGATTATATACAGAAATTTTCAGAACCAAAAAATTCAAAAGACATAAAATCCTTTCTTGGTTTAGCTGGTTATTATCGTAGGTTTATTCCAAACTTTGCGAAAAACGATATCAAATTTGATTTCGACTCACATTGTCGTCAAGCTTTGATCGATTTGATTTCGACTCAGATTGTCGTCAAGCTTTCGACGAACTAAAACAATTACTAACTTCTGACCCAATTCTCATCTATCCAAATTTCGATGAGCCTTTCCTACTAACAACGGATGCAAGCGCATTTGCGATAGGCGCTGTACTTCCCAAGGTCCCATTGGCAACGACTTACCCATTGGTTATGCCTCAAGAACATTATGGAATCCGAAACCAATTACCCGACAATAGAGAGAGAACTACTTGCAATTGTATGGGCCGTGAAATATTTCCGTCCATATTTATTTGGGGGAAAGTTCATTCTAGTCACAGACCATCGTCCCCTTACTTGGTTACTTTCTATTAAAGACCTAGGTAGTAGGTTAGCACGATGGCGGCTAAAACTAGGAGAATATCAGTACGAAATTGTTTATAAACCGGGAAAAATTAATAAAAACGCTGATGCTTTATCTCGAATAAAAGTAAGTCATTTCCAAGAATGCGCAAAGCTTCAAACAAAAATATCTATCTATCTATCAAATGAGACAGATTCCGAAGAACCTAAAACCTATGACGACGATGTAATAGCCGAAGAATACAATAAATTCGTAAGTCTTTACGAAACCAGATCCCTGATCGATTATTGTAAAATCGAAACAACCAACGACCAGCTGTTGGATAAATCACACAAAAATATTATAACATTCTTTCGACAAAATAAATTAGAAGAACTACATCATAAGATTCTTGACGATATTTTCGAGGAAAACATGGAATTTAATCCAAAACAAATAAATATTTTCTCCAGTAAATCAAAAAAAACATTCCTCTCCCGTTTAACCCAGAAACTGTCACACAACTTCTCTTTTACATTCTCTATACCGGTCAAGACGAACTTGACATCTCTTGTACCTATTTCATTGAAAACACACTCGAATTTCCTATCCTTGAAATATTTTCGTATATTTTTGTAGACAAAAATATAAAATTAAGTATTTGCGAAAACATCACAACAATCCCTAATGAAGACGAAATACCTCAGATTTTAGATCATTACCATCGCGGAAAAACCAACTTACATCGCGGAATTAACGAGACGTTAAGACGTATAAAAGAAAAATACAATTGGCCAGGCATAATAAAAGCCGTAGAAAACTTTATTAAAAGTTGCGAAACTTGCCAAAAAGTAAAAATCTGTCGTAAAAATCTAAGCAGTCCCCTAGTCGTAACAGAAACGCCCAAAACACCTTTTGAAAGAATAAACATAGACATATTTGAATACCCAACTCAAAATTACGCCCTAACAGTACGTGACGAACTAACAAAATTTACACAAGCTTACCCTATAGAGGATAAGACAGCAAAATCTGTTATTAATACACTTTTTGTATTTTTTCAACATTACGGAACTCCGTTACGTATACATTGTGATTATGGCCGAGAATTCAAAAACACCTTAATGAATGACCTCTGTGAGCTTTACGATATCAAACTAACTTTCTCTAGCGTAGCCACTCAGTCCCAATACACTCTAACACCAATAAACAACACCTTAGGAATTTTCTTTCATGATGAAGCGACCGTAAAAATCGCAAATGATAAATGGACCCTCCTTGGTTACAAAGACCTCGGATCAATCAAAGAAACAATTAGTAATAATGTATAATGACAAAATATTAGAAAGCTTATTAAACAATATAGACGAAGACGTACCGCGAATGAAAGCCTTTAAGCCGCAAGTTTAAACTCATGTTAGTCTCCTTAAACAAATATCAAACGCCGTTAACCAAAAGTACACTGAAATAATGGCCGACACTAAAAAGTACATTTTTAGAGAAAAACGTGGTATTCTTAATGGTATTGGAACAATTTGGAAATCAATAACTGGTAATCTTGACGCCTCCGATGGTGAATATTTCAACGAGTGCAGCGAAAAGTTAACCCACGATGAATACCAAATAGAAAATCTTTTGAAAAATCAAATATCTGTAACTACCTCTGTTATCAAAAGTTTTAACGAAACCATTCAAAAACTTCTAATTGACGAGGAAACCTTTAATAATGATATTAAAGAAATTCGCGAATCAATTATGAATATTTCCGATCATCTCAAATTTTATCAATAACTCGATATCCTAGACTTGTGCGAATCACTAACAGAAAGCTATTCATTTATCGAAAATACATTGAACGATGCTATAAACGCTGTTACATTTGCACGTTTAAAAATTTTGTACAGTTCAATCATCACTCCATATGATTTAGTAGACTCATTAAAGCATATATCGCAGTCATTACAGAAGAATAATCTTCCCTTGCCGATATATTATTCAAGCGTAGCTCAATATCTCGACATAATAGAATTAAAGGCATATCAATTAGATACTAGAATAATTTTTGTACTAGAAATACCTTTAGTCGAACCTGAAAAATACACTCTCTATCACTTATATCCTATACCGATTCTGGATAATCGAACAGGTCTTCATCACATTTTGTCAATAACTAATAAACTAATTGCGCGAAATGATGATTCTTTACTTTAAACAACCATCCGCAATATGAAGTCCTGCAAACCACTAGGCAACCGTATGTTCATCTGTTCCAACATCCTGCCATACCCAATTGATACTGATGCAGTCTGCGAGGCTCATAACATTCAAGAAATCAGCCAGAATTTATGGTTGATAGCTGTTGCAGACCCTCTGCCCGTCACAATAAAATGTGGATCCAGAGATATAGAGACTCAGATCATCAACACAAATACTTTGATGAAACTTCGACCCGAGTGTAGTGCCGTCGTCGGGAGAACAAGAGTTTGTGCCCAGAAATCAGTTGATGTTTACGACAACATAACCTACGATTACCACCCAGTCAACATCCCTTTTGACTGCTGTAACCATATGCCAGAGAATATTCACTTACCAGATTTGAAGCCTCTGAAGCTAAACAAAATAGATGTAGAGGACCTGAACATAGCCCAGCACAAGCTAAATCAGTATGCCGATCAGCTGGATCAATTGGTAAATCAACCGTTCGTGAAAAAACACATAAGTTGGTTCACGGTCCTTACAATAACACTCATTATCACACTGATTGCCTTATACATCTTTTGCAGATGTCGAAGACGAACACGTAACATCAACATTGGAGTAGCCACTAGCAACAATGACAATCCACCCTCTCCAGCTAAAAGAGGATCTAACGTTATACAATGGAGAAGAATAATTCCCAGAAGGAGACCGAGCATCCGCCTTGGCGACCCGATTGAAGAAAGTGAAGAGATTGGACTCGACCCCAATAAGCAGAGGACCTGAAAGTTGTTGTTTGTTGGTTGGGAGTTGTTATATCCTTTCTCACGAGCAATGTCACCTTCAAGTATGATGTCCTTGGTTCCCACCGTATCAGATGTCGGTTATCTCAAAGAGACGGCGAGTACCGAGACGCCTCGTCAGCAGAATCTGTCCAGCAAGCAAGTTCCCACTGACGCAGCATTCGTCTTTCATATAAATAGTGTAAATTGTAAATAAAAATATTTTTTTAAAAGGTAAATTTTAAGTCGAGAGATATAACATATATATATATATATATATATATATATATATATATATATATATATATATACATATATATACATATATATACATATATATACATATATATATATATATATATATATATATATATATATATATATATATATATATATATATATATATATATATATATATATATATATATATATATATATATACATATATATATATATATATATATATATATATATATATATATATATATATATATATATATATATATGTATATATATATGTATATATATATATACATATATACATGTACACATATATATAATATATATATATATATATATATATATATATATATATATATATATATATATATATATATATATATATATATATATATATATATATATATATATATATATATATATATATATATATATATATATATATATATATATATATATATATATATATGTTTATATATATATATATATATATATATATATATATATATATATATATATATATATATATATATATATATATATATATATATATATATATATATATATATATATATAATATATATATATTATATATATATATATATATATATATATATATATATATATATATATATATATATATATTTATTAATATATATATATTTATAAATATATATATATAAATATATATATATATATAATAATACATAAATATATAAATATATATATATATAATATATAATAATAATAAACTTTTTATTTCAGAATTGTTACAAAAAACAAAATGAAATAACGTCAAAACAAAAAGGAACCATGCAATTAATCACACTGACAAACTAATCTATAACTAATAACATTACATATAGTTAAATTTACATATTTAAATAATCATCCAGCTCGTAAGGTTCAAGTTGAATTAACAGTTTTTTAATTTCTCTTTTAAAAATTCTTATGCTAGTTATTCTTTTTAAGTGTGGCGGTAATTTATTATATAATTTTATACACATATAATGGGGTTGTCTTTCTGTTAACTGAAGTCGGTGTATGGGGTAATTAATGTTATCAGTTCTGGTATTGTAATTGTGATTTACATTTACTGTTTGAAAGAGGTTTTTATTTCTGAAGAAGAACATTAGACATTCATACACATACAAAGCATATACTGTCATTATATATGAGTTTTGGAAAACTGATCTGCATGATTCAATGTAGTCCATTTTTTTGATGATCCGAATTACTCGTTCTTGTGCTACAAAAGTATTTTGAATCATACTGTCCCGACCCCAGAAAATAATTCCATACCTTAATACAGACTCAAAGTTTGCAAAGTACATAATTTTTAATGTTTTTTCATTCATATACTTGCCAATGACTCGCATCCCGTAACTTATTGAATTTAATTTCTTTATTAAAGCAGATATGTGAGATGACCAGTCCAAATATTCATTTATGTAAATGCCCAGAAATTTTGAGTCCTTAGAAACTACAATGTCACCTTGATCATCGGTCTCCAGACACTCAACATGGTCTGTTTTGGACTGCTTAGTTCTAAATAATATGGCATTTGTTTTGGATGAATTAAGGATTAATTTATTTTGATTAAACCAATTAATTGCTCGGTGGAGAAGATCTTTACTGCTAACTTGTAACTGATTAATACATTTACTTCCTATTAATAGGATAGTATCATCAGCGAAACTAATAATTTTATGGTTAGGTCCATTTATTATTGAATATAAATCATTAACAAACACAATGAACAAGATTGGTCCCAAGATGCTGCCTTGTGCTATTCCTGAAAAATTGGATAGTAGTTGAGAATTGTATGTTTGCCCATTTTTCGTTATACTTACTGATTGCTTTCGATTGTCCATATATGAAAAAAACCATTTTAAAGCATTGCCCCTTACACCGTACAACTCCAGTTTTTTAAGAAGTATATCTCTATTCAGACAGTCATAGGCTTTAGATAAGTCAATAAATATACCAAATGCTATTTCGCCCCTTTCGAAGATTTCCAAAATTGATTGTATAAATTGAAAAATAGCAGTTTGCGTTGATCTACCCCTTAAATAACCATGTTGGCTTATATTAAATAAGTTACATTCATTCATAAAAAGCACTAATCTGTTACACATAGCAAGTTCAAGCAGTTTTGAAAACGCTGGCAATAAACTTATTGGCCTATAACTGTCCAAATGTTCAGGATCGCCCTTCTTATATAGGGGTTTTATGAGTGCTACCTTCATATTTTCTGGAAATATGCCATATTTAAAAGAATTATTCATTAAAAAACACAACACTTCTTGCAGTTCACTTAAAGCGAGTTTCATGATACTAGTTGGAATGTCATCTAGTCCACTGCTATGTTTATTTTTGATATTAGTTCCTAGCTCATTTATTTCTTTAGGGATTACTGGCCTTATATAGATTGATCTATCATTTGTTGGTATATTACACAGATGAGGGTGATCACTCACAGATTGAAACAATTTTGGAACTACATCAATTAAGAATTCATTGTATTTGTCTGCTATTTTTTCAGCATCTCCCTCTAATTTAAGTTCATCTTTTTGTTTTGTTTTACCTGTGATTTCGTGGCAAATTCTCCACATACATTTCATTTTATTATCAGATTTGGATATTCTAGTTTCATAGTTTGTTATGCATGATTTTTTCAAGAGAGTGTCATACTCTTTTTTTGTTTCTTTATAAAGATCCTTGTATTTATTATCACTTTTACACAAAATTAATAGAACATCAAGTTTTCTTTTACATTCTGTTATTTCTGGGTTGAAACCAATTTTTTTGTTATTAGTATTTTTATTAACTCTTTTTAGGGGGAAATGCTGATTAAAAATATTTTTAAAGGTAGAAATAAAATTTTCCCATTGTTTATTTACATCAAAAATATCAATTTTATATACAATATCCGACCAGTTTTGCTCTCTCAGACTACACAGAAAATTAGCTTTATTTGTGTCTGAGAAAAAACGTATGTACTCTTGTTTTTTGATGATGTCGTCCATCGTTTCAAAAACAACCTTCTGTGCAGTGTGATCCGATACAAAACTCTCAAAAACAATGGCTTCAATAATAGATGAATTTGTGAAAATGTTATCTATACAGCTGGAAGAAGTGGATGTTATTCGTGTATTTTCAGAAACGGTAGGTATTAAATTGAACGAACTCATGATTGAGAAGAGGTCTGCTTTTGTTTTATTTTCTCTTAACATTTCAATGTTGAAATCCCCAGCTATATAGATTACCTTATCTTCGTTAAATATAGATGTTAACATTAGCTCTAGTTTTTCCATAAATACCTTTATGTCTCCGTTTGGTGGCCTGTATATAGAAATAATAATTGCATTTAAACTTCCTATTTTACACTCTATGGCAGCACACTCAAAAATGCCGTGAACAGATATATTGTTTAATTTTAACTTAAATCTACATTTAATATTTTGTTTGACGAATATAGCCGAACCACCATGTTGCCCTTCTTCACGACAAAACATAGACACTAAATTAAAGTTTTTAATTGCATAATTTTGCAGTTGATCTTTGGATTTCCAATGTTCTGAGACGCATAGCACCTTACAGTCAGAATGAACACTTAACATTGCATTTATTCTGTCTATGGAGTTACCAATGGACTGCACATTTTGGTGAATAATACTCGATAAAATGCTTGTTTGTGTGCAGTTGCTAATGTTGTTTTCTTTTATAAAAAAGATCCAGAATAGTTAATCTGGTTTCTGAACTGATCTATCCTCCTCCTATATACTGGGCAATTCATATCTCTCGCTGAGTGTTTATTGTCTTCAGGTTTATATCTCATTTTTGTACAGTTTGGGCATTTCATTTGGCTGACATAACAATCTTTCCCTAAGTGATCACCTCCACATTTATGACAACATGTTTCATCTTGACAATATTTGGCTACATGTCCAAATCCAGCACATCGAAAACATATCGCTAAGTTTATGTGTTCTTGCACATACACTTTTACAAGGTCAAATATAACTGTCTGTTTTTTTAGGAACCATTTAGATATTTCAGCAGGCGCTTGAAGTATCCAGTTTTCTTTGCTAGGATTTCTGCAGGGTTTTTTATATATAAACTTAATTTTGTCGATAACATTATACTGCAGATCTTTTTCAATTTCATTATTCAGTTGAATAAGTTCATTAATAAATTCGTCATCTGGTATCCCTTTTTCAATGCCAGTTATTACAAACATAAGATCTGTGTTTTGGGATTCCTTAATTTTCATATCATTTCTACTTTTGAGGGCTTGTCTCAATTTCTCTTGTTGCGCCTTTGTGCAGCTTTCTACAACTACTGCTCCACTCTTTAGTTGCCTTATATTCTTAAATCCCCCTTCTGTCTCTCCTACTGATATCTCGCCTTTCAATTGACGCACCGTTTCTTTGGCATCTGTAATTTGATCGATTCGTATGACTGTCTCAAACTTTTTTTTAGTTTGTGGAGTTCTCCATTCTTCAGAATTTTTTGCTGCCTCCAAGCTGGGTTTTGACTGCTTATGTGTAACTGTCGCGTAGGTTCGTTCTGACGTTTCTTTGGGATGTATTATAGAGGCTTCTTCCGCTTCTGCGTTAGTATCTTTCCTTTTTCTATTTTGGCCTAGCGTAGTAACTTGAAATTCAAGCGCCATTTTGTCCTTTTCCAAAGTACCAATTTTATGCACAAGTAAAGATAGTGATTTATGGATTGTCGAAATAGATGCTCTAATAGAGTCTTGATCATCTTTTTGACAACAGTCACTTTTATGTTCTTTATTTGAGGTTTTCTGAATTGTATCTAACGCAGAGAATACCTGTAGAATTACATTTTCAGTAAGTATCTCGCTGTTGTCATTTTCTGATCTTTCATTACTAATATCTTGGTTAGCTGAGGGTAATCTGTCGCATTGTCTCTTAGTTATATTTTCTTTTTCAGGGGTACTGTCTGTGTCTGATCTATTTCTTTTAATTGACATTTCTTGTAAGTTTTCATCAATTTTTTTGTCATTTCTATTAGTTTGCTTATTTGAAGGCGGCGTCCGTGCAACTGATTTTCTAGGTTTGAAAACATCATCAGGATCACAAAGTACGTCATTTTGTAGCACTGTATTAGTTTCTGGCATTTTATCCTTATTCGATTCTGGTACGAATTTGTCAAACGCCCCCGGTAATTTGTTTTGACCATCAGTTGGGTTATCGGTGTTTTTTGTTATCAAGGATTTAGCAGCGTACGTTTTTATTTGTTTGGGATCCTTATCGCAAATTCCAATGATTTTATTTATTTCCGATTTTGATAAACTGGTCGATCCCAGAGAAAAACTCCTCGTTTTTGGTGGAAATTGTTGCGATAATTTCGTTATTTTTAGCAGATCACCTGTACTACCATCACTATTTTCACTCATTTAAATTTGAAAATTTAATTCGACTTTTGAACCGCGTAAATTAACGTATAAGCACGAGCGAATGTAAAACACGTTCTCGGTTACCTTACTTATTATAACTATATATATATATATATATATATATATATATATATATATATTTATAATTATATATATCTATATATATATATATACATATATATATTTATATATATATATATATATATTTATATATATATATATATATTTCAAAGCTTTCTTTCTGAAACTGAAACGTCAAAGTCTCTATTCGGACGCAGAGAAAGAAAGCTTTGAAAATGCCAAATGTGATTTTGGCGAAACGTCAGCAAAACTGTTCTTTTCAGAACGACAGTAGTGAACGGATGTACACCCGGAATGAAAACACACATATATATATATATATATATATATATATATATACATATACATGTATATATATATATATATATATATATATATATATATATATATATATATATATATATATATATATATATATATATATATATATATATATATATATATATATATATATATATATATATATATATATATATATATATATATATATATATATATATATATATATATATATATATATATATATATATATATATATATATATGTATACATATATGTATATATGTATATATATATATATATATATATATATATATATATATATATATATATATATATATATATATATATATATATATATATATATATATATATATATATATATATATATATATATATATATATATATATATATATATATATATATATATATATATATATATATATATATATATATATATATATATATATATATATATATATATATATATATATATATATATATATATATATATATATGTATATATATATATATATATATATATATATATATATATATATATATATATATATATATATATATATATATATATATATATATATATAAAACAAGGTAAGTTATTAAATAAAATTAATTTGTATTGATATGATAGATTGTGTTTTTTATTACAGATGGCATATTGGTATGAGAAAGATCAGCTTCGTTTATTGCATAAAACGGTACCTAGTTACACTGAGCGTGAGTGTTTGGATTCTTCTGAGGATGAACCAACCTACGAAGACCAAGGCCATGAAGATATAGCCCAGCCACCACCTTCTCGTGAATATGAACCAACCCATGAAGACCAAGGCCAAGACAATATAGCCCAGCCACCATCTTCTCCTGAATATATGGAAGTCGATAGTTCCAGTATAGCATCAGCTTTTGTAAGTAATAGTTTAAGTTTTTTCGGCAAAGATAGAAGTACCAGATGGAAAAAAATATACCCCATGACAAGAAACACTAAAACAAAATCAGAAAACTTTGTGAGATTTTTACCGGGTCCTAGTAAATATACTAAGAATTTTAAAATGCCATTAGAAATATGGAAGTATTTTTTTAAAGATGAAATTAAAAAAATTGTATCTTGTACAAATAAAATCATAGAGGGTACAAAGCAATTTTTCACATGACAGAGATGTAAATATTACAGATTCTGATGAAATATGTGCACTATTAGGTCTCTTATATCTGGCTGGGAAATATTGCGCTAGTCATTTGAATTTAAAGAACTTTTTTGAAAGCTGATGATCGCCGAAAATTAAAATTGACAAATTAGCGCCGATTCGCGAGATATTTGAAATCTTTGTAGAAAGCTGTTGACGAGGATACAATCATTCAGCATATGTAACTATTGATGAAATGCTTTTGGGTTTCAGAGGCAAATGTAATAATTTTCGCCAATATATCCCGTCGAAACCCAATAAATATGGTTTGAAAGTATTAGCGATGTGTGATGCGAAAATGTTTTACACAAGCAATATAATGGTATATGTAGGTCTCCAGCCTGATGGTCCTCACAAATTATCCAATAGTCCTTATGATGTTGTCATGAGACTCTCTCAACATATACAGGGTACTAATAGGAATATTACTGTTGATAAATGGTTCTCCAGTCTTCCACTTTTCAGGTTGCTATATACACATAAATTGACAGCAATAGGAACCATTCGCAATAATAAACGAGAATTACCAATCGAATTCAGTTGTCCCGAAAAAGGCCTTCTAAGACAAGTCTGTTTGGCTTCCATCATGAATGTACTTTAGTATCATATTTTCCCAAACCCAAGAAAAATGTAATACTGTTGTCCACAATGCATCATAATGATGAAATCGATGAAGACACTGGAGATTTGCTCAAACTGGTAATAATAACAGAATATAATCAAATTAAATCAAATAAATTCTATTAGGATAATAAATCAAAAAAAAAAATGTTACAATCCTAAAAGGAAACATTACAGCTTGTGCTGGTATTCCCTGAAAAAATATTCTAAACATAAGTTGGGACAAGTAGAAACTTAACAGTAGACAGGAACTATTGGTAATAGTGTCAAATAAAATACACAGGTATATAACATATAGTTTTACATTTAAAAAGTAGACAAGTAGAAACTCAATAGAAGGCAATAACTGTAAGTAAAAGTGTCAAATAATATACTTATATACAACATATATTTTTGCAAATAAAGAAAAATAGGCAAAGACTCGACCTGCAAAACGATATTTTCCAAAATTAGTTTAAAACTGGCTTGTTGCTACTTTGCAGTTCAAGAAGCTTCTTGAGCAGCTTTCTAGTGGCAGGACATACTCATCAAACTTAGTGTTATTAGATTTAGAAGTATGAAACATATTAATATGTCTTTAAGTTTAATTTAGTAAATTCTGGCCTTCTAGAGAAAAGATCAAACAAATAAGGTGGTCGTTTAGTGCGCATTAAATTAATAAATAAATAAATTTTTAGAATTGACTTAGTGTTGTAATAGGGAGTGATATGTTCCCTTCTATTGATGTTGAATGCAAAACGGAGGCAGCAATTCTGGAGAATCTGAATTCTGCCCTTAATAGTTTTACTTAAAAATGAGAAATAAACAATACTACAATAATCTAAATGACACAAAACTAACGCATTCACTAGGTTCCATTTTGTAGTACTTGGAAGAGAGAACTTAAAATTATTAAGACACTTAGGTTTAGAGAAGGCAATACCAATCTTTTTTATAACATGAGTCTCAAAGGTAATCTTATTGTCCAAAAACAGATCCAAGTTTCTTGCACTGCTAACGAATGGCAGGTTGACATTGTTTATTAGCAGGTTAGCCTTAGCATTGTCATTAGTTTTTCTGTTAGCTGCTGCACTGCCTATACACATCGCTACAGATTTGTTAGGGTTTATACAGAAACTGTTGGCATTGGACCATTCAATTACCCGTGCCAGACTGGAATTAAGTTGGGATAGTGGTATCAGGCATTACAGGATCACAGGTAATATACAGTTGTGTCATCAGCATACTGGTGTAATTTGCAGGACCTATCAAAACTGAGGCGATGATGATCTGACACAAACAAGGAGAATAGTATTGGTGCCAAAATAGTGCCTTGAGGCACCCCCATGAATACAGGTTGGTCTTCGGAAACCATCCCATCCTACTTGACAGCCTGACTCCGATCCTCCATGTACGCAGCAAACCACCTCAGGGCTGGGCCATCAAAACCAAAGAACTTGTGCTTGGCCAACAGCAATTTATGATTAACCATGTCAAAGGCTTTACTGTAGTCAAGGAGAGTTAGTAGTGTAGTTTGACCAAGGTTGATGTTTACAGCTAAATCATTACCGATTTTTAGAAGAGCTATGGAGGTGCTTTACCCTGCTCTGAATTCAGGAGGAGGGAGGGAGATGCAGGAATTATAAGTTGTTCTTCCAGAAATGATGTAATTTGGCCATATACAAGCTTCTCCAAGACTTTCACAACACTGGAATTACACTAATAGATCTCAGGTCTTTGAGTTCCTTTGCCACGGATATCTTAGAGGAGGGATTATGGAGTGTTTCCATATCTCAGGTAGGACACCCTTCTCAATGGAGTAGTTGAAAAGGTGAGTAATCACCTTCTGGCGGTAACCAGAGTACATTCTCAACATTCTCAGATTTATCCCGTCACTCCCATAAGCTTCGGAAGACAAACCATAAAGTGTCCTCTTCACTTCCTCCTCAGACACTAAACGAAGTGAGAATTTATGCTCAGAGTGGTTTTTATTTAGGAAAAAATTTATAGTCTCATTTGGGACAGTATCAGCTCCAGATCCTGTAAAAAAGCTATTGATGGATTCCTTATATCATTGTCAAACGTGGGTTTCGGTTTGGTGTGAACATTCCAGTCTTCAAAACATTGCCAGAGTTTTTTAACATTTCTCCCATTTGCTTCAATCTGATGTTTCATGAACGCATTTTTTTCATTTTTAATAGCCTTGGAGAGATAGTTTCTGAGATCTTTGTAGTACCTTAGGTGAGAAGATTCTTTAATTTTAGTGTAATTTATGTAGGCAAGCTTTTTTAAGGTGCTCATTTTCCTAATTGTAGCAGTGATGTAAGGTTTAGGTTTGTACTTAAGTGTGACTGTTTTTAACAGAGCATGTATGTTAAAGAGTCCTAATATAAATTTAGTCACCTTAAAATCTATCTAGGGAGCATATATGATGGTATTCCAGTCACTAGCCGAAGTACTGAGGCAAAAGGCAGAGGTATTGATATTGCTATAGCTATAAAAGTGAAGTCATCGGTTCCATATTTTTCCAACAGATGAGGATTATTAATGCAAATAAAGTCAATGACAGTAGAAGAGGTCGCGGTAGTTCTGGTTGGCTCCTGCACGATCTGTTGAAGAATATATATGTTTAGTATTTGCATTAGATGTTGAAATGCAGAGGTTTCGGTTATTGAGAAATCGATGTTGAAGTCTCCCATTAGGATGATTTGATCATTATTGAGAAAGGCTTCTCTCAAGGAACAATCCAATGAATCCAAACAAGCCACCGACTTACAAGGTGGTCTATAATAAATCTAAAACTGGAGTCAGTTGATAAACTAGTTACTAATTACGATTGTGCTCACGGTACTCGTAGATGGCCTATGGTCATTTTTTATTCAATGATAAACATAGCTGACATAAATTCTCACATAATTCATATGGCCAACAATCCGAATAGCCATTTGCTAAGGAGACGTTTTCTTCAAACTTTGGCACATGAACTTGTCATGCCTCATTTATGGAAGAGAGCCAATATCCCAAACCTTCCTCGATCACTTCGTTTAGAGGTTGAATGACATTACGAACCAGGAAGAAACATCTAAACCTCCTGTACAAATGGGTCAAACTGGAAGATGTGGCTTTTGTAATTAAAAAAAAAATTGAAAAACCAAATATAAGTGTGGACAATGCGGTATGTTTTTGTCTTGAACATTTACTAGGTCTTTGTAATGACTGTAAAAATAATGTTATGATTTTAAAATGCTTTTTGCACATATTTGATAAAATCTTAGTTGATTTTTTCAGTTTTTAAGAATTTTTTGTCAGTTTTTAAGTTCCTGAAATGGAAATAGTGGTATTTTTTCATTTTTCTTATAATGTTTTATACATTCTGAATTAATAAATATGATTTCTTCATAATATGTTGTAAATATATTTTCTATCCTTATAATAAAATAGTTGTTCAATTAAAATGTTTAAAATAAATCAAATCAGGTTTTAAAAAAATTTTGGTCTCCCACACTGACGCGACTATACTTTTCAGATAATCTTCGAGCGACTACTGCAAGGTTAATGTTAATAAAACATTAGTTTTGCAAAGAATATATTTAAGTACGGTGACAAAATCTAAACATTAATGTCCTAATTTCATCAACCTTTTCAAAAATCGATTTACTTGAAAAACTAATACTTGATACAGATTGGGTCAAAAACATACTGGAAATGGGGTCCGTTAAATACGTATTAAAATGTATTTCAGTCAAAGATCAAAAAACATATATAAGTTTACTGAATAATTAAAATGTTTAAATAAACAAGTATGGGATTTAAAACAATGTTAAAATACAGTACCTAAATATAAAATTTTCTTATGCTATTTTGGAATTAAAAAGGTGGTGGAATGAATTTTAAGAACTAAGTACTGCTGAAAGCTAGGCATATTTTATTAGTTTTTATTTTCTGGTTGGCTATAATAAGTTATAATTTGTTCATATTATTATTTGTATGTTATTTGAAACTAATTATTTATTTATTACGCAAAAATGTAACACATTATGCTTTGAAGTACTATTTATTTTGTTAAATAAATGTACAAAATGTGTTCTGAACTTAATTTTTATTGATTTACTGAACATATGCCAAAAATAGGGACAACTCTGTGCCGACAATAGAGCCAAGTTATGCGGGAATTAGAGAAAGTAGGCATTTTTTGCATTAATATCAAATAATATTAATACCAAATTAATAATCATTAACAAAAATAAACAAAAATTGTTATATTGATTTAAAATAATTACAATTACCTAAATCTGAAAACATAGAAAGACAAATATTGTTCGAAAACAGCATACCTTACCTACCGCCCTAGATTAATTAACTGAAGCTGAAAAATTATTGATTTATTAAAAATATTTTATTAAAATTAAATAGGTACCTTCCATATCTTTTTCTGGTATGGCCTTATAAGTCGCAGATGCAGGTTCTTGGAACGTGTTAACCGATCCCGATATTTCCAATTTATTTTTATCCATTTTCAGTTTTCACTTTTAACTAATTATTAATAATTTATTTCATCTAAGTCTTAGCCCTTGTGGAAGGAAAATAGGAATATGAATAGGGATAGTGTCGACAGTGTTACCAATTAGTGATGTGCGAATAGTGTATCTATCCGATACTTTAGTATCTGATACTTACGAGGATTCGAAGTATCCGATACCCGATGTCAATTACTCGATATCCGAAAGTAATAAACTAATCGTACAGACTTGATATGTTATCTCAAATGTACTTATTTTTTTAATGTCAGACAAGATTTGTGTTCATACACGTTAGCCATTAAAGCCCTAGTTTTCTTTAGTTGAAGTCTTATCATGAGTATTTTAATTAACTTTTATTATATTTAAATATATACTTGTTATATTAAAATATATATGATGGTAATGGTGGTAAATACGTTCTTGAAAAAATGCATTTAAAAAAATGAAGGCTTACTATTCCTATCGCCTTTCTGTTTATCAAACCATCATTTTCTAATTTTTAACGATATTCAAAACTATAATCACAAATTTATCTCAAAAAATTAAACTGCCTATATTACACTATGTTTTTAATATCTTATTAAAGTTCTATCACTGTTGGTGACTATTACTTCCCGACGGGAATATATCGAAATGTTCTAATATTCGACATAAATGACTAGAACCGTTCACATCACACCATCACGTATTGCACTCATAACAAAATCAGATACAAAGTATCGGATCCTTATAGATAAAGTATCAGATACAATCCGATACTCGAAAAAGTATTAATTGCACATCACTATTACCAATGCTCCGACACGAAAATATCCACCATTCCTCTCACAAAATCCGATTTTTCAGATAGGGATGGACGAAAATTAATTAACTGAAAGCTGGTCGGTAAAATTAACTTATCGATAGCTATGTTTCAAAAAAAGTTTTCATATTGTTAATTATGTAGACCATTTAAAAACTGTTTTAAAAAAATTCTGTTTCTATCGTTTTTTTAATTTGCTGTTCGGAATTGCGAATAAATATTCTAGTTAATCATCAACTTTGGCCGAAATGATCAGAAGCTAAAATGTTGTATATTTTACAGTGTTGCCATATTCTTTTATGATTATGAATAAATACTTGCTTTAATATAGACTCGGAATTGTTTACAGCAAACCTAACCAATCCTAGCCTAACCTAATATGTATTTTTAATATAGATTTTAGTTAAACAAAATATAAAAAGTAACGGCCTGCACGGGACGGGGATCCATTGCATCCAAAGTTGAATGCCTAGCCACTGTTCCACGGCGAAAGTTTAACGAACTTGCTCTGATATCTCTAATAATTAAGAAAACTGCCGCGATCAGCACTACTGAATATTCAGGATTTATGCGATCTTGAAATAATAGTGTGTCTACATTAAAAACCGAAGTTAGCCAATCAAATTAGCAATTGTATCCCGGATCCGTGTCGCTTGTGTTTATACAAATTTAGTATAAATCACAGTCATAATCAGGATGTAGAAGTAAAATAATACAAACACTAGGAACAAAAGAACAAGGAACAAATTTTTTATACATAAAAAATCAAGGAATAGCCAATTGTGGTTATTTGCTTCGAACATCCAAACACTAAAATCTGCAAAGAAAACAAATAAAATAGTGGTCTGGTGGCCCCGCACTCCTCTCTCATTTTTTATTTATTGCCATTTAAATAATGCGTTAAGGCCGTTTTACATGCTGCAATTCTTCTTTGCAATATGCAATAGTCTTGAACAAACGCATGCGCAGTTTGACAAAAGGTACAAATGTCTTGCCACTGCGCATGCTTTTGTTCAAGACTATTGCAACTTGCAAGAAAGAATTGCAGCATGTGAAACGGCCTTTAGAGAAGGATGGCAGTCCCAAATAAAAAAGAGAATACATATGTGTCATTTTCGCAACCCGTTTTATCAGGGAGGAGCAAGAAGTATCGACTCGACAGATATTGCGCAGTTGTCGGCTGTACCTATTTATCTTCAGTCTTCCCGGAATTTGTATTACATTTTTAGATTGTCGTCCCTTATTTTGCATGGTTTATATTAAAACAGAAAAATTCGCCAAATATCCACTTTTTAACAAAATATCCGAAAAAATTCCGCAATATTTTAAAATTCGAAAAAAACTGACCCACTCTGGAACAATCCGCAAATCGGTTTTGATCCGCTAATTGGTGACACTGAATAGAGTTGCCGATGCACGATACGATCCGAAATTTTACGATATCGATACTTTTGCCCGACACTCGAAACGATACGTGCTATATAGCATCGTTGTCACCCCTGTCTGTTAATCCCTCATCCGTCAATCCCTCTATCAACTATAACTATAGTTTCAAAATTCTGCACTCCTGTATCTCTCATAGAAATCTATAATTCGTAACTTAATACTCTTGTTTATATATATTTGTAAACAAGGTCTTCCCAATACTACGGGAATTTTTAATACCCCATCCAGAATTAGGATTCTACTATTTTACGCTAGATGACGCCACTACTAATATAGGAGCCTTGTTTATATATGGACTTTACTCTCTGTAACGTATATATAGGTTTTGTTAAAAATTTAGTTAAGCAATAACGGTTGTAAGAAACAATAAAAATTTACTGCAGCAATCAGTGCAAGAACTTCGAATACGACAGTGATGAATCGCATGAAATAAAGGAGCTTCGCGAAACTGTTACGCAACAACAAAACGAAATATCTGAATTAACTCGGCATATCCAAAAAACAAGGAGAAATTCACTAGCATGTGAAAACGCGGCGATAGAATCGGAGGAGGCATTCAACAAGGAAATTACTGGATATAGGGAGATCATACAGAAAATGGAAATTAAAATGGAGGAACTGAAAGAAAAAAATGAAAGCAACAGATCGGCAAACCAGACTCAAATGGAGAAAACTTTAAAGCAACTTAAAGAATATGTAAAGCGCTGCAAGAAAATTGAAAAAGAACTGGAAGAAGAAAGGAAAGCTAACCCGGCAGAGGAAAACCTGGTAGATCAAACAAAAATTGAGAATATCGAATTGAAAAGGAAAGTTGACATACTCGAGAGTAATATTAAAGACCTTCAATATCTGGATGACATATGCAATAAGCAAAAACAAAAATTAGACGAGTGTGCCGTAGAGACACAGAAAAAAATACAAGAGAACGAGAAGCTATTTAAAAAACAAATAGGTGAATATAAATTATTTATAGACAGTTTAAAGAGTAAAATGGAGGACACCAAAAAGACAGATGAAGAAAAGAGATTAAGTAGCCTGGACATACAAAATAAGAAATCGAGCCAATTAGAAGAATGGAAACATGAATGTACACTGAGAGAAAACACACTAATGGACGAAAAAAACATATTAAAGGATCAAAACAACAACATCAAAAAAACACTAGAGGCAGAAATGCAAAACGTGGAAAGGATAGAAAAGGAAATCAGCCAACTGAAGCAGGCTTTAAATAAGATAAGATAACAACCAGAACAGCAGAAAAAACCCAAGCTTTAAATTCGACTGGATCAAACGCCTACATCAAGAAACAATGTCAAAAAGAAATGGAAAAAATATATGACATAAAGGAACAACACAAAATAGAAATGTTAGAAATAAATGCAAAAATGGGCAGAATAAATACCTTAAATAAAAGCATCAAAAAAGCAAATTAAGATCAGGAAAGTAAAATAGAAGAACTAAAAAAAAAGCTAGAATATATAAATTTGAACAAAATGGATACAATAAATCAAACACAACTGGAATCATCAAATAAAACACAAAAATACAGCCAAAAAAACGAAAGTGAAAAGAGAAAATCACAAATACTGTTTCTAGGGGGTAGTGACTGCTACAATGTATGGAAGATCTTTAAAACAATAGCCGGAAACTCCTTTGACTCTAACTGTCAATACTCAAACAGCAATCTTTTAGAAGATATTATATGCGAAAACCGGACACTTTCTACTAGGCTAACCAAAGATGATTATATTGTGATTTTCACTACTAGTGAGAATGTAAGAAAAGGACAAATAGTTCATCAATCAGTTTTAAAGGAAGCAATTAAACAATCGAAGCGTATTAATTTGATCCTGATTGGAGCACCACTAATAAAAAATAAGCCAATCCTCAATAGATTTATTGGTGAACAGAACAAGGAACTATCCATCATTGCACGGGAACAATTTATTGACTGCAACTCAATAATACAACCATATGATGTAAATGAAAATGGAACCCTAAGTAATAAAGGAAAAGGGAAAGTCCTTAAGTACATCTACCAAAACAACATTTTAAAAGAAGAGAAAGCAGACACAAAAACAAGAGACAATAACAGCACAGTAATAACTGCTGATATGAATACGCAAGAAAATCCCCAACCCGCCGACAATACACGAAAGCAACAAACGACACTGAACATCAAATGCCCCATCGAACCATTAAACGACACCAGTAGAAACTCCCCCATCCATTTTTTATCGCCAAGAACGATACAAAGATTGACAAACCTGGAACATCGAATGCACTAAAAGAAGTATATAAAACAACAAAAACAACATTTAGTATATATCACATTAACGTACAATCCCTACCTAACAAACTAAACCTCATGGAAATTCTCGTACATAACAAGCGACCAAACATTGTGTCTTACAGAAACATGGATAGGCGACGATGGAATGGACACTATGACAATACCGAGGTACAAACTTGTATCAAAGTTTTGCCTGAAACACAACATTCATGGAGGCACTGCAATATATGCACATGAAGACGAAGAAATAATAAATATTAATAACATGGAAAGCTACAGCCGTGAAATGGAGATAGAATGTTGTGGCATTAAACATAAAAAAAGAACATTATCGTGATTGTCAAATATAGACCCCCTGGTGGAGATATGAGTACATTTATTGACCAGGTAACCGCACTTTTAACATCAGCAACAAATACTGCTTCAAGCATTGTCTTATGTGGAGACTTTAATATAGACAGCCTTAAAAAATCCCAAAAAAACTATAAAACGCTGAGTGATCTATTACAGTCGTTTGGTCTAAATAATTACTGTAATGCACCTACAAGAGTTTTCACATCCCAAAAAGGCACAACCGACTACATGACCACCAATATCTCCCACTCAAAAATTACTTGCAGTGTTATAGAACCTCACATCTCGGATCACCGCTTATTGGAGCTTTACATTGATACAAACACCACAACCGAAGAAACTCCAAAAAGACACTGGACTATACGACTACTAAAGGACAAAAATATCAGCGACTTCAAGGAAAAACTGAGACACGAAAACTGGGATAACATATGTACAGTGGATGTCGACAGAGCTTTTAAAAATTGTATGAAAACTTTTTAATGGTGTTATGACACGACATGTCCTCAAAAGACCCTCTCAAACAAAACAAGGCCTCAGAAAAGTGCATGGACGACAGAGGAACTGCTACACCACAGGCAAGAAGTGAAAGATACCTACGACCTAATGAAACTTACCAACTCAAATGAGCTGAAAGCGGTCTATAAAACTAAAAGAAAAGCTTACAGAAAACACATTGCGGCTAAAAGCAACCACAACAAAAACATAATCGATAAGGCCATAAATCCGTCAAAAACTATCTGGAACATTGTAAACACGGAACTTGGCAGGCACAAAACTAATAACATTAAGAGCATTGTGATAAACAAGGAAGTCATATCAGACAAACAAGTTTTTGCAAATACCTTCGCGGATTATTTTTCTAATGTTGCTACCAGAACAATCCAGAGCCATTTTGCCAACAACACATCATCTATACCAACTACATGCCCAAGCGTAAGACAGACAATGTTCTTGCGTTCCGTGACAAGTGATGAGCTAGAAAGAACAATAATGTCTCTTAAAAACAAAAAATCCACTGGCTACGATGAACTTCCAGCACGTGCTCTGAAGAAAGTATGTGACGAAATCAAAGAACCATTAGAGTCAATTATAAATACCTCACTTAGTAGTGGAAAATTTCCAACTACGCTCAAATTGGCCGTCGTTGTTCCTATTTATAAAAAAGGAGACCGCCAAGATACTGGAAACTACAGACCAATATCGTTACTGAGTAGCTTCTCAAAAATCTTTGAACGAGTCATATATAACAGGATGCAAGAGTTTCTCAATAAGCATAGAATTATCGGACCAGAACAGCATGGTTTTCAAGCCAAAAAATCAACGGAAACTGCATCGTTTGAATTAACCGACTTTATATTTAAAGAACTAAAGCGCGACCGCATTGTGGTGGGCTTGTTCTTCGATCTATCCCGTGCATTTGACACTCTAAACCTAGAATTTATGTCCAAGAAACTTGACAGTATTGGAATACGTGGAACGGCGAATTCGCTCTTGCTGCTTTCTTGCTGAAAGAAAACTTCTGGTAAGAGTTGAGAGTCAATCTTCAGACGAACATGACTTGAATATCGGTGCAGCACAAGGGTCGGTACTGGCGCCACTTCTATTCTTGATATTCATAAATGATCTCAAAATGACAGACATGACTGTTAAATTCGCCGATGATACTACAGCTGTCATCTCAGCACGAAATGCAGTGGAGTTACATGGAAAAATTCAACAAGTCCTGAAGGACATGAACAGGTGGTGCTTCTCCAACCAATTGGTCCTGAACAAAAACAAAACGGTCATAGTTCCCTTTTACAAGACCATACCAAAGGTTGTACTGGATAATAGTGAGTCACTAGTAAAATACCTAGGTACCTTCATTGACTCCAAACTATCATGGGAAATGCAACTAGAACATGTTTCTAATAAACTGAGCAAAGCATATTATGCCCTCTTAAAACTAAAACAGGGTGTCCCAACTGCGACGCTTTTAACGGCTTACTATGGACTAGTGTATCCACACCTCAGCTATAATCAGAATCAACAGAATACCTGCTACTATAAAGGAATGCACTTCTTATAGTCAGGCTAAAAGCAAACTTCTAAAATACTTAGCGGAGAAGGCATTCTATTCACTGCAGGAATATCTAGACGACTTAGGAACATAGTCATAAAGAAGAATGGTCTTTGTTATATTTATACACTATTGTTTGTGATAACTCTGTATTTTTGTCATTCTAAAATTATTTGTCATTTTATTTATATACAGGTATCTAATTGTGTACTTTAGTCTTAGTTATAATTTTTGACAAAACCTTGGTCATATGTAAATGATTTTATGGAAGAATAAATTATTATTATTATTATTATTATTAATATAGAGTCGAAATTTTATTGGCGCGCTACCGCGCGCTTTCCTTGTAACGGACATAACCAATCGTAACCTAACCTAATCGGCATTTTTGTTAATTATAAGTTTAGTTAAAAAAAGGCTTAAAAAAATATATTACAAAATCAGTACCGGGCTTGGCAACGTCGGAATAGAGTGGGCGGAATAATGAATAAGGTTTAAGGACTAATCACTTGCAGTGTTGCCAGGTTATTACAATTGTAACGGATCTGTTACCCTTTGGAGATATTTATTACTTGAGAATTATTAGGAGAATGACCGAATGACAACATCACCGTATACGGAATAAACGTTTTTTTTTTTGTCTTGCTAAAGCGCAGTGCTCTACTAAAATAATCGTCAAAAAGAATTTGTTACCTTTCTTCAAAATCTATTACCTTATTGAACGCTTATCTATTACCGTTTATCAAAATGTTCTGGCAACACTGATTACTCGTCATTTTTAAAAGATGGCTGGAAGTAGCGATGGCAACAAAAATAAATTAATAGATTAATCAATCATTTGATTTTTTTAAATAATTTATCTTTTACTTACACTTTTTTTAAATAATTTATCTTTTACTTTCAGTTTGCTTATTTGTTTAGAACAGATATATGCAGTATATATTCCCCCAGAGGTAGACGAAGTGACTGATAAGGACACTTTTGCTGACAATCCGGAAAAAATAAATTAAAACAGATATATAGAAATTGCAGGAACTTTTGAAATCCACACTACGGAAGATGACCCCGATGACTCAGAGAACAAGGTGTCAAAAGAAGAAAGCTTATAACTATAAATGCTACAGAAAACAAACCAAAGTGGAGACAAGATTGTGGTACATTTATTAAAATACGCATGTGACAATAACAGGGACGATTTTCAAGAGAACAGTAGATTTACTCAGTTTCGTAGGTTAGGTTTTCTGCTGTTATCTGGCTACCACACTCTGCGTCAAACAGATTTATACTAGTCTACAGACGAAGATATAGGTTACAAATAGTTAAAGACAATAACAAAACACAACAAACACATTAAAGGAAAGCCCATGAGATTCGGTTTTAAATTGTGGTGTTTATGTTCAGCTAACGGCTACCTGTACAAGTTCCCATATGGAGGAGCAAGGGGAATTTGGGTTAGGTGCCAAAATTGTACTAGATTTATTGTCCATTGTAGAAAAAAAAAACAACGACAACTATATTTTTTTTGACAACCCACCTTTCCTTATACAAACTATTTCCCATTATGAAAAAATAGTTTTTTTTGCCGCTACGGGAACTATTCGCGGTAATCGAACTAGCAACTGCCCATTCGAATCAACAAAAGCGATGTCTAAAAAAGCTCTAGGATCTTATAACTCCCAATTTAATGAAGCTACAGAAATAGCACTAGTTAGATGGGACGACAATTATATCGCAACTATGATCAGCACTCATTACTGCACTAAACCTATGAAATTCGCGGAAAGGTACAACCAGAAAAAAAACAGAATATATACCACAATCATCCATTACTTTCAGTTACAATAAGTACATGGGTGGCGTTAACTTTCACGATAACGGCGTGGCCAACTACAGGACAAGGGTCATGGGAAAAACGTGGTGGTGGCCTTTATTTGTCAATACCATTGATGTATTGTAGATAACTCATGGAAATTGTACAAAATTGTTAACGATAACAAAATGTTCCAGCTGGAATTAAAGTCCTATGTGGCCTTTCGCCTTCTAAAACTAGAAAGTAGGGTAGCGGGGCCATTCCTTACTAGAGTACCTAGGTGAGGTTCGTTTAGACCAATTTTTATATTTAATTGTGAGACAAGAAACAAGAAGACGATGTAGAGTTTGCCACAGTACTATAATTTACATCTGTAGTAGATGTAGTCGTCATTTGCATGCTTCTAGTTTTGATCAATATCATAATTATTAATGTCAATGTAATTAAGCATCAGCTTATTAGAAATAAATATGTGTTGTTTTTTTTTGGTTTTTTTATTATCTTGGCCGTAAATGTGTAAAACCGCTAAAACATTGAAGCCACTTAAATTATGACGGGGAAAAGGTATCGTTTGAAGTTTTTTGTCTTTTTATTCAATAATGGCATACATTTTCGATTTAACGATACAAAGTAAATTGGATATAAACATGCTCGCAAAAAAAATGTTTTTATTTGTTTTTCCGGAAAATTCATTTTACAACATGTGTATAGTCATAATACAAAAATCTTAACTATAATATTACATGAAAAAAAAACTACAGAAAACAATATCAAAGTAAAAAAAGCATAGCCTATCTTCACGATAGTATATTTATGTTAATGTAATGTTTTGATTTGTTTTTTTAATATTAAATATATATTTATAACATTAATTACATTGCTATTTATTAAATATCATCCGATTACCATTATTAATTGTAAGGCCATCCTAAACTTCAAGATACACATCACACCCAATAAGTATCTAATATCTAATCAACACAACATAAATCTATGTTTTCAAGAAATAGTGTAATAAATGTACGAAGTTAGCAAGCCATCCAACCCCAAATTAAATTTTTACACGCGATTCTGGCTTTATAGAAATTCATATTTTTTGGCAATTGGCATTCAACAAGCTTACGACCGACTGACCCACCCACCTCATCATCCTGCTCTTCTTATCAATCAGGCCGGTGCGAAAATTTCGCTATATCATTCTTCGACCATCATCCTCGATCGATCGACGATATGAATAATCGGCATTCCGCTTGATCGGCTTTGTTCGCATCAACCGTCTGTCGGAGGGGGGGGGGTAATTTCGAGGTTGGGAGGGCTAAGTTGCGCTACTGTTTGGCGCTAAAAGATATTAAGCAAATAGAAGTGAGTTATTACATTTTTAGATTTTACGAGAAATGTTATTCTCTTATGTAGGTACATATAATTGACTTCTTTTGAGCGACTTCCAAGCAATAAACAGCATATCGACTTTTTCATTTTTGAAACGTTATGGAAGTTTAGTGTAGTTTAACTTAGCGTTAAACGTTTTCACTTTCTTGCATGGTTTAGCTTTCCATAATTTTATCATTTGACATCAGTTTCCAATTACTAAATATTTCTGGTCAAACCGGAAGTTGATATCAAACGATAACAATAGGAACGAAAAGAAAAAGGTAAAAAGTGCAAACGGTTTTAACCAATTTAAACTGTTTGAAGCTATGTTCTTTTAAGCGGAGCTTTACATAGAAGCAAAGTTTAATGAAGAGATTACTGATAATAAAACAAGAACATGTACGTTGACTAATAATGCAGCAGCACTTCTGTTTGAATCTATAACCTACGAATTAAATGATAAAGCAATCGATAGAGTTTAAGATCCTGGTCTAATTAGCACCATCCAGTTTTATTCAACATAAAATTAATATTTGTTTTTGTAGTGTTAAGAATGCCTATGTATTGTATAACTATATTGTAGGTATTTTACTTTCGCTTCACGATAGCATTATCATTCTACGGATAATCCAAAGGAAATATTTAAAACAAAATTCGAAATAAATATTTTTGGTGGTTCCCTGAATTTAAAAAGTTGTAACCAAAACATAAATCTCTGTCAAACTTTGGGGTAGGAGAGAAAGCCTCTTGAAGATGCGATTTTAATGGATATTTTACGATTGCTTCTCGATACATTACTTTTAGAAAAAGTGGGTCGCTTCGCAGATTCGGGAAACTAGTATATTAATCGAACAAGGTAGTTAAAGGAAAATTTTATACAAATAACATTTTTTTATTAACAGTTTTTAAATACAGAAACAGTTCAAAATAAAATCCTACTATTCCTATTTTTTAAGTTAAAATTTTTTTTTAGTTTCTCGTCAACGGTCAAATACTGGAATATGAAATGGAAATTGGACGAACACTGCTCTTGATAAAAATAAAAACTGGTATATTATTTGTTTATAGTAGTTAAAGGATTTTTTTTTCAATACAGCATCAGTTCAAAATAAGATACGGGTTCGTGCTATTCCTAATTTATTTTAAAGTCGAATGGACGACGCCGGTCGAGTCTCCGTGCTCTGAAGAGACGATTGTCAGGTGATCTAGCAACACGAGTTTCTTCCGCCGGAAAAATATGTTTGTTTGAAGGAAAACAACGCTGGTAAATTTCGTTTTTAGGTATATTTAATGACTAATCATCCTTTGTTACGTAGTAAATCTAAGACTGTTGATACTGTTACTCAAAGAAACTAAACTTATAAATTGATGTTTGTCACAAATAAATTTTATAATACGGAAATGATATGGAGTTGGTCATTATATTCAAATTGCGATTTGATGATACAGATTAAAACATACCTTTTTTAAGTCTCATATATTCGAAAGGACCGAGACAAACACTACGGATTCGGTGGGCGTCGCAGACGTTACGATTCAAATGTAATTACACAAAACTGGGTTCAGTAAGAACAAGAACTCCTACATAAAATATACGGTAACTCTTTTCATTCCGAGAGAGAATATTATAAACGAAATGAATCTTGATTCCCGTATCGCTTTCAATTTAGACAAGGGTCGAGAGAATGTTTATTTAGTGATTTCTTACCACATTTTACTATTGCTATACTCTCGAATGCATCCAATAATCTATTATTGGATACATTTTCTATTAATTTAAGATTATTTAATCCTACTTGGTGATTGTTTTCCAAAGCATGTTGGGCAACGCTTTACTTTTCTGTTCTTCCGTATCTTAGATCTGCCATGTGTTCTTTAAAACGAATGTTTACGGAGCGTTCAGTTTGCCCAACATATTTTAGATTGCAGGCATTACAGCTAATTTCAATTAATTAAAAATGTATCCAATAATAAATTATTGGATGCATTTGAGAGTATAGAAATAGTAAAATGTGGTAAAAAAGCATTAAATAAAGACAGAGGGCCTATTCCCTATAGTCCCCTCTATTGCTTACTTGATAACGGTGCAGTCGGGTGCAACCAAGTGTGACCACATTTACTTATAAATAGTCTCGGTTAGGATAAGTTACTTTAGTTTATATCATCTGCTGATGATGCTAACTTGATTAGCGAAACGCGCGTCCAGAACGAAGTTGTGGTTAGAACTCCTGTATTTTGATATAGCAGACATTTAACTAAATACTAAACCAAAATTATTTGACAGTAATTAAAATTCGAATTATTTAAAGATATAGTTTACACTAAGAAAACTAGATGGAGCTGGTGCGTTAACGAACTAAAATAATTAAGAGTTTCTTATCTATTTTACTTATATAATATTTTTGATCTATAGATATGATATTATTATTACGACTTGTTGTCTTACAGTATTCCTGTGGTTGTATTTTATACACTACAAAAAATAAAATTAAAAAAAAAACGAAAGGAAAAAAAAAACAACTATTGTGTATTAAGAAATGATGTAATGATGCTACATGTTTTCAAAATGACCGATTTTTGGATGTTCCTGTGAATATCTGTATTAAGTCCTAATTGAGCCAAATGCGGTGTAAATGTGGTTGGGGTGAGACCTGTTACTGATATGACGAGAGGAACAATGATGACTCTTCTGTTTCCACAGCCTTTTTACTTCCATTGCCAAGTCGGTGTATTTGGCGATCTTCTCACTGTATTTCGCTTGGATGTTCTCGTCGTTGGGGACAATTAAATAAGTGATTTTCTCTTTCTTGGATTGAAAGGTGATACCGGGTCTGTTTGCGGGGATTGTTTTATCTGTGTGGATGTCAATGTCCCAGTAGAGCTTGTAGTCTTCGTTTTCACGTATGGATGTTGGTGTATAATAGTAGTAAGGGTCTGTGTTCTCCATTAGTTTGTATGTTGTGGCTAATGCTTGATGAAAGACCTTCGCTGCTGAGTTGTGTCTCGCGGTGTATTCAGTTCCGGTCATTATTCTATATCCACTCGTTATGTGATCGATCGTTTCTCTCTGCTGGTGACATCTCCTATACCTCTCGTCTTCAATTGTTGTGTCCCTGATGATGTGCTTTCGGTAGTTTCTGGTTGCTATGACTTTGTCCTGGATGGTAAACAGGAAGCCTTTTGTTTCGGGGAACAGCTGCCCTTCTTGTAACCACGTATATGAAAGCTTTTTACGTATATGGTCTTGCTTTATGTGGTACCTGTGTCTTCCATGAAGTGTTTTTTCAGACCAGGTGTTCATCTTTTCTAGTATGCTGCGTTTGAGACAGGTCGAGCGATGTATAATTCTTGTCTGCCTTCACTATTGCCTGGTGGAGGTTAGTTTGTTTGTTGTTGAAGAATTTTCTGAGTTCGTAAATTTGTTTTTTATTTAGCGATTGTATATCTATAATTCCCCTTCCTCCTTGTTTTCTCTCGATGGTGAGTCTTTCCTTTCATGCGTTGGGATGTAACTTCCTGTGTTTAGTGAATTCAGAGCGTATGAGAATGTGAATGTTTTCTACGTCTATGTGTGACCATTTAATGATACCAAACGAATACGTTAGAATAGGTATGGCGAAGGTGTTAATAGCTTTCGTTAGATTTCTGGATTTCAGTTTTGTTTTTAGTAGCTTTGTGAGTCTGGTTTTAAAATTCCGTCTTGAGCTCTGATTTGATATGAGTGTGGTTAATTTTGGTGCTTTGATGGAAGCCTAGGTATCTGTACGTTTCTTCTTTGAGCATGTTATCTATAGTTTCATTGTTGATTGTTTTCCTCGTAGGGTGGTCTTTCCACTGTCCCTTGTTGATATGAAGTAACTTGCATTTACTTATACCAAATTCCATGTTGATGTCCAGGGAAACCGTTTCTGGGATTTTAAAGAGTTCCTTTAGCTGTGCCTTTGTGCTTGCATATAATTTTATGTCCTCGATGTACGAGAGATGGTTTATTTTGTGTAGGTTATTTTTTGGTGTTTAATTTGGAATCCGAAGTTTGTGTTATTCAGTGTGTTTGAGAGTGGATTGAGACAGAGGCAGAACCACAAAGCGCTGAGGGAATCTCCTTGGAATATACCTCGTCTGATGTAGATCTCTTCTTTTTCGATGTGCTCTTTTTGTGTTCTCAAGTTGATTTTAGTTTTCCACGTACTCATGATTTGCGTAAGAAATTGCCTGATGGTTTTATTGACTTTATATAATTCTAGCACACTGGTTAGCCAACTGTGGGCTATCGAATCAAAGGCTTTTTTATAATCTATGGTAACCAGTAAGAAAGTTTCTATAATTTTTCCTAGTTTGTTCCATGATGACGCTGTCTATAATTAGCTGCCCCTTGAATCCTCGGCTGTTTTTCCTGCACCATTTTTGCTCTTCCGTTAGAATGTTTTTGTGTGCTAGATGTTGTTCTATTCTCCTGGTAATTGTGACTGTGATGATCTTATATAGGGTTGGTAGGCACTTAATAGGTCAATAATTTGACGCGTCTTTATTGTCTGAATTCTTCGGTTTAAGGTATATTATTCCTTGGGAGAGAAAACTGGGGAGTGTGCTAGGTTTTAAAATAATTTCATTAATTTGGCGAGTGAGAGCTTCATGTGTGGAGGTAAACTGTTTGTACCAGAAGTTATGAATGTTATCTATTCCAGGACATCTCCAGTTATGCGTGTATTTGATTGTTTGTGCAACTTCTTGTGTTGTCATTGCAAAGTCCTCTTGTTCCTCCAAGCACTTGTGTCTGTCTTCTTCCGCTTTAATCCATGAAGCGTTATTATTGTGTAGTTTCGGTTCTGACCAAATACTTTTTCAGTATTCTGTGATCTCTTGTTTGGTCGGTGGTTCTATTACTCGTGCTTCCCCATTGCTCATGATTTTTTGGTCAAACTGTTTTTTGCTTCTTCGAAACAGGTTGTTAGCGTCCTTTCTTTCATTTGATTCTTTGTATCTTCGGAGTCTTGCGGCATACATGGATAATTTTTGTTTCAGAGTGCCGAGGATTTCTGTAAGCGTGTGATCAGGAAATGCAGATTTGAGTTTCTCTATACTTTGTATGATACGTTTTGACTTGTTGCGGTTCATGGATTGGGTAAGATGTCCTAATTCTTTTCTAATTTTGTTAATTTTGTTTTGGATCCTTATCTGCCATTTGAATTTTGGTTTTATGTTGTTGGTGTTTCTGTGTCGTGGCTGGAGTTTCTGATTTTTCTGTGTTATCGTGGTTATAGCTGCTGCGTAGATCACTGTATAAACCAAATCGAATCGAATCGAATCGAATCGAATCGAATCGAATCGAATCGAATCGAATCGAATCGAATCGAATCGAATCGAATCGAATCGAATCGAATCGAATCGAATCGAATCAAATCAAATCAAATCAAATCAAATCAAATATATTACGTAGAAAATGTTTATAATATTACTTGAAAGATGATTGCACACCTAGACGTATCATCTGTGTGAAAGAAATTTTGTTGTAATTACCTATTGCTAAATTCTTAAATTATAAACGATACTGCGTACAAACTAAGTACGTGGCTAACCTAAAATCATATAATTTCACACTAAAATAAGCGATAGAATACTTTTAAAAATTATAGAATTTAAATAAGACTTATTTTAAGTAAAAATTTGCTATTTACTTAAGGTACCAGTAAATACCTCGAAGTTTTGTTTCAAGAAAATTGAGATTTTGTTACTAAAAAGGTTTCTGTTCTATATACGTCGGATATTAAGCGGAAGCGAGTTATAAAGTGTAGGATCAAAGTATGTCATATATCTTTGGTTTGTTGTTCTGGACAGGAAAGGAACACATACGGACTCCACCGATCTGCTTCTGGTATGATAATTATTTAGAATAGGTTGCAGCCTTAGTTCGGGATGTTTGTAAACTATCAAAAGTATTGATTTTACATACAACTGTTGCAAGGTTAAAACTTGGACTTCTTGATACAGAAGTTCGGTAGAGTATGTGGGTTTTTTTTGTAAATTACTTTAAGAAGATATCTTTGAGTTACATTTAAAATATTTAGTGTTGTATTAAATGACCCTCCCCATATTGACAGGCCGTATCTAATGACTGATTCAGCTAGTGTGATATATAATAATTTGAGGATATTGATTGGCATCATATTTCTGATTTGATAGAATTTATAAATTAGTTTACGTAGTTTTGAATTTGTACTTTCTATATGTTTATCCCACTTAATATTCTGATCAATTACAACGCCGAGATATCTGATACATTCAGTTTTATTCAGAAAAGCAGTGCAGTGGCATGGTGTCTCATTTGATAAACACTGGAGCGTGAGAGTCAAGGATACTGATACTGATTCTATTAATAGCATTATAAATAAAGTTTGATACCTCATAAAGTGTGTCTTCCGTTGATCTTCCATGACGAAATCCAAATTGACTCGGAGAAAGAATGTTGTTTTTCTATGTGGCTTATAATTCTGTCCCTTATACAAATTTCTAATACTTTTGCAATATTATTAATTAGAGATATCGGCCGGTAATTGCCTGGTAAATAAGTCTCTTTACCTTTATGAATAGGTATGACAACCGACTTCTTCAATTCACAAGGAATTATACCCGTCGAAATGGAACAGTTAAAAATGTGTGTTAGAGGCTTAGCAATAAAATTTCGTATTTCTTTCAGCATTTTACTAGTAATTCAGTCTAATCCAGGTGCAGAGTTATTTTTTAATCAGTTTATAATTTATTTTATCTCCTCCTCAGATACTGGCATTAAAAATATACTCGGATAATTTATTTGGTTGTTAGTATATTTTTTCTCAGAAGGTAGTGTGTCTGCCATTGTTTTACCAATATTTATGAAGTATTTATTAAATATGTCTGCAACTATTTTCTTATTTTGTTGTAAAACGTTGTTATCATCTTTTAGCCAGAGATTTTGGTTATTTTGGGTAGTATTTTTATACTATAGTTCTTCATTTATTATTTTCCACATTTTTTTGGGATTTCGCTTGGTTTCCTCAAAGTAGTTTGCTTTAGTTTCTTTTATTAGTTTATTTAGAGTATTTCCATAATTTTTGTATTCACTTATAAGTGTTGCATTATTTTTATTTTTTAGAATTTGTTTTTTTAATATGTCCCTATGTCTAATAGATTTTACTAGGCCCGAAGTTATCCAAGGCTTTAGTTTTTTTGTCCTTGCAGTTATTGTGATTTTTTCATGTGAAGATTTAATGGCGTAGTTTAATTTATTACTAAAAAATGTATATGCAGATTCGCTTTGGTTTTTGTCATACACATCATCCCATCGAGTTTTCTCTAATATTTGTTTTAATTTATTATAGTTGAGATGCATGTAGTATCTTTCTTCGTTTTTATAATTTTTATTAATGTTAATAAGGGACTGTATTTTTAAAACAATAGGAAGATGATCTGTTATATCAGATGTAATAATATAAGGAATAAACCGAAATGTATCAGTTATTTTCAGGGGGCAGTAAAGAAAAAAATGATCGATACAAGATTCGCATTCTGTTGTTATCCTAGTTGGTTTATTTATATAACTCAAAAACCCGTTCTTAGTCAGAGTATTTTCATAATCATTTACAGCTCCATTCGGACGCATTAAATTTATATTAATGTCTCCACTAAAAATACACACTACATTGTTGTTTTTATTTAATAGTATTTCGTTAAGGTCAGTAAGAAAGTTAGTAACATCGGATGATGGTGGTCTATACAGCGCAAAAATTTGATAAGTAATTTCACTATATTTGAAGTTTAAAACTGAAAAAGTCACATCGTTATACCTTATATTCTCAAAACCGTCAACATGTATAACCTTCCTGACCAAAACTAGTACACCATCATTTTGGTTGAAATTCCCGTTTGAATAAAAACTGTTATAATTTGTAAGCTTAAATATGTACAAACAGTTAACCTGCCAACTCAAAATTATGACATCAAAAATGCAGTCTATACTCTCAACAAACAATACAAATTCTTCGAAGTTTTTTCTAGAGCTATGTTAACATGTACAATATTTATTAAATGATTTTCATTGGAGCGCAACTCAGTCGGACAAATATTTAAGGTTTCAATGTTAGCGAAAGAATGCAATTCTGTATAAAAATCAATCGTATTCATTATTCATTTACACCTAAAACACTAATATAATAAATATGTCAGTCTTTCTTTTACGAACAAAAAATATATCTTACTCCACGCAGATGAATGTAAAAGAGCAAAATTATAAAAAAATATGCAATCTCTAAAAAAAACATAATTTATCAAACATAGAACGGAAGCTTTCACGGCTTTGGTCAATTAAGAAATCATGGTTCTTGGGATTAGACCGTGTCAAATTTGGATAGTAATTCCAATTTGACACGGTCTAATCCCAAGAACCATGATTTCTTGAACCTACTAATGTTCCAGCATCAAGTCAAAATTGCAATCTACAATTGTACAATATAACATAACATTACTTGCTCATTTCAAGTACCAATATCTTTACTGGATTCCTAATGCTCTAATGCATATTTAATAAACGAGATATTTCTTTTTGAATTTGAAGATTTTCTTGATATAAGTCCTTCCCCAAGAATACGCCTCCTTTCTGATTAATCTCATGCTAATAATATCGTAAATATCAATTTTTTGAATTTGTTTAGTATTTTATTGAGCTAGCTGTGCATAACCTACCCACTTAGTAAATTGTAATTAAATTAAATTTCAAAACTATGGTTGGTGTATGTTATAAAATTTGGCGAATTGAATGTCCTCAATTGTGCTCGCATTCGTTATGTACTCGGGAATTATGTGTTCGTTGATGGTCTTTAAAATTTTATGTGTGTCCCGTTTGAAGATTACACGAGGAATAGAATCTCTTGTTGTAGGATCGGAGCCTGACCATTTGTTTAGATGTGACTTCATTTCTACTTTGATTGCTTGTGTGAGAGACGGTCTGAGGTGTATCTGTGTGTATAGTGCTTTGGGCGAATGATTCACTTGTCCTGTGCGCTGTATGGTGCTTGTCATCTGTCGTGGGTTGTTGCTGTGAGCTTTGCCCCTATTGAGCATTGAGTGGGGTTGCAGATCCTCTTACACAAAGTTGGGCTGGTTTGTATGTGGGATCGGTTCGGCATCCGCCCCACTGTCCTCTATGTTTGGTTGATGAATGTTTAGTTCAGCAGCTACCATAGCTTTGATGTTTTGCAATGCTAGTGGGGTGACCTTACTGGTCTTAGTGATGACTCTTTTTTGATTTATTACTCTCTGTTCTGTGATAAGTGATTTGTATTCTGGATATTGTGCTATGAAAAGTGTATGCAGTTTATGTTCGTATCCTGATGAAATTGTCTCAAGTTTGGTAGTGGTATAGTAGGAATGCATCACCGTTCGATTCATTTCATCTGTCCATTTTAACCTCTTCCTTCCTTCGGTTCCCTCGATTCTGTAATGCGGCTCATGCGTTGCCCTGCCTTTCTGCCTGGGTGCCAACTTAGCCGGCAAACACTTTCTGTGGGTCTATTTTCTTTTGCCTGTTCGTGATCGTTTCGGTCGGGCTGTCCTTTTCCGCAGCGTCCTGCGGTACGCTGCTTGCCCGATGCTTTGTTGTTTGGATTGATGTTTTGTGGTGTTAGAAGCTCAAAGTGTCCGACATTGGATCGCCTGTTAGTAGAAGGTAGATCATTTTATTGTGTGTTTGTTTGCCTATTATTGTTGGTCTCTCTTTAATGCACATCTGTTTTGTTCTTGTTGTTCTTGGTTTTGAGAAAATATGGAAGATGTACTTCTGGGTTTCTGAGAGAGCAAATATTTCTGTTCTAGTGTTTTTGGAACTAGTCCAGTTGATGATACGATGACCGGTATGACATGAATCTTATTCAGTCGCCACATCTGTATTTCGATGACCAGCACCGCATATTTGCCTTTTTCTCTTGATATTTATCCAATACGTTGTTATTGTTGAGTACAGCGACATCTACCAAATAAACTATCTTTGTTTCCTTATTTAACAGTACCACATCAAGCCAATTATTCGTCACCCATCTGTCAGTGGTAACTGCCGGTCGTAGTACAGTTTGAAGGCATTATTTTCAAGCACTGAACTTAGTATTTATAATAGGGCACAAAGGTATTCAGGAGCCCGTATTTATTGGCAAGCTTCTGGTGTATAATGTCTCACACCTGGTTATGTTTCTGGAAACATGGACATGTTTGCTAGGTAAGTGCAGCCAGATGTTATCTCTGATCTCTCGCTACATTTTCGACACTTATCGGATTCAACGGACCGATGATGATGAATTTCGTGTGTTAATAACTTGGTCCTGTATTGCCGTCACAAATCCTACTGTCTCTGGGAATAGTTGTCCATCCTTCGCCCACCTGTTGGATACTTCCTTATCTGTGGTTGATTCAAGTCATTGTGATGTCGGCCGGATAGTGCCATTGGAGCTTACTGTTCTTGTTTGTCGGGGTCTAAAAGTGACTTTAAGATGATGTTGCAACTTGCGAAATAGAGTGGAGAGTACGAGTTGTCACTTAATGTCACTATGAGGTGAAGGCTTGATGTTTGTACCTTGTTGGTGAAGAAATCTCTCAATTTTTGCAGCTGTCGGGAGTGCGAATTGGTCAAGCCAACAAGGGATCTTCCACATTCTCTTCGTGGTAGGGTCATTCGGAGACTTGATGACCTTGGGTGGTGGGACTTGTACTTCGTCATCATTAAGCAAGTAGTTCGTTGTAGTTCCTCTAGCTCCGTGTTAGCCCACTTTAAGATTCCGAAGCTGTAGGTCAGCACGGGCACAGCATAGGTCTTAATTGTTGTAATGAGATTTCCGGCGTTCAGTTCTGACTTCAGAAGAGCTCGCACTCTTTGTACGTACTGAATCTTTCACCTCGGCCTTTCCTTGCTTATCCTGGAGCAGTCTAGCTTGTTGGAATCCTAGGTATTTATAGGTCTCTCCTTGGTTCATCACTTGAACTATTTCTCCATTGGGTAGGGCTACATCACCATTAATGACTTTGCCTTTTTCGATGTTTAAAGCTTTACATTTTTTCAATCCAAATTCCATATGGATTTCTTTCGAGAAGGTGTATGTCACATCAATAAGCTTTTTTAGTTGATTATGGTTTCCACCATAGAGCTTTATACCATCCATATACAGAAGGTGGGATATGGTTCGGGACTCGTCTCTATTGGCTTTGATATTGAAGCCATATCCTGTATCGTTGAGCAATGTGGAAGGGGGTTCATCGCTAAGCAGAAACAAAGTGGACTTAAGAGTCTCCTTGGTAAACTCCTCTATTGATGTGTATCTCATGTGTGGTAAGAGATTGATCGTCGTTATAGATCCTCAGTTTAGTTCTGCATTGGTGCTTGATAGTTAACAGGAAATTGATGATCATAGCGTGACTTTTGTATATTCCTAGTACGTGTACGAGCCAGGAATGTGGTACACTGTCAGACGCCTTTTTATAGTCTATAAAAGCAGTGTGTATGTTGTGTTGTTTTTTCTGTGCCTGCTTAAGTACCACAGAGTAGATGATAAGTTGTTCTTTGCATCCTTGATGGTTTCGAATGCATCCAGCATTGTCAATATGATGATAGATACGATTTGCAATGTATCTTGTTAGGATCTTGTACATAGTGTATAAACAGGTGATGGGCCTGTACTGGGACGGGTCGTCTGTCCGATTGGTTTTGGGTAGCATAGTTGTAGTGCCTTGCATTAGAAATGCAAAGGTTGTCTCCGGATGATGAATTATTTTAGTAAAATGACGGGCCATAGCTTCACGGAGGACCTCAAATTTCTTATACCAGAAATTGCGAATATAGTCGAGTTCTGACGACTTCCAGTTGCTCGTTCCCTTAATAAAGCTACTAACTTCCTCTTTGGTGATAGAGTCAAATTCCATTTGTGGTGTTTGAATCTGATCACTTTGAGATTGTATCCATGTAGCATTTCGGTTATGCTCTTTTGGTTTTTCTCAGAGGTTTGACCAATACTCAGTCAAATGCTCTTTGCCAGGCAGCATCATCTCAGTATTGGCTTGATCTTTGGTGTTATTGACAACCTGATAGAACTGTCTTTGATTGGCGTGAAAACTATTATTGTGAACCCATTGTGGCTGGTGAGGGTGAAAGTTATTTTCTGAGTAAGGAGCAATAAATAAAGGTTCATACGATTTATAGCAGAAACATTTTATTAATAAGAAATTATTTATCTTCTGGTGAATTGAGTTTAATCGAATATTTTTCTGTAGTTTCTTTTATAGTTGTAGTACGTGTAATCAGCGTTACTTTCAAAACAAAAAAAAACCGATTAATAATATAGATGAAAATGTCTTCTCACAAAAATGTCAGGTTTTTTACAAGTTATCCCCATTTAAAGTCGTTCCAGTTTTTTAGTTAAATGTATATTGGATAGTGCATTTATTTTGCGTGAGTCTATAACATAGCTAAATTTAATCCGTCACATTGAGTGACAAGTTTTTCAAGTCACTTTTAACTCAAAAAAATATTTTTTTTCGGGCGGTGCAATGAACGAATTTTTAAATTGGTTGTAAAATGATCAACGATATAAAAACATGCCTTCCCCTGTTAGTAGTGTTGATCAGTCACCAACTGCTGAGACTGCTCATGCCACTCAAATTGGGACTGACCCCAAAGATAAAAAGCCAACAGTTTTAGAGTCTCATGGATACTTTTTGGGAAAAACCATAGGAACTGGATCTTATGCTACTGTGCGAGTAAGCAGTCTAATATCAATGTATCTTTTAGATATTTAAGTTAAATACGTGTACACTTTTGGCTTCATTTGGTAAAGCCGGATATGTTATAACACTTTTAGACTCGCGCGTAATCTAATTACTGTTTACATAATTTAAAGGCAATTTCTGTAAAAATTTATTTGAATTTACTGTTTATAAAATATTAGGTATTAATGTTATGTAAACTTAAAGTGAGTATTTAGAAAAGCATTGCTACTAAAGAATCAAACAGCAATAAGAGGTGGAAACCATTTTTTAGAGAACTGAAAAAATCAAAAAATTCCCAGCCTAGACAGTATACTTGCCGAGACACAAAAATGTGAAATTAAATAAACTAATGTGCCGGAGCTTTGAGGTGTTTCGAGATTTTTTTTTTGACCCAGTTAAAGAAATTTAAAAGGTCAATTTTTTATAGGGGAAATACATTTTTTGTCTGTTTTCTTTAGGACTCCCTCAACGTAGAAATAAAAGAAAAAGTTATTGTGTTTGCAGCAAGTTTAGTACAAATAAAATACGCTTTTAGGCAGACAATAACAAGTTATAAAATGCAACATTGTTCTAGCGGAATTAATATTTTCTAAAGAAAAAATGACAAGGTTGTAAACTAATATTTCATTGAACCGTTAAAGTTAAAGCATAATATACAAAATTACGGTATTGCTGATGGAGCGCGCATATGCGTACCCATAAGTTCAGTGTTTTAGTAAGACTTGATTGGGCCCTTAAACAAAAAAACAAATTGGGTATATTTTCAAACTTAAAATAACGGATATAATATTTTTTATCACGGCTTGTATTTTTGATAGGTATCGAAAAAAAAATTCAATCAGGGATATCAATCACAACGACAAGCTACTATATCTGAAAATAACAAATAAAAATTCCCAGCGATGGTTTGCATGGGACTCTTGAAGACTCGGGTTCTTAAGCATTGCTTATTCCCACTCTATAGTAGCTAGGCCATTGCGTTAAATGTCAAGCGCATTAAATTTTTATTTTGAACTAAGTCCGCCTCCGCTCGGGATCGAGCCGGAGACCGTGGATGCCAAGGGCAGACACACTTTCATTGGCGCCACGCTCCAAAGATTTCCTTTCATTATGAATGCGAACTACACAGGAGCGTCTCTGGACTTATTTGAATTCAAATTAGTAATAAACGATAATATTTTACACTAGTATTAGATAATACTTAACCCCTTCAAGTCCATATTGTCAAATAAGGCAAAAAAAGTATTACGCGGTTTCATCCCAGATTGCCTTAGGTGGTAACAAATGCCACAAGGAGCCCGAATAATATTGAGTTTGAGCGTGGGATATACCAATAACATAATACATATACGTACAAAAACATAAATATTTTCACAAAATATATATGTTTTTGTACGCTACTGCTTTTTCGCATTTTTTTCGCGAAATAACTCGTAATTTTATTTATCTCAAAAACAGTGGTGAAATCCAGGGTATTCGCATTATTTTGAATATAGCGAATTTTCTCTGGTGCCCACAGTAATGCCTATGGATCCAATATCTTAATATTTACTCAGTCTTTTTAAACAAATTCTTGTTTAACCTAAATGAATACTAAAACCGAAAAATATTAGTAACTAAAAAAAAATTAATATAAATAAATAAATAAATAAATAATCGCCTTTATATTACAGAAATGCATATTTACATAGACAGTGTAATAATATTAAAAAAAAAATGGCACCACGATGAGGCGAAGTCTAGCACAAGTCGGCTACTCTACTTAACCTCAAAAGTAATGCAGAAAATGTATAAGTATATAAATAAAAGAAAATCAAATATATAACAAATATAGATAAAATCAATATATTCAAAATAATTCACAAGTAATTGCATAGTTATAATTTAAAATATAACAAAATTATGGAGAAATTTGAAGTTGTGACACTAAAGACTTTGAAATGTCAATAAAAATTTTTTAAATTGTTTTTTGAACTGAGTTTCATTAAGTGAGATAAGGTTATGTTGCAAATAGTTATATGTTTTAACGGCATTATACGTAAATGACCTCTGAAACATGGCTGAACGATGGTGCGGCATAGTTAAACGATTGGTAAAACGAGTCCTGTCATGAATATTATTACGAGGTACCAATTTATTTTTTAGTTGAATAGATGCATCAGGGTTATTTAAAATATTTAATACAAAAGTAGCCATATGATGAAGTCTCCGATTGTCCATTTTTAACCATTTAAGTTGTTCAAATGTATGCGATATATGGTCAAACTTTCTGAGTCCAAAAATGAACCTGCAACAGGAATTCTGAACCTTCTGGATCCTATTTTTATCCAAAATATCAATACAGTTACCATAAATAAAATCACAGTAATTAAAGTTGGATAAAACTAAGGATTCGCACAGATTTTTGCGTAAGCGTAAATTTAGGATGTGTCTGTTACTGTACAAAAGTTTTAAAGCTAAAAATGATTTTTGCATGAGTTTTTTAACATGTTCTTTAAATCTTAAATTTGAGTCTATGATAATTCCAAGATTCTTTGCTGACTCAACTATAGGTAGTGTCGTACCATCCAGAGCAACATTAAACTCTTCTTTTAAGGTATTTACCTGATTTTTATTTCCGAAAAACATAACTAAAGATTTTGTGGGATTCAGTTGTAAGCTTTGCTCGGACGACATTATTTTTAAATTGTTTAAATCATAATCAATTAAATCTGATGCTTGTAGGGAATCCTGAATATTAAAAGAATAGTAAAGCTGAGTATCATCAGCATACGTTTGTGTTTGGCAATATTTTGTAGATTTCAGAATGTCAGCTGTATAAATAAGAAATAGTAAAGGGCCCAATATTGATCCTTGAGGCACTCCAGAGAGAATCGAAATTTGTTTTGAGAATTTATTTGCACAATATGTCTTTTGAAACCTGTTTTCAAAATAAGAATTAATAAGATTAAGGGATGCCTCATCAAAGCCATAATATTTTAATTTGGAACAAAGAAGTTTTTGGTTGATGGTATCAAAAGCTTTAGAAAAATCGAGAAGTACTAGCACGGTACATTTCTGCTGATCCCAAGCTCTTAAAACGTCATCTATTACCGTAGATAACGCCACCGAAGTACTAAAATTTTTTCTAAAACCACATTGAAAATCTGGTAAAATTTTATTAAACAAAACAAAAATATACAATTGGTTATATAAAATTTTTTCAAAAATTTTAGAGAGGGTTGGTAAAATACTAATAATCCTTAAATCACTGACTTCAGATGGACATGATGTTTTCGGTATTGGTTTACCAATTGCGACCTTCCATTGGTCAGGAAAGTAGCCATTTTCTATGCAGAGATTAATAATATGAACAAGATATATATCAATAAAAGGGCTGCAATATTGCAGCATTGATGCCTTAATGCTATCTACACCCGCATCATCTTTTTTAATATTTTTTAACACTAAATGTACCTCTTCAACTGTTGTCAACATAAAAGAAAAACTAATACTATTTTTAAAAAGATTATTACTATAGAACTCAGTTTTATTATCACAATTTAATATATTCTGCAAAAAAGGTCCAAAATAATCACTAATTAAATTGGGATTCTGCAAATTTTCGGGGATGGTTTTGTTGTTTTTATTGCAGACATTTAAATCTTTTAATGCCCTCCAAATTTTATAGTGGTTTTGATCAACAGACAGTGAATCAAGATACCTTTTTTTTTCACGTCTCACTACCGATAGTGTGAAATTTCTAAACCTTTTATAAGCTACCCAATCATCTGGATCACTCGTTCTTTTAAAAGTCTGTAAAGCCCGATCCCTCTGTTTCATGTATAATTTAAGGTTTTCAGTAAGCCACGGTGCTTTAGGCTTTGTTATTCGAACTTCTTTAATTGGGGCATGACGGTTAAACCAATCTAAAATAAGGTTATTAAATAAATTAATTTTGTCATCTATACTATTTACATAAAAAATATTATTCCATTCCAAATGGTTCAAGTCTTGACAAAAATTGTGATAGTTAAAAGATTTATAAGACCGAAACTTAATAATTTTAGGTACAAGACGGACTTTATTTATAGTTAAACTGCAATAAACCATTCTGTGGTCGGATATATTATCCGCAGAGATCGTACCATGGCTTGAAACAAGTTCTTTATCTGAAACAAAAATTGGGTCAAGTAGCGTAGCCGCATTTCCGGATATTCTAGTAGGCTCATTAATAATTTGCTATAGGTTATAACTTTCAAAACAAGACAGCAATGGATAATTTAAATTAAAAAGGTCAATATTAAAATCCCCCATTATAACGACCTCATCAACAGAAGCGGCAACACTGGACAAAATATTATCAAAATCTTCAATACAATTATTAATGTTTGTTTTAGGTGGACGGTAAAATACACCAATTGCTGTATATTTATTTTTAACTTTAATTTTAAAAATCAAGTACTCAAGTGATTCATTAACTGGAAAATCAAAATGAAAAAATTCAGGGGTATATGTTCCCTTGAGGTAGGCCGCCACACCTCCTCCTCTGCTTTGTCGATCCCGCCTATAAAACCGATAACCTGGTACTGAAAATGCAACTTAACCATTATGCAGCCATGTTTCAGAAAGTAGCATTATATCAAAATTTTGACTCTCCAAAATGTATTTAAAATCATTGAAACTAGTAAACATTGATCGTATATTCAGATGTCCCAACTTCATTATTTAAAATTATTCAAACCAAAAAATATATATTTATATATGTGTGTGTGTATCAAGGAAGGAAAAAAAAGGTGTTCGCAATCACTCAATATCAAAACACTAATTAACTACGTAGAAATACAACAAAAAAAAATCGACTAACGAACACATTTTCTGCCTCACTCCCAAACATGTTGAAAACCTTTAATTTACAAAATAGTAAAAAGAAAGAAAAAACGGATATTCCCTTATAAACAAATACATTCTAAACTATAGTTGCAAAGTGTAATAGCTGCAAACAAGATTATACAATACCCTACATATCTCATAAACAGGTGTGATGAAAATAAAATGAAATTTATCTAATAAATATTTAATGATTTTGGCGGTAAGAGTGCAATTAAATAATCCTAAATTATGAAATGCAAATTCCAGAAAAATAAAAATGAGTTAAAATTCTTTTTGCAAAAGTTATTTTTAATAATTTCCTTATTATGTATGAATAAACAGAAAAGTTTATCCGTTGAAACAAACCAGCATTAATATTGCATTTTTGCATTCAAGAAATAAACAATATTAGCAGAACCTGACAAACAAAAAAAAAATACGTGTATTATTTGGTTGAATAACTGACGGTATTCTTTCAAGAATGAGTAAATATTAGATGTCAGAATGAGTAAATTTATTTGATTTTTAAACATAAAATGCAAGTTTGTCCCATAAAAATTACAATAGGTTACCATGAAAATTAAAAACGACAGTATTTAAAAAAAAATAAAGAAATTTTGCACATTTTAGTATTGATAAACAAACATTGTCTAGAGTCCACAAAAAGCTAAATTAGATAGATATCTACGTGTTAGTAAATATTAGATTTTTAAACATAAAATGTAAGTGTTTTCCTTGAGAGTTACAATAGGTTATTATAGGGTTAATAAAAAGAAAACAAAAAAAAACGGTATTACAAAAATTAACAAAATTTTCTAAATTTTAATTTGTTGTCTAGCTTCATCACATTAAAGAACTTATATGTTTTCAGACTAGTCGCTATTTAATTCCTGAAGAGCATCCTCGGAAGTAATTCTGTGCACTAAACTATCGTGTTTCACATAGATTTTCCCGTTAAGACACCACGCATTCTTGCTGGTAAACATATTCACCGCACTATTAAGCAAGGACAGCCTGGATTTTGTCAAATCCTCTTTAATTATAATGCCGCTGCCCTTGAGGTTCGAACGATTCCGGAGAACTGAGATCCTCGCACTATCACTGCAAAAACGTATTAGTACTGCTGGCGGTTTATCGCCACAATTTTTTGCGAGTACCCGATGACACTTTTTAATGTCACTATCTTTAATATTTATTTTCATTTGTTTGGAAAGAACGTTTATTATTTTACATCGAAGATTCTCACCGTCTTCCATTTTTAAACCAAAAATTCGCACATTGAGATTGCGCGAAGTTTGCTCTTGGTGGTCCACCAATTGCCGAAGAGCCTTTCCATTATTACAGATGGGGCAAATCGTACAAAAATACGAATATTAGAAACATATTATTCATAATGAGTTGAAGGGATGCCTCGCTACTAAGAACACGCGATTAGCACACGAGCTGAATTATTACACAACACTTACTTCGGAAAGAAAAACTAATTAGTTTAGAGGCAAACCATTTTTGAATCTGTATTACAGATGGGACAGGTTTTGCGCCGTGTAACAATTTACATCACAAAATTTTAAAAATTCTGCTAAGTTAAAAACTGACTTGCAGCAATTTTTTGTAGGGCGGTTTATATGGTCAGGCAGGGCTCACTGTAGCCACAACTGTCTTATATGATAAACAAGGAACAGAAAAAAAATGTTAAAATTTTACAGATGGGACAGTACAGACGGGACAATAACTTCCATTTATTTTTTAAAATAAATTAAATAAAAATAAACAGAAAATTTATTACGAAGAAATTTTATTTATCAATTTTAAAGTATAAAAAATCATTAACTATTAAAAAATTATAATTTGTATAATGAAAACTCTTCAGAGCTTACGACTTTCTTATGGAGCAGCTCGGAAGCAGTAATTCTTTTGAAATGATGGCTTGATTGGATTCCTGGTATAGATTTGGGAGTCTGAGACCATCTCTTCATTAAAACTTCTCGGTCCAAATCGATTTCGGTTGATAGAACAAGAATTACGCTAACTTTTCCAATTTTTTCTTTTGCACATTCGCTAAATTCTGTAGCGTTTGTTACTTTAGAACGCCTACCCTTGACTTCCATCCAGACAACTCTTTTTACCAAACCACCAATCGCATCTACAGCTCCTTTACCATGCGATGACGCAAAAAAGTTCCATTCAACATTAGATAAGAACAAATCGTGTTCAAAATAACAAATGTTTGACATAGTATATTTGTTCTTGAACTGACCAGTACACCCGTCCGAGAATATAATTAAACGTTTCAAATTCATTTTCGATTTACAATGAGCAACAATTTTCTTCAAGAATGTAAAAACACAATATTTGTCATGGGTCAAATCATCACTAACCAGTGCAAATCAGTCCCTTCACAAGACCATGCCACGGCTGTGAAGATCGTAACTTGATTATGTGCCCAATGTGCGGCTTGAATTTCATCTTGAGAAATCAGCGCATAATTTTCTGCGAAATCCACTTGTAGAACAATTTCTTCATTTGTCAAATTCTGCTTACAATGTTCAAAATAAGCTTCCTGAAAACGTTTGACGTGGCAGTGTGTCTTAAATTTTGGTAATTGAGCTTCAAGATTTGTCAGCGCCATTGATAAAGATCCTGTTGTACTGATATTCTGAACTCGACCATCAACAGTGCGCCATTCATCAAAAGTAACTAAAATATCTTCCATTTTGTCAAAATAGGTAAGCGGGATCAGAGAGTCTTCTAAGCTAGAATCACATTCCAAGCATTTATTGGTCATACAATGTTCATTTTGCACATCACAGGTGACCTTTTCAAGAAGATCCTTGCCTTTTGTAGGAAAATTAGGAACGGCCTTGCAAATTCCTTTAATCAGGTTGTTAAAATTTGCGTGATATCGACAAACGCAGACGTTATGTGGCATTTGGGATGATAACATAACATATTTAGGTTTCAATGTATAGAATGTGGATCGGCGCATTTTGGCCTGAGGATATTCCTTTTTAAACACTTCAAAAGCTTCCTTAATAGTCATCATCATGTGGCGTTTCTGATAGGTTTCACGTAGCCCAGTGATCGAATTTTTAATGCTTTTACAATCTCTTTTCCCCGGCGCTTGACGACTGATATCATCTCTGCAGAAGAACTGAGATGCACAGGCGACTTCTTCTTCACTTATTAAGTTTCTATTGCTTCTGTCTTCTCGCTTTGAATCTTTCGGGTTATTGTTCATTGAGCCAAATGATTCTTGATGTAATTGCTGTACGAGGTAGGAACGTCGTTGGGGACACTCAGGAAGCGCAGACTTAACTTTCTTCATGGCCTTTCCCATCGTTTGACGGCACGTGTAGGGCTGCATTATTTGTTTTTTCATGTCTTCCACATTTTTTCGTTGCACGGCTTTTAGTTTCATTCTATATTTGCGTTTTCTTTCTTTTTCCTTTTCCCTTTTTTGAATTAATTTACTTTCATTTTCCTTTTTCTTAAGTTCTTGAGCTACCAAATATCTAGCAATCCTATGCCGCTCAGCATCCTGTGTTCGAATAGCCTTTTTCTTTTCAGGATCTTCATTTAATCTCTCTCTGTACCTTCTTACAGCGTTTCTCACGTTTTCTTTCTGTTTAGCTGTTCTCTCAGCCATTATTCTGAAAAAAATTCAGAAAATATTGTATAGGCGCGGACACCGTGGGTGCTTCGAAGCTGACACTCCCTAAAAAAAAATTGTGCAGGGTGCCCACAAAATCTACTAAGAGTTATTAAGCGTGTTGTGGTATTTCAGAGTAAAATAATATTTGTCCAATAACTAAAGTGCTCAACATACTAACCCCAACGACCGAAAAAAGTGCTATACCTATTTGAATTGAAATAACAGTGTTCTTTTAATACACTGTAAAAATAATACAGTGCTTTTTATTTTATTATTTATTTATTATTATTTTTTTAAATTTATTATTGAACGTGGATGAAATTTACGAGCCAAAGACGAGGTGAGTAAATCATCCGAGTTGAATAATAAGTAGGCATTATTGCGAATTGAATACTATACTTTATCTACAACAACCTTATTAACTATATGCGTCTTTAGTGCTGACGTCATAATTTGACAAACAAAAATAGGAATTGTAAAGTTACTCTAAACTACCACAACTATTATTTTCATATAAAATGGGTACAATTACTTACTTTTTAACACTTTTATCCATTTAAAAACACTTCTAAAAAGCTTAGATAGACACAAATCCAAAACACAACGGCGAAATGAAGTATGGAAGTATCTGTCACTAATGACACGTACTCAAACTAAATTAAATAATTTGGAATGCACGTCAGGCATACTAGTTGTCAACTTTTTTCCAAGGCAATCTTGATTAAGATTGTCAACAATGGTGCATTCATGGCAGATTCCGATTCGAGGCGAAATATATTACAGACGGGACATTTTAAAACTTAAAAGTGACAGTTTTGAGAATGCCCGGAAAGTGAAATAAAAATTACATCCATTTTTCTGGTATTTATTTTGAGTAAAGAACTAAACAGAAAATTGTGGAAATAAGTATTTCTTTGGATTGAGCTAAAAAAATCTCTAATTTGTATTACAGACGGGACCAGGGGAATCATAAAGAAAAAAAACAGGCAGGTAATAAAATTTTACCTGTACTGCCTTTAAATTTCACAAAAATTCGAAAAAGTCTCCAAACTGTAAGAAAATACCGTCACCTGTCACTGGCATTTAAAAACATACGCTTCCGTGGCCACCTAAGTTTTATTTAAATATGCAGTTTTTGTTGATTAGTTTCTTTACCGCTTAAACATTAAAGATACATGAAATATAATATGTAATTGGTGAAAACTATTATGTAGCAATGAAAGACAATGTTCAAGGAGTTTTCTATGTAAATTACAGGTGATACAGTCAGATCTGATTTTCACGTCATTGGTTGACATCCTGCTTGGAAAGGCTCCGAAGTTCCTTGTTTTTGTATTCAAGTGACTCTATTTTGGCAGATAATGCGTTAATCGTTACCTCTTGCCGCTCAAATTGTTCTTCAAATTTTTTTTCCAATATGCATACCACTTTATCGGATATTTCTTTTAAAAATCTTTCGTTAAAAGTGTTTGTAATAATACCCTTGATCTTTTCCAAGTCGGTGTTTGTCAGACCCATAATGGCGAGAATGACAGCAGGAGCCTAAATGGTTCAAATCAGGAATGAAATAGCCACCAAAACAAAAGGTCGACACACTCAAGGAAAACAGGGACACTTATCCTTGTTTAGCACACAAAATTTACAATTATTTCACAAGGGAAACTACTTTAATCACTAACAATTTTGGAGTAAAAGTGAAGCGTGTAATCACGACTGAAGCGCCATCTAATATCTTCCCCAAATCTGAGA